>BMAW01106496.1:229257-264160 GCA_019974015.1 Nephila pilipes
CAAAAAAGATTTCTTGCGAGAAAAAAAAGGGGGGGATTTGGGGGGGGGAAAGAAAAAGATTTGGAAAAGCGTTGGAACGATTGTATCACCCTAAAAGGTGATTAACAAAAGGTGTTATGTTGATGAATAAAAAAAAAATTTGCAAAAAAAATGTTGTTTTCACTTTTAGACTCGGGAGTTATTGATCGATGTGTTATCAGTGGACATCAGGGACTTGCGTCCTTTTGGTAAGTACGGGTATCATGATCCCGAGGCACCTTAATGATGTTTTTCTTTCCTATGGGGTTTACTGCCTTTGGTAAACAAGGGTAAAGCAACTCTGGGTTACCCTAGCGATCTTTCTCTATTTTCGACCCTCC
This sequence comes from Nephila pilipes, assembly GCA_019974015.1. NCBI lineage: Eukaryota > Metazoa > Arthropoda > Arachnida > Araneae > Nephilidae > Nephila > Nephila pilipes. The sequence continues at coordinate 229,617 of BMAW01106496.1, forward strand.
TTGTCAACCAATTTTTGTCACTTCCAGACTATAGTTACATCCTGTTTGGGGCTCAGGTGCTTGCCTTTTTCAGGTAGGTACATACATCATGACCCGCATGCACCCTAGTGATATTTTTCTTTCTTAAGAGGTTTGCTGTCTTCGTTAAACACAAGTAACTCGCCCCCGGGATATTCTAGAGATCCTTCTCCATTTTCAAACATGCTTGTCAACCCTAATGTTTTCCTTTTATCAGTTCTTCAAAATGTCTAGATCACAGTTACACATTGTTTTGTGTAATATAGCCTGGTCTGGCTCTTGCGGCATTAAAATCTGACGTCACTCAGTCTAACTTTTCTAGTATGTCTGCAATCGAATAAGAGGATCATCTTACAAAAAAGTTGCAAATGTGCGACAATTGGGTATATAAAATCCTTCGGAATATGTTTTTAATTTCTAAGTTTTGAATATATAAGATATTGGCTGTATGATATGGAAATTTCTAAAACTCAATATCCAATTCCAGACAAATTCATTCGTGCGTAATCTCACAGATAGTGCCAATAACATTTTTTCCCTTCTTTTTCAGGGTACAAAAGAACAAAAATGCAGAATCGTGAAGTGTTCGAAATTTGGGACTATCTAGTCGTCGGCGCCATGTTGTTACTTTCTGGAGCCATCGGAGTGTATTTTAGATTTTCCGGTGGCAAGCAAAGGACTACCAGTGAGTACCTGATGGCCGGGAGGAACATGGACATGTTGCCTGTTGTGCTGTCCCTCATGGCCACCATACAAACTGCAGTAGGAACCCTGGGATTTCCTGGCGAGGTGTACCTCTATGGGGCGCAGTTGTACCTCTACCCTTTGGGATTCACTGTAGCGCTTATTATATGCACTTTTGTTCACACCCCGGTTTACTTCGGGATTCAAGTGACTAGTGCGTATGAAGTGAGTCTGGGCTTTGTTAACTTGTGCTAAAATATTGTTTTGAGAAAATGTCAAAAATTGCGTGAGCATAAAATAAAAAGTATATATGTTCTGAAGATTGACATAATACATTATTATAATAATTGCATTTAGTTTAAGTATATTTACATTGCTAAGATCTATTTAATATTTTATCATCTGCTATTATTTAAATAATCGGACGGAATAATGTAGTCTACTTTAATAATTAATCGCTTTTGCTATTTTAATGTTTAATTTAGTAATTGATTCGTATGGCAGAATCGTTTTTTATTATTTTTGTCGTTAAATTTTCTAATTACAAATGTTTTTGTTTGCGAACATAAAGAATGCATTTGGAATTCGAAAGTATTTTCTTTTCTTGATAGTAATTGCTTCTGTGGAGCCTGGGACGCAAAAGCATGCTTACTTTGAGCTAATTAATATTCATTTTGGTGAACCGGTAATACAGATTGGGAACATGATGGTTATCCAGTATAAAGTCTTTAAACTCGCATCGTCGGATGAGCTCACTACCAAAGATGGTCTTTTATGACCCGACTAAATTAAAAAAAAAAAAAAAATACATTAGTACATGTTAAATGAAATGAGCAAGCCCAATTTCAATTTTATTAATTTTGTAATAACTTTTACTACTTACTTTTTCTTTTAAAAATTCGGGTATAAAAGTTGGTTAGCTGAAACTATAGTATTTCACAGAAAAGAATTAAAACTAATGAATATTGTACTCCACTATTAAATTACTAAATTCAATTCTACTAACTCACTCCGCAAATCCGGAGGGTTTGATGCTTGGCTGCCAAAGACCCGCAGTGTAGCCGGAGCTGATGCAAGTTAAATCTATTGGGGCCCAAAATCCTTCCATCCTTCCTGTGGAAATTAGGAGAGGTGCCAGCTCAGGTGTCGTTCTCGTCACTTGACCGAGGTTCAAAATTTCAAGGTCCGTCTCCAATAGCCATCTTGTTGCTTCCAATGCAACGTTAATAAGAAACCAAACCGCCCAAAATCCATCTTGTTGTAGGGGTGATGCATATTAAATGTGTCTGTACTCCCTGATCTCCCGTCGGAAAACTGTGCTGAAAGTTCAGGTTTAGTCTGTCACTTGATCGTGGCTCAAAATGAGGAAGTCCCTCGCGTGTAACCATCGTGTCTAGCGTTAATTAAATAATCAATAAATTAATCCACATTGAGTATTATTGTGAAGAAGAATCAGAATATAATTTTTCTGGCAATTTTACCACCACATGGTGTCATGCGGAAATTTTTACATTGTTAAGTAACTCGTGTATTTTCATTATATGTGGTTAGTAATTACAATTGGAAATTAGAGCATAGTTTGTTCAGTAACGGATTCGAATAAGATTAATATTGGATTTTGGTCTTTTTTTCCGAAGTCCGTCGGCAGTCGCGGTAGCCGAGTGGTGATTGTCACGCGCTTGTGGCCGATGTTATTTCCGTCGACTCGTAAGTTAGAGTTCTGATATCACTAAAGACATATCGTGTTGTAGGCTGATGTCCATTAAATCTGTTTGGCTAAGTGTTCTCACGTTGGGGGATAGTATGGAGGTCTGGAGAGTGGAGTGCAAACTCACAGATTTCGTCCTTGTCACTTGACAGAGGTAAAAAATTACTATGTCGATGATAACTTTTGTGTTTTTCTTAGTTCGTTAATAAAATAAGAATAAATCAAAATCAAAGAATGTCTAGCGTTCAAACATGATTTTATTTCAAATGTTGTATGTAACTTCCCAAATATATAAATTTATCGATTCAAGTAAACTGCATTGATATAGCTATTGTGTTAGTAAATTTTACTTTTAAATGTCTCGTTTTTCGGACGAAGTCCTTATTTTTATTCTTATTTTCAGTGGCTGATTAATGTTAAATCGGTCGTTGCCAAATGTCCTCGCATATTGACGTGATATAGTTTGCGGGGATACTTCATGTATAATCTTCGTCACTTAACCATGGTTCACTACTACGAAGTTCGTCGCCAAAAGTTCCACGATGTTTCTGCTTTGTCATTAATTCAAACCACATATAAATAGATGTTATGTGTGATCGCTTATTAAAATCGCAGTTGAAAACAATATGAGGGCTTTTGGCGATGCATCTCGTAATTTTGAACCTCTGTCAAGAGACGAGGGAGTCACCTGAGCTAACACCTTCTCCAAACTTCTACACCTCGCCGAATGGAGGACTTGAGACCTAAGGCATAATTAACTTACAAATTGTAAGCTCTTTCGTCCGACACTTTCGGGACCACGATGATGGCGGATTATCGAACGTCATCGTATTTTTATTGGGGATACTTGTAGTATGTATGAATCTATCAATATAGATTGAACACATAGATTTATATTCATTCTGATCCTGTGTAAATGGTAAAAATATCCGACAAAATACTTAGTGATTCTAAAAGCTATAAAAATTAAATTCAGACGGTGGGACATTCGTTTAAACGGATGTTCTTGTATTGCTAAAAGCATTATATTAAAGTAAACTTAATGTGGCCCATTGGTAGTTATCACAAGTTGTGACGAGATATTAAAGTTTCATGTTTACGTTTGTAAGTCTGATTAGAACTTGGAAGAACACCTTCTGGGCTTCGAGAACATTTTACTGTATAGTACGCTGTACGTACACAGTTGTATTAGTATGGAATCGTGATATGTAACTCGAGAGATAACGAGCAATACAGTACTGGAATAAGACTAACAGTTAAGTTTAAACACTGGGCGATAATGCAAGCATCACTGTATTCACGACCCGGCAATCAACTTACACAAACCCCCGAATCCACACGAAACAATAATTGTAAGGTTCGATCGTTGTCCGGGTATAGGATGGGCTGAACAATCGAACGCCTGGTTAAAGAGATTTTTCTGTAATTCGATATCCGCATTATATATGCGAATGAGTTATTGTTTATTAACATTGTACTTAGAACACCACGCCAACTTGAGGACTTCGATCACATACAGGCTTAACGTGCGTCAGTCCAACTACACGATAGGTTTTTAATTGCATGTACACAGGAGAGGAATTTGAGGTTTGGTTCTGAAGTTGATTTAGTGACCACTGTAATAGAGTGGGCATGATCACGAGAACGTGGCAGGTGTTGTTTATGTCCAAGTTGTGCATTACTCCTGGGATACCCTAGCGATCCTTCTCTATTTTCGACCCTCCTTCTTGTCAACCATTTTTACCTTTTTTTCAACTTCACGTCTAGACCACAGTTTAATCTTGTTTGGCGCAGCATAGCCATATTTGGCTCTTGCGCCAATAAACTTTAAATTCACTCACCAAGTTGTACATTTTAGTCCCTATGCCTTTCAATACCCATCGTTCATATAGTGGGTCTAATGCATATTACATCTGTGGAGGTCTTAAGTCCTCGCGCTCGAATGGATGAGAAATTAGAGTAGATGGCAGCTAAGGTGTCATCCTTGTCATTTGACCACACGTGTGATGACCTGGTGTGAAAGAATAGTCCCACTGTAGCTCATGCGTGTTGTAAGAGAATACGAAAATTGGTACCCAGTGGAGGTATAACTGAACACCATGCTTTTGAGGATAATATCAGGGGAATGGTCCTCCAGGTTGGTGGACGTCAGGGGCTTGCCTTCTTTAGGTAGGTACTCGCATCATGACCCCGAAGCCCCCTAGTGATCTGTTTCTTTTCCCATGGTTTACTATGTTGTTAAACACAGATGACCCCGATATACCTAGCGATCCTTCTCTATTTTGGACTCTCGTGACTCAGAGTCCCTCTAGTGATCTTTTTCTTTCCTACGGCGTTTACTGTCTGTGATAAGAACGAGTGACACGCACCCTGAATATCCTAACGATTCTTCTCTATTTTTGACCCTCTTTGTCAACAATTTTTTCTTTTTTTCGACTTGTTTCAAACGTCTAGACCAGATTTATATATTGTTTGGCGCAGTATAGCCACACCTGGCTCTTGCGCCAATAACCTTCACTCGCACTCTATTTTCGACATCCTTGTCAACTAATTTTTTCGTTTTTTTTAAATTTTTTTTCCCACACGTCTAGATCTCAGCCTTGCTCTTCAATAGCTTTTCACTCTTACTTTGTTTGGTGCATCACGACCACATCTGGCTCTTGCGCTATTAAACTCCATCACTCACCGCGTCATTTAGCATTGGCTCTTAATCGAGTCGCCAATTACCCTACTGTTGCTCCAAATTGCAACGTTAATAAATTATCAATCAACAAAATCCACGGGCTACAGCCCCATTGTTACACAGCTTTGGTGGAATCGAGACGGATACCTATTACATCTAATCGTCAGTGACCTAACTGTTATAATATTGGTCGGTAATGGTAAGCACTACTGAATAGTGCCCTTCTTATTTTAAATTTTGTAAACAAACCTTTAATGATCTCTAAAACATATTCAATATAATTATGATAATAAGAAAAAATATTTCAAAATTTAAATTTTTAAACAAAATTGCGTTTTTGGTCAGCAAGTACCCAATTTTTGGTTTTTTTCTTTCAAATATAATCTGAAATAAATTATTTTGGATTAAATTATTTTTATTTCGTTCGCTGAAACAAGGGTTATGAATTCCATCCGTATTGGAGATTCATAAATTTTACATGCTACATTATTCAATAAATTCTAAAAGTATTAATATGAAGTCTTCCGGAAAGTGCTTTGTCCCTTTCTGATATGAAAATTTTTTCATATATTTATTTCTATTTGCCTCACAATATAATTTCCTTAATTTCTTATGACCTCTTGGGAACTTGCAAATACCATTTTTGAAAAATACCGTGCCTTTAAAGGCGAAGAACTCAAATAGTGCTCGATTGACATCTGCTTCATTTTATAACTTTATGAAAACATTTCGGTGATAGAAATGGGTGACAATCAGTAGGGGCTAGGCTTGGCGAATACGGTGGACGTGACAGTATACCCCCATAGCATTCTTTGAGTGTTTTGTGTGAGTCACCGATTTCCTGACCGTATCTCCGAGCTTCAACTTTTCATTAAGATTCGAAAGCTCGAAGTGTGTTGGTTTTTGGGCAACCCGATAAAATGGGCAGTATTCTTTTATTTAAGATTGATTTTGGTTTAGACTTGGAAGGGGAAGGTTTCTGAACTTTCACTATGCACTTTTCTTTACGATGTTTTCTTAGATAATCTAATCTTCATAAGTTATGGTCCGTTCCAAAATGAGTTTTCGTTCCGATCACACATAAGCAGATATGCACATCACTCAATTAAGCAATTTTTTTCTTCTCTTTCGTCGCGAACAACCCATGTGGAATGTTTACTGACCAATCCTAGTAACGAAACTATTTTTTTGCAATATTTAAATGCATGTAAAATGTGTTATTTACTTCACAAAAACAGACTGATCTTATCTTTATTTTTCGTTTAATATCTTTAAATGCATCTTTTCAGTATAATTTTCTTCTCTTGCAGTACCTTGAAAGGAGATTTGGAAAATTGACCAGAACCATTATCTCAGGCTTGTTTGTGATACAAATGGTAAGAGAGTTTCGTATGTTATAGTATTTTATCCTTGAATCTTGTATTCTTTATTCTTATGACTATCATTTTGCATTAGCGACTGGGAGAAGAAAAAATAAGTTATATCGTGTTGATCTAAACACTTATCTGATTTTGAGCGTGGCAACGACCAAACTAAAAATAAAAGTTTACTATCTTTGATATCTTATCTGCATCGACTCTTCTGGAAGAATCACCAGACAGAATCAGTTAATAAAAATAAAAATCTTGTTTATTTGTTGTGACTTGCAGTTGAGAGGCTTGAATATTTTTAATGCGTTGTTAAAATAAGTATTTTAAAATTATGGGCAAGATTTAGACCGCTGTGGGGAATCATTTAAATGCAAAATAGAAAAGAATTTCACGTAGTCGAAAGAAATTATAAACGTGTTTTTTCTGTGATAGATTACGGGAAACTTATTTTACTCTTCAACAATCTCTTAAGTGTTTTATTTACCGTCTGAAATTAATATTTCTAATAACTGCGTCTATATTTCTGTGGTGGATGGTATCAACATTATGAATAAAGAGCATAAATTTAAATCTACTTTTAAACTTGAAAACTCAATGGTTTTATTAATGTACATAAATGATATATATACTGCTGTTTGTAGAAAATGCAACACCATGAAAGAATCATCAGAATCAAATGAAATTTAATGCAGAAACGACTTGTACTGATACAAATAAATGATGAAATTTTCAAAACAAAAGAAACAAATTAAGCGTCCGAAATCAGTATTTGGTGCAGCCACCATGCGCTGCAATAAGTGCTGCTATACGACGTGGCATGGAGTCAAACAGATGTTGAATATCTGCTTGAGGAAGAGAATTCCATATCGCTTGTATGCGCAACCAAAGTTCGTCTTTGGAAACTGCAGGACGCGGATCACGAGCGAGACGCCGACCAACCATATCCCACACGTGCTCAATAGGCGACATATCCGGTGAATAAGCAGGCCAAGGAAGAAGTTGCATGCGTTGTGCTGAACAGAAGTCTCGAACAGTCCGCGCAACATGTGGGCGTGCATTATCCTGCTGAAAGATAGCTCCAGGGATGCCTTGAAGGAAAGGAACGACTTCGGGCTGTAGCACTTCACGGACGTATCTGTTGCTATTGAGATTACCCTCAATTCGTATCAAATTGGATCGTCCATGATACGAAATCGCACCCCAGACCATAACTCCGGGTGTTCGACCACTATGTCGTTCAATAATACACTCAGGAAGGCAGCGTTGACCGGCATAACGTCTAACACGAACACGGCCATCATGGGTCCACAAATTGAAGCGTGATTCATCTGAAAAGACAACTTGGTGCCAATCAGCTCGCCTGTCTCTGTGCTCAAGAGCCCACTGCCGACGCAGCCGTCGATGATTCGCCGTGAGGGGAATCCTGTATAAAGGCACCCTTGCACGCAATCCACGGCGCAGCAGACGACGACGAATTGACGAAGCCGACAATTGTACACCTGTAGCAGTAGACCAACGTGCTGCCAGCTGCCTGGAGGAAGCTGTGCGATCATTCACCGCCATGCGGAGCAGGTGTCGATCATCGCGCTCTGACGTCACCTTCTGTCGTCCAGTGCCTGTTTTTCGAGTTGTTCGGTGCTCGTCGGTCCACTGCTTCCAAACTCGCATCACTGTGGAACTGTTCCGCTGCATACGAGCTGCTATTGCGCGATAGGAAAATCCTCCTTCTCGAAGGCCGATTATCCTCCCTCGTTCAAACTCCGTAAGTTGCTTGAATTTCTTATTCTTCCGTCGTGGAGGCATACTCAGGTCTCACTAAACGTTTGCCACTAACAAATAATCATAGACTTTTTTCAACGTCCCGCTACAGCACTTTATTTATACGCTTTCAGCATCAATTCAGAGGGCGCTGCGCGCGCCGCGCACGCGCGATGGCTCTGAAACTTTATTAATTTGCATAATATCCTATAATTGACATTTGCTGCGAATTTCATTTGATTCTGATGATTCCTTCATGGTGTTGCATTTTCTACAAACAGCAGTTTATTAGTTCAAAATACTACTCTAATATTATATGTAAGCGTTTCAAAACGTACCCATGTCAGGAAAGGAAAATGAGGCATTGGAAATAAAATACACTGTATAATACTACATTGAGTGCTTTCCCCCCTGAGAAGTGGAAGTAAGCTTTCTAAGTATAGTCTTGTATCGTTTGTTAATACGACAGCTACAGCATTACAATCACCATTCCACGAAGGTGCTCTGTGTACCTATGTCTGTTGGTCAGCCACTAGTGCCAACACAGAAGCATTCGCCTGTGTTTACATTTGTTTTGTGCGCATTTAAAATGCATCAAACAACTGAAAATTCCGCTGATTGTGAAGTACTTTCCGATACTAGTTTTCTGCATATATAAGACGTGAAAGCTGCCGAAATTCATGAATGGATTGGTTTGACATGATGGATTGGATTCAAAATAGCAATCCATAGAATGGAGGCATTCAACATCAGACAAATAAAGTAAGGATGGAGTCTAGAAGTTGGTTGTACGATATTGATATGCATCATGAGAATGGAGGTAATCATGTTGAATAGTATGTTTAGGTCTACAGCTATTTTTATAAAAATAAAATATCGGAAGCAACTGCTTGTTTTTCTTTTTTAAGATCAAAACTGTACTTAAAAATTACGCTGATACGTGAGTATAACGCCCTCTTCGTGCACATCTTAAATCCTTACTATAAATTTGTCGATCGAGATTAGTGTCTTTACCTGTTTTGGAGCAAGTTCACTTGAAGCAATTCCAAGGAACCAGCGACAATCAAAGCGTAATTGTTTCTTGGTTTCCGATGCACAGTGGTACCTCGACATACGAGTTTAATTCGTTCCGCAACCTTGCTCGTATCTTGAATTACTCGTATCTCGAAGCAAATTTCCCCATACGAAACAATTGAACTACCATTAATCCGTTCCAACCCTCAAAATGTCACCCCAGTTATTTTTGTTACGTGGTTTTGAATAATAAAAACGTATTTATAAATGACAAATATTTATTGTACAAAAACAAAAAAGAGCATGTAAAGAAATAAATTGGATATCCTCACTGGTCTTTGCCTTTTTCGCTACATTTTTCTCGCTTTCACCTGTAAGCCGTTTAGAAAAAAACATGTCTAAGGAGGTTTGTTTCTTCCTCCCTCTCAGAATGTTCCGGAAATGAGTTAGGCAAGTGTCATTAAAAAGATCAGATGCACGACCTGTTGTAACTTTTTCTGGGTGTTTCTTTTCCACGAACTGTGAAACTCTCTCCCACATTCCTAAGATCTCCTTTATCTCACTTGTAGAAATAACCTCCTCCTCTGACTCCTCGAAACAAATTTCTTGCATAACCTTCTTAATAACTTGCATAACATATAATTTTTGAAATTCTCTAACCAGCCCCGGCTGGCTTTAAATGACTTCCGATGCCTCGTCAATGGAAGTCTGCGGGGTTTGCTTCAGCAAATCTCCGTAGATCTCTCTTGCCTTCTCGCAAATGATGGTCTGCGTCAAGGTATCTCCTTGGAGCTGCTTCTGTCACCCACAGCGGAAGCACGCTGCTAACTGATTCACTGACCGTGATGGGCGCGACCGCGTGGCGCGCGGTCGCGTGCTACTACCGGCCAACCTGCTAAACCGAACTCGTATCTCGAATTTCGCTCGTAACTCAAAGCAAAAAATCACTCGCTCGCCGGGTCGTATCGTATGGATAAAAACTCGTATGTTGGGGCACTCGTATGTCGAGGTACCACTGTATAATGAGGATTCTAGGAGTCCCATCCATGTTGACAACTCGTCTCGACGCCAAAAAAACCATCACCTATGAATGAACGTCAAATTTATTTTGATACCGTTCAACGGATGACAACACACAATGGTAACAATAACTTCTCCAAGCAATGCCATCTATCGTCAAAAAGATACTTATTGAACTAGTATCGTGTGTATTTTTCTAGTCGTCCATTTTAGAGATGTATAATAGTAAGGTTTACATTTTTACTTTTGAATCCTATTAAAGTTTATCGTTGGATTCTTTATTGAAATAAACTATAAATTAGTTTACTTGTATTTGTACAAAATTAGACTAGAACAGATTTGTTATTTCAACAATATTTTTTCAAAGCGATACTTAAATGAATTCAAAGTATCAAAAAGTTTGAAAGTTAGAAATGAAAAAAATAATTAACAAAACTAAATCGTATTTTATATTACTGAAATAAATTACATCAATATAAAAATTAATGAAAGTATGTGATAATCAAAGTTAAAAGTATTGTGGGTCGCACTATATGTGGTTACGATTGTAGCTTCTATTCAAATCGATGTTTATATTTTTGATTACTATCTATTCTGCAAATTTTACTTTTTATGATCGTATGACCATGTGAAAAAGAAACCATTATTTAAGTATATCCTCGGGAAATAAGTGAGAAAGAGACTAAATAGTAGCCTTTTAAGAAATGATCAATGATACCCAATTTAATTTGTTAGTCTTGAAATTTGTAAATCTCATACTTAAATTTCTTTTACTTTTGACACTTCTATTAAATTTAAAATATTAATATAAGTATGTTAAATACATAGAATTTTCCATTTTTATTGAGTGATTATATTTTACAGATTACTTTGGTAAACTTCATAAATATTACTAAGTTATTATTTTAATCTTTTTGCATGATTTTCATAATGCAACTTAAAATGTAAAATTTTTTTTTTAAATTTATCTATTTTTGTTACTTTAAAATAATGGTTAAAATAAAAAAAATTATAAAAATGAATAAAAAATTATTTTTAGCAAATTGGAACGATTTAATAAACAAAATGAAAGAAAGAGAAATTGTTTACGATTTATACATGAAAGGAAATTGAGAATCAATGACCGAAGAAACATTCAAGCAAGCTATTGATTGCATAACCATCTGCGGTGATTGAGGAACTGCGTAATAATAAATATCCATTTGCTACATTCTCCATTTCATGTGTATTTATTTCTTGTAACATAAGTATACACCACTATGTCCTCAGGCGTATTTATTTATATTTTTGCAATTATATCATTATTCTCTTTCATTGATATTCCGATTTTATTATAGATAAATTCCATGATTTCATTATAAACAAGGATCCCGGGCGTTTTGTCATGATTTAGACAACACTTTCTTAGCAATTGACGAATGCATGTGACGGTTCAATAAATTCCTGCAGAAGGGAATTTTAGGGGACACAGAACCTTAAAATGATCAAAATTTAATAAAAACATTTTATTTACCTCATTTTAATTGTTGGGCCCTTCTAAATTTATGTACAAAATTTCCACTGTATAATTTGAATTTTGTTTAATAGTATGCCCCAAATTAATTTATTATTCTTAAAAAGTTTTCACATCTTTTGCTTTTACCAAGGTCTCATTCTTAAATTGCTTAGGAAATTTTTTTCTCTTTCTTAAATTGCGTATTTTTTTTTTTTGGACAATGTAAAATTTTGAAATTTCTTCTGGTTCATTTATGCATAATTTTTGATAATTCTGTGCTTGGCATAAGGATTTAGTTCAAAAGTTATTTTTTAAAAAACCAGAATTTTAGAAATCCAGAATATTGGATACGGCTAATTTTTATTGGGTTTTATAGTGTCTGATAAAAAAAAAAAGTTTCAAAAACTTTAAATAACTTTAGTACAAGTGATGTCATGCACATAATTGGGAGCATCGCTTCTAAGAAATCAAGAAAAAGTTTGTATAAAAATGTTAAATTTTCTAGAAGAAATAATAAATTTTACAATATTCAAATACTTTTTTTAAAAATGGAAATTTTAAAGAATTCTTTGTGTCAAAACGAAGTTCTTTTTCGAAGTGCGTGTTACATCAGTGTTCAAATAGGGTGAACAAACTTTTATTTATTAATATAATTAAAAAAAAAAAAAAAACTGTTGTTCTCGCAGGAGATTATTCGTTTGATCAATAATTGAATACATAAAAATCACGATTTCTATTGGAATGCTATTAGAGTAATATTTTAACATCTTGTTTACGTACTTGTATAATATTTTTGGTGAATCCGTCTATTGAAGTTTGATAGGACAGCTCTTTCAACAAAGAGATTTTCACATCCATGTGGTGACCGAATGTGAAAGAATACTCCCACTGTGGTTCATGCTTGTCGTAAGAGGCGACTCAAATGGGCACCCAAGCGTCTGGGGGTATAGACGGGCACCCTACCCCTGGGTATTATTACATTGGTGGACCTCAGGGGATTGCCTTCTTTAGTTGGTACGGGCATCATAACCCTGAGGCACCGTAGTGATCTTTTTCTTTCCCATGGTATTTACTGTCTTGGGAAATACGGGTTACGCGTCCCCGGGTATCTTAGCGATTTTTCTCTATTTTCGACGCTCCTTCTCAACTGCTTTTTTTTTGTCTTCCGATTTTTTCACGCGTCTATATCATAATTTTACACTTTAATAGCCTTACACTCACTCGCTTTGTTTGGCGCAGTATGGCCACATCAGACTTTTGTGCCATTAGCAATACTATCACTCATTCGTTTAAACGTCTAGGTGGGCGCAGTAGCCTAGTCATGGTTTCGGGTTCATGGCCGATGGTTTTCGTTCAGTAGCGGGTTCGATCATTGGGCACTGAAGACCCGCCGTGTAGCCGGGGCTAATGCACGTTAAATCTGTTCGGGGCTCAAAGTCCTCCCGCTGGCGTGGTGTGGATGTTAGGAGAGGGGGTGCCAGCTCGGGTATCGTTCTCGTCACTTGACCGTGGTTCAAAATTACGAGATCCGTCGCCAATAGCCCTCGTGTTGCTTCTAGTGCGACGTTAATAAAAACTAAACTCACACGTCTGGATCACAATTACACCTTTTTTGAGGCAGCATGTCCGCATCTGGATCTTGCGCATTAAACTCCATCGGTCACAGGAAAATTTGCACAATCTTTTGTTCTTTAGCTGTTTCATTTTTTAACCCAATATTCTGAGATTTTGTATTTGAAATCCGTCTGCTTTCAGAATATTATTGATAGTCTAATATTTTTCAAAATTCAAAATTTCATTTGATTGAAAGAAGTTATTAGACTTGGAGTATCTAATATATAAAAATTTAAAGAACGAAACCCCGTTTATTTTGATGGTGGGGACTAAATCAAAGTTTATGCTGGAGCTTATGAATTAAGATTCAGAAAAGTCTATCCAATACAATAATGAGCCAAATCTTAGTTAAGGCTGCAGACTATTCAATTGTGGGAGTTGCTGATTTTTTAAAGCTGGATATCATTCCGGAGCCGATATTACTTAATATTTCAGTCTCCACTCCATAAGCGCATTTTTCATATCCGCGTCATAATTCTGAATAGCTCCGGTAGACCCAGTGGTCATGGTAGTGAATTCGCAGCCGGTGGTGTTCTCGTCGAGTCGTTGGTTCGAATCTTGATGCCAATAGGAGGGCCGCGGTAGCCTAGTAGTCAAGGTCGTGGTCTCGCGACCGGTGGTTTTCGTTCAGTCGCGGATTCGATCCTTGGCCGCCAAAGACCCGCCGTGTAGCCAAGGCTGATGCACGTTAAATCTGTTCGGGGCTCAAAGTCCTCCGTTGGCATGGTGTGGATGTTAGGAGAGGGGGTGGACACCTCAGGTGTCGTCCTCGTCACTTGAACGTGGTTCAAAATTACGAGGTCCGTCGCTAATAGCCCTCGTGTTGCTACTAGTGCAACGTTAAAAAAACTAAACTAAACTCATGCCACCAGGACTTAGCGTGCGTAGGGACTGATGCGCGTTAAATCGGTCATTCCTCTGGCGTGGTATTGAGACTTTGGGGACTAGCATTCTTTATGTTGGTTCGGGTATCATTCACCCGAAGTTTCCGAGTGACCGTTTTCTTTCCCTTTGGTCTGTCTTTGGTAAACATGGTTGACGTGCCCCCCCCCTGTATACCCCTGCGATTCTTCTCCATTTTCGACCTTCCTTATCAAACTATTTTATCTTTTCTATTTTCTTTTCAAACGTCAAGACCACTTGTTTGGAGCAGCATAGCCACATTTGTCTCTTGTTCCATTAAACTTCACTTTTACTCATTCAACGGCGTGGTGTTGAATTTTGAAGATGGATATGTCAATTCTGATGTTTGACCCTGAGTTGTCATATCACTCGACCGAGGTCAGATGTAAGAGGTCCATCGTCAATAACCCTAGAGTTGCTTCTAATTGCTGTGTTAAAAAATAATCAGTATTAAATGTGACATAAAATGCGTTACTAACAGTAATGGCGAGGGGAGGGTGCTCCCGAGTGTCCTTCCTGCCATGTCCCTTACACAATTCATTACATTTTAATTATGTGTCCGGTTTTTAATGATCTACGCCGTATTTTTTTTTCAGTCATCTGTTTTAAACCTATCTGACTTGGTGGGGGAAACCCCCCCACCATAACTTATTTGCTTTTTTAAGACAAATTGGCCTTTTACACCATATTTGATTTTTAACCTTTTATCTTTTATGTGTCTTTTTGTGTTGGTCTTGTGTTTTTAATGCCATTAATTTCCAATCGATTTTAACAAATGTTTGGCGCAGCATAGCCTACTTTGGCTCTTGCGCCATAAAACCTCACACTCACTCACTCACACAACAGTAATGGCGAATGCATGAAAGAAGCAGTGTATGAACACAGTGCAATCATTTCCTTATTCTCTGTTTTTTAAAATTAGATTCATAAGGAAAATAACTTTTGCTTAGTTTATAGTTGTTAATCTTTTAAATTTTGAAATAGCCTCTCGAATTTTGTAATCAATTTTCTACCTTTTGATTATCATTTCCAAAATAGATGGTACTGTATTCAGATAATCAATATTCCGGTCGGGATGTCCGTGACATTGCCAAATGCTCGTATGATGTTCATGCGATTTAATGTTCACGATAATCTCGCACGACTATCTTTATCGAGGTCAAGTGTCGATCATTCCCTAAATATCGCAAATAATTCTCACGTTGCAAGGGGGAATCGTGTTTGAAAAGTGGGTCAGAACTGATTATGCTATGTGTATTCTGAAAATTTCGATTCTGAAACATCCAAGAAATTGATAGTGTGGATTTATTCTAGGTCATTTTGAATTGCCACACTTTCACATTTTAAAAATTATTACTCACGAGAGGATATGGTAAAGTTTTAAATACTACTCGGAAATTACCGAAATGTCTGCATAAATTTACTCTGCATATTTATTGATCCTTATGGAAAAAATGTGTGCATAAATTCCATCCATTTATGTTTATTTGTTTGATTTCGAGAAATCGTAGATTGGAGTAGCCTACAGTATGGTGAAAATAGAGCTCAATCTACTAAGTTCTATATTGATGGCAGGTAGACTCGTGTGGTGACCAGGAATGTCAGAATAATCTCACTGTAGCAAATGCATGTTGTAAGAAGTGATTAAAATGGGTACCCAGCAACTGGGGATTATATCAGGGGACCTCAGGGACTTGCCTCCTGGTAAGTACGGGCTTCATGACTTCGAGGCCCCCTAGTGATCTTTTTCTTTCCTATGGGGTTTATTGTCTTTGGTAAACACGGGTGGCACACTCCCCTACCCTGGGCTACCCTAGCGATCCTTCCGTATTTTCGACACTCCTTCTTGTCAATTTTTGTCTTTTTTAAAACGTTTTTATGTATTTCACTTGGTGTGTGTCATCAAATTTTCGATCGTTAATTTAACCAACTTCTCATCAAACTAGAGCTCTGAAACTTTGGGAATCGTTCTTAGTCGCCTAACGATGCAATATTTAGACATTTGCGATAAGTTTTAACTAATATTATCTTTAATAATGCAGTTTAGCCCAACTACTTGGCGCTGTTTCAAAAATAGGCACCAAACTGGGCGATTTTTTTGGCTGAACGTTAAGTCCGTAAAACGGAACAGGGTAGCCACATTCGGCAAAATACCGCCAAATAATTCTTGTCGCCAAGGGTGGTTGGGTTAAACTGCATTCCAACCATTTAATTTACCGGATGAATTATAGTTAGTTTTAACTTTTTTATGTATTTCACTAGGTGTGTGTTTGTCTGTGTGTGTATGAGTGTGTCATCAAATTTTACATCATTAATTTAATCAATTTCCCATCAAGCTAGAGCTCTGAAATTTTGGGAACCGTTCTTACTTGCCTAACAATGCAATATTTAGATATTTGGGACCAGTTTTAACTAATATTTCAATAATTTTCTTTAATAAACTTTGCCACCATATAAAAGCGTTGGTTTTTATCTCGAATTATTCAATTTTTTTCACGTCTGAACCACAGTTGTATCTTGTTTGGCGAGGCATAGCCATATCTGGCTCCTTGCGCCAATAAACTTTACATTCACTCACTCACACCCATTGATGGCAGGTACAGAAATGCCGCGAGAAGTTTAAAACTCTGAAAAGTGACTCTGTAGAGAAGTCTTAACAATAAGTAATAAATAAGTTTTTATTTGATTGTTTTAGTAATTAAAATTTGACTGTATTTTATGATTTAGTATCATAATTAAAACTTTGATACTGCGGGCTACTCGAAAGATCGACTTCCTGAAACCAATCAAAACGTCATTTATAGCTGTCATTTAAAGCAATATGTACGTAAGAGGAAATTAATATGGAGAATAAATTTTATCGAGATACTCGATTATTTCCTACAAAAAATTAAAACTTTGCGATACTATCTCCCGCGTGCAAAACTTGTGCTGCAATATTTAAATATTTTGTGTAGCAAGTGCGTCTATTTTTCATGTAACAAGGTCGACAGGCCTCTAAAACAAAAAGCGTTACGCGAGTTCATGTTGTACGAAATAAGGTCAGATTGCATTGGACGCAAATGAAATGTATCACTTTTATCCATTAGTTAAGACGTATGTTTATCTAAAACATAGTTGATCAAATGTATTACGTGATAATACATTACGCAGTATTTCGAACGAATGAATAAAATTAATATTGAAAGCATGTTTAGTATTGTTATGAAATAATGAATAATAAAAATGAATTTAAAATTCTAATTCCAAATTCCTGTACGTAAATCTGACTCGATATGCTGGCTCAAATAAAAATATTAAATAAAATGCTTTTTGTCTCTTAACTCTAATCACGTTCCTCGTAATGTGGGTTTTTCCATAATTTTTTTTTTAATTCGTTAGAGGAATGTTATAATATATGCGGAAAATTTCACCAATTTTTGTTAAGTTTCTGATTTAAATTAAGGAAAATGCTGCGTTATATTAATAATTTCTTGTATATTTTTTTTGTATGCATTGTTTCTGTTTCTTTTTTTTTTCTTAAGATAAAACCAAACTGTTGGTTCCATCTTATCATTAATGGCGAAATAAATTACCCCAAGTTTGCCAAAGTTTTGTTTACGTGCGCCTTTGTACACATAATATTTTTAAACTCACCGTCAAACATTTGAGGCAGTTGGTCTATGGTGCTCCATTGTCGAATTGGGAAATACAAATAAGACAATTTTAAAAGCACTTCTGTTGTTCACAAAGTAGACGGTTTTTTTCTTCTGTGAATGATTTCTACTCTGTTCAATATAGAAATGACTTTCTTTTTATCCCCATTCTTTGATTCACCAAGATTTTTGATATCCCGGATGAGCTCTATTTTCCAATTAATCCTACTTAACGATGTTTTATTGTAATCGGAAAAAAATCCATTTCAACTTTTTAATAAAATTTTAGAAAATTATTAAGTCTGCTATATGTATAATATAATCTATAGCTCATTATCAAGATATATATACAATTGAATATCAGATGATGTAATTAGTGAGATACATCACCTATCACGTGCATTCTGTTTGATCAATTTCAATAAGGGATTCTCAGAAAAGAATAGAGCGAGCTTTAGGGTACGCGATTGAAAAAAGTTGGCAGATGCTGGCCTACCCTTCAAAATGCGGTGGCCACGGTACCCTAGTGGTCATGGTTTCGGATTTGTGGCCGGCGGTTTTTGATCAATCGCGGGTTCGAGCCTTGGCTGCCAAAGACCCGCCGTGTAACCGGGCCTGATATGTGTTAAATCTGTCGGGGCCAAAGTCCTCCCAAGAGCGTGGAGTGAAAGTTAGGAGTAGGGGGGGGCAGCTCAGGTGTCGTTCTCGTCACTTGACCGAGGTTACAAATTACGACGTCCGTCGGCAATAACTCTCCTGTTGCAACCCGTGTGATGACCGGGAATAACAGAAAAGTCCCACTGTAGCTCATGCATGTCGTAAGAGGTGACTAAAATGGGTACCCAGCGTCTGGGGGTATAGCCGGGCTACTTGCTTCTGGGGATTATATCAGGGGACCTCAGAGACTTGCCTTCTTCAGATAAGTACAGACATCATAACCCCGAGGCACCTTAGTGATCTTTTTTCTTTCCCATGGGGTTTACTGTCTTTGGTAAACACTGGTGACGCAACTCTGGGTTACCCTAGCGATCCTTCTCTATTTTCGACCCTCCATGTTGCCAACCATTTTTACCTTTTTTTCAACTTCACGTCTAGACCACAGTTTATGGCTATGCTGATTATGCCAAACAAGATTATCTGGATCTTGCGCCAATAAACTTTACTTTCACTCACTCACAGCCCTCATGTTTCTTCTAGTGCGACGTTAATATTAAACAAAATAAACCGTCAAAAAGCAGTCTTATTTCTGTCCATTTTTCATGCCGTCTTGGCCTGATGTTGATTCATATCTAAATACTGAAGAGATGTATGGAAGATGGTGTCGCATCCATCGCCAAAAAAGAGCCATAAGATCGCCATCTGAGCGCACTTAGTGGCGGCTGTGGCGATAGGAATGCTATTAACTATTTATCTTTTTACAACGTTTTTCTGAATTTCACTTGGTGTGTGTGTGTGTGTGTGTGTGTGTGAGTGTGTGTGTGTGTTATCAAATTTTCGATCGTTAATTTAACCAACTTCCCATCAAGCTAGAGCTTTGAAATTTTGGGAATCGTTCGTACTCGCCTAACAATGCAATATTTAGACGTTTGCGATAAGTTTTAATTAATATTTTCTTTAATAATGCAGTTTAGCCCAATCACTTGGCACGATTTCAAAAATTTGCTCCAAACTTGGCTGGTTTTTATTTATTATTATTATTATTTTATTTTTGTTTAACTTAAGTCCGTAAAACGGAACAGGGTAGCCACATTTAGCAAAATATCGCTAAGTAATTCTTGTCGCCAAGGGTGGTTGGGTAAAAATGCATTCCATTCATTTAATTTACCGGATGAATTAATTAATTTTAGTTAGTTTTAACGTTTTTATGTATTTCACTTGGTGTGTATCTGTCTGTGTGTGTATCACTGTGTCATCAAGTTTTCTATCGTTAATTTAACCAACTTCCCAGCAAGCTAGAGCTCTGAAATTTTGGGAACTGTTCTTACTTGCCTAACAATGCAATATTTAGATATTTGCATCCAGTTTTAACTAATATTTCAGTAATTTTTTTAATAAACTTTGCCACCATATAAAAACGTTATTTTTAAGAACGTTGGTTTTTAATTCGAATTATTTTTTCTGTTCTTTGTACTAATACTTGCATTTACATTACAGAGTTTTCCGCGGATGCAGAAACACCGATATAATATGTATATTTGTAGCGCTGTAAATGATTACATCACTTCAAAATATTTTTTAATTTGAATTTAACTTATCGTTCGATTCATTTTATTTCGTGATTTTTTTTTTTTGTGAACCTCTCAACATTTGTAGTTCCTCGTGGCACTTAAACATGAAGAATTAGAAGATGGACCTCAAAAGAGTACAGAATTTCGCTTGCTCTGATTGTCAATACGATGAAAGGAAATGATACTATAAAAATACGAGACAAAATCTTTAAAAAATTTCTTAAGTTAAAAGTTTTTTGAAACGCCGCGAGACACTAGAATCGCAAACATTCTCGAAAACAAATATTGTTATTGTTGTCAAATAATTGGGAACTTGGTAAATTATCGCCAAATGTGAAGAAAGTAGTCTTCGAAAAAACTGCTAATTTGAACTAGCATCAATAGGGAGTGTTTCCCAAAGAAACCTCTAGAAAACGCGCTATTCAATTCATGCTTAGATCCTATTCTCGTATTAGTTTTTCCTGTAACTAATATTCTACATTTGTAAACATCTCTGTACATATTTTTCCACTAATTTAAAAATATTTACAAAATTCGTAAATTATTTATTTTTATTATGAACTGTTTTGGATTATAAATTTCTACATATGAGTATCTGACGTTTTCTTTACAAATGTATCAAGAAATATTTGTATTGTACTTTTTTGATGGACAGTTATATAAGGCGATATTTTTTAACTTTTATAATTGGGATGTTATCGACTTATTCCATGATGATAAATAATGGACTCGATTATATTTTTGATTCCCAAACGTTAAAAATTTAATGAGTTTTTTTTCAATGTGTAACTATAAAAATATCTTTCAAATAATTTACGAAATATCGAACAGCTCGAAAGTGAAATGCATGAAAGAGCAAACCATCTATATTTTCAAGTTATTCATAAATTGAAATCTCGTCTCTTATGGATCATCATAATGAGGGATACGTTATGCCGTTCTTAATCACGAAATTATTGGTATGTCAATGAAAAAAGTGTTTACAAATATCGGGATTCTGTAATGTGAAACTCATACGTTTTCTTGTTATGCTCAAGTACTTTTGTTGTGCCTGTTTAAATAATTGTATGCCTTCTTTTCAGATTTTATTTATGTCTGTTGGTTTGTATTCACCGTCCATTGCCCTCAGTGCCGTGAGTGGACTTTCACACATTGTTTCCATTTTAGCTGTTGGGATTGTCTGCGCATTTTACTGTACACTAGTAAGTATCAACTGAATTTATTTATTCCTCTCTTTAAAACATTCATTTCTTTCTCACAAGCCTTTTTTCGTCGAGTCGTGGCTTCGAGCCTTGATGTCACTGACGACCAACCGTGTATTCCAGGCTGGTACACTTTAAATCTGTCATGGTCCATAATCCTTCTGAGGGCGTGGTGTGGAAGTTAGGACAAAGAGGTGCGAGCTCGGGTGCCTCCCTCGTCACTTGAACGAGGTTCGAAATTATGAGGTCGTCGCCAACAGCCCTAGTGTTGCTTCTAGTGCAACGTTAATAAAGCCAATCAATTCTTTTCACTTGGTTTCTTTCTGTAGCTTTATGCCCTCATATCCAGCATCATGACCCCGAGGCACCTTAGTGATCTTTTTCTTTTCCATGGGGTTTACTGTCTTTGGTAAACACGGGTGACGCATTCCCGGGATACCCTAGCGATCCTTCTCTATTTTCGACCCTCCTTCTTGTCAACCATTTTTACCTTTTTTTTTTTAACTTCACGTCTAGACCACAGTTTAATTTTGTTTGGCGCAGCATAGCCATATCTGGCTCTTGCGCCAATAAACTTTACATTCACTCACTCACGCCCCCATATCCATAGTTGAGGTGGTCGCGGTAGCTTGGTGGCTATAATCCTGAATTCGCGATCGGCTTTGTCTATATCGCATTGTGGGAAGACTATTCCTGATGCCAATGAAGACTCGACGCTTTGCGGAGCTGATGCACATTAAGTCCGCTACGGACCCAAGTCGTCCCTTTCGCTTGTTGAAGTTTGGCGAAGGAGGTACTAACTCGGGTATCGGTCCTCTTAATTTTTTCCAAATTTGGAATTACGAGGTGCATCACCAATAACCCTCGTGTTTCTTTGTGCGCGTTAATAAAATACAGCGCGTCTTTATTGAAAAATTTCTTATTCATTTTTAGACAATATTAACTCCGCAGAACGAATTAAATCACTCGATGAGCCGTGATTTGGCTCCCCATACGAAGTTTGACGATCCCTAATGAAAATAGTTGAAGACGCCATGATACAGTCCAAGGTCATAATCACGGTTTCTTAACTCTCAATGTTCCAAATTTTCGATGCTCTGATTGCACCAAGTGCGAGATTTAATGAATGCTGAATTTTAAACGCAACTGAATTTTTTTTTTCTGGCGTAGAAGGTAGGAAAGTAAAGTATTTGTTCAAATGTCACCCTCGTTCCCTGACTAGAACTGAAAATTATGTACTTAATTCTATGTCTCTATTTTCCTTTTTAATATTATCTAACAGTGATTAATAGTCTTGGTAGCAAACTCGCCAACGGCATTGTTTCCATTGAGTCTTAAGTAAGAGTCTTGATGACAAGTGGGATGACGCCTGTTAAATCTATCGGTGCTCCAAGACGTCCTTTTGGTGTTATGTGGAAGTGTGTTCAGGGAAATGCATACTCTGGAACCGTTCTCGTCGCTTAACAGAAGTTCAAAATTCCGAGGACCGTCTCCAATAGTCCTCGTATTTTTTTCTTAGCAGGGCATTAATAATTAATACATTTGGATATCCTTATAAAATTTTACGTATTGCATCATCTGCTACTCAAAACCATGACTCTACTTTCTTTCTTTTCACTTTTGTTTTCCTTGATTTATTATCGATAGTAGAAAATCGCTATATTAATCGATTAATTTACTTTAGGGTGGCATGAAAGCCGTTCTTTGGACTGATGTTCTCCAATCCATCCTTATGTTCTTAGCATTGCTGTCGGTAATCATCAAAGGATCGATTGATATGGGAGGATTTGGAGAGGTGCTGAATATAGCAGAGAAAGGTGGAAGGTTAAATTTTTTCAAGTAAGTATGCTGTACCTTTCTGTACGGTAAAAATGTATTTTTTT
Source organism: Nephila pilipes (assembly GCA_019974015.1). Classification (NCBI taxonomy): domain Eukaryota; kingdom Metazoa; phylum Arthropoda; class Arachnida; order Araneae; family Nephilidae; genus Nephila; species Nephila pilipes. Next base: position 252,832 of record BMAW01106496.1, read on the forward strand.
TGAATTTGTTATGTGATTATCGAATTTTAAAATGTATTGCATTCTGATAATAGCGTTGACGTTAATATAAGTGTGATTTTTCAAAGATAAAAAAAAAATTCTAAGACTTATTTATTAACTTGAGAGTAACGAGTCTTATTCGAATTGTTTCTTGAATGTACTATCATATTCCAATTTATGACATTTTAAAACCTTTTTATAATATTTTGTCTTTCAGATGTTGCCAATTACAAAATTACTTTTTTACCGTAAGAATTTTACTTCTCGTATTTACCCATTGGCTTACTTATATTTCCACCATAGTCGACATTATTACTGTTTCATTTATATATAAAATAAATTTTAAGTGAATTGGAAGAAATATAGAGGAATTATATTTTTTTGTTCTTCTAATTCGCTGATGTAATCCATATGGAACGTCATTTGCACCACTGCGTATTTGGAGAAATCGCGAAAAGTATTTGATAGTCATTCGCTATCTGTTGAGATAAATCGTATGTGCTATACATCATTTCGTGGATCAGTTTCTCAGCTTTCCGAAGGTCTGTCACGTGTCGCCATCTATTGAAGAAAAGAATGAAATACTAAGAAATTTAATCTCCCAAGGTTTTATAACCAACCGTCAACGCTGTAATGGCAGAAGTAGGACCGGCTGTCTAAGCCAATGGGTTAATCGGCATCGCGATCAGTAGGTTTAAATTATCGGCTGCTTTTAAATATGTTATACAAAAGAAAACTACAGTAGGGTTTAAATTCTACCAGTTTTCATGTAGTAAATTAATTCATTCTATGATTTTTTAATGCGTTACTCTTTGATTAGAATATTTTTTTCAGGATCTTGCAATTTTAAAATATGTTCAGCATGATACATAGCACAGTAAATTAAGCATATGAATATTGAATTAATGAGGAACCCGGGTGGTGTGGGGTGTTCGGGTATAACAGAATAGTCCCACTGTAGTTCATGCATGTCGTAAGAGGCGACTAAAATGAGTAGCCACCGTTTTGGGGTATAGGCGTGCACTCTGCCCCTGGGGATGATATCAGGGGACCTCAGGGACTTGCCTTCATTAGGCAAGTACGGGCATCATGACCTCGAGGAACCCTAGTGATCTTTTTCTTTCCATTGGGTTTTACTGTCTTTGAATTAACACGGGTGATGCATCCATATTCGCTTTTTAGTCTTAAATTTCCAAGACTTAAATGCTTTATTATTTATATTTAATTATTTTTATTAGTAAAGTTTTTATTTAAAGATGAACTAAAAGGTGTTAAAATATTTTTAAATGTAAAATAATATATAATAAAGCTCTATGCAAAGTTTTGCAAAGAACAGATTTAGCCACCTTAGTTGCGCTGTTTTTATAATTATTATTAAATTACTCAATTAAATATAAGAATTAAAGTAAACGGTGAAAGATCGAGAAATGATCATTAGTAATTTTTTCCGATATTAAAATTAAAGCAAACGATAAAAAATTGAAAAGTGATCTGGTACGTCAAAAGTGATCCAACTAAAACAATAGCATCTTGGGTGGTTAATGTATATAAGAGTTTGAAACGATAATACCTCTCTTTTATCGCTTCGAGCTTTGTAGCGATAATAATATAGAAAGCTTGAGTATAGGAAGAAAGCTTAAAGATATGTAAAATATATAATATAGAAAAGCTTGAAGCGATAATACTTATGATTCTACAAATAAAGAGCTATGGTATTTAACTTATTGGTAATTATCTAGTAGTTTAAGCGCCCCAGGCTTTCATAAATTATGTATTTTGCATTTGTAAAAAAAAAAGTTTTATACCTTGTCTAGCTTTAAAATAAAAGCTTGATTTCATTTTTAAAAACTATATTTATTTCTCATATATAACATTTGATAAATGCTTCAGCCATTCTTTTAAATGGCAAAGGCATTTAGCCCTTTTCATTTTGATAAATGCCTTTGCTCTAAAAAATGATTTTATGTTATTTGTTAAAAGTACGCGTCTTTCTGCTTGAAGTGTTATATAGCTAGACCACTGGATAAGATTATGTCTTATGAAACTGTGATGTTCTGATTCTTTTAATGGTGATATTTTGATTTGCATATTTTTCTTCACTTTTTTTTTTCTTTCATATGACCTTTACCTGTTACTGCACGACATTTGCAACTAAATAGCGATTTTTCTGAAATTATTGTAATGCCTGGTTCATCTAAAATGCGCTCTGAGAATATTTATTACGCGAGATTCCATTCTTGAAGTTATAAGCTGGTGAAGGTCAAAGCAACATAAAAATACACGAATATCTTAGCAGACAATAAAATTACTCCAAATATGGCATTTGAAAATTTAGGTTGCTTTGGAAAACGTTTTTTGTCGTATATTTGAAAAGTCACTTAACATTTCATAAAGAAACCACTTCTACGATACTAACAGGTTTTTCCGACTTCGTCTTTCTTTTAATTGTTTTAAATACTGAAGCGTGCGTGTTAATTTATCATAAATAATTCTTGGGGAACTTCCACACGCAATTTGATTTAGTAGCTATGTGAAATTATTTTAGGGAATTACACATTTTCTTAAATATGATATAAATAATTCATCTTTTTTTTTTTTTTACGAGTGTATATTTAATTTATTGTATGCTTAGAGTTAGTCTCTCCCTATATACTATTAAGTAAATATCTTATACAAACCGTTTTTATTTTATTTAATATTTGGGCCCGGTAGTCTGGTGGATATGGTCACGGACTCCAGGTCGTCGGTTTTTGTCGAGTCGAGAATTCGAGCTTTCATGGCACAAGGAACTGCCGTGTATCTGGGGCTGATGTACGTTAAATCTGTCGGGGCTCAAAGTCCCTCCCGTTCACGAGGTGTGGAAGTTAGGAGAGGGGGTGTCAGCTCGGGAATTATGCTCGTCACTTGACTGAGGTTCAAAACTACGATTTCCTTCGCCATTGGCCCTCGTGTTGCTTCTAGAGCGACGTCAGCAAAACTAAACCAATCCATTTCTTTCATTTAAAATTAGAAAAATATTAATTTTCAATGCTTTTAAAAAAATTTCTTATTGATTTTTAAGGCATACATAGCGATCCTTCTCTATTTTTGACCCTTTTTCTTGTCTTATTTCTGACCTTTTTTTATTTTTTACAACGTCCAGATCATAGGCGCACACTGTTTGGCGCTGCATAATACAATTTGGCTCTTGCGCCATTTAACTCCATAAGTAACTTATTGTTTTCTTAAACACATCTTAACTGATAATAAAACTGAAATGTATTAGAAAAACGTTTTAATCATGATCTGTAAATATCTCAAAATAAGAGTTAAAACATTATTTTTTCTAATTTTGCTTTGTTTATTTGAATTTACAACTTAAAGCAGAAAATTAGCGAGATGAACAATTCTATGAAATTTAAGAGGCGATAGACATCAAACAAGCAATTTTCAACGTACAATGCAAAGGTGGAGAGCAAGTGGTGAACCGCTGGATGGCGCTGTAATGGAAAGCAAAAAGTGAGAGTTTCGTCATTTCTGCCGTAGATTTCAGGAGGCACTGCAACGCACAGTAATCAGGAAAGAGCCATGCCTCCTGATATCCATGGCAGAAATGACAAAATTCTAACTTTATGCTTTCCATTACAGCGCCATCCAGCGGTTCACCGCTTGCTCTCCACCTTTATATTGTAGGGTGAAAATTGCGTGTTTAGATGCTTTCTATCGCCCTTTAAATTTTTACCCATGACTTTTGAAACGCCTTGTATTTATCAGCTTTCCAATGGTCTATCTTTTCATCTATTGACCTAGAGAAGAAAACACTAAGAGGTTGCAGTTCCTCAGTCACCCTCACAGTCAGCAACGTAATAATGGACTTGAAATGTGCGACTGTGTCAGCCAGTCGATCAATGGTTTTGGATTTCCTTTGAGTGAATAATCATCGACTTACTTCAGTGGAGCTAAGATGTCCACTGAAAATGCAAGTCAAAGTAGTGTGCTCTGCTTCATACATTTTGAAAGGATGTTGAAATTTGTGGGTGAATGCGATACAGCGCTGAGGCACTAGTGCGGTGATCAATGTGGCTCTGTTTTTAAAATTCTAAATATAGGTCCGAAAATGTTAGATGAATTTATAACATCGATAACGCAATCGCCACCTCTGTTAGGTAATATGTCTGCAGTCTAGCTGCCTGCGAGATCTACATAAGATATCCACTGTAGATAAATCCTTCAGGAGAAAAAACAGTCAATTTATTTGGAATATCCACTATGGTACCACTTTCAATGTCAAGCAAATGTTGAATGGAATTTTGGCTGTCTGATAAAATCATTCATTTTAACATTGTGATGGAACCGAATTGAGACCCGCATCTGTGGGAATTTATTCGCTATTTAAAAACTAACCAACAATCAGGATTCCTACTCCGGATCTGTAAGAAATTATTATTTGATTCTGTGTAAGTTATAATGCATGATTTATTTTTTTCGTATCCATTCATCATACATCGTGATGTATGGATAAGTTAAATGGATGTTAAGGAAAAATTTAGAAAATTTTGTTTTTTCTTCCAGTACCACTTTTGATCCCACTCTGCGTTTCACCGTTTGGAGTGCTTTAATCGGCGGCTTCATGTATGGAATGACCACGTGCGGGGCAAACCAGACCCAAGTGCAAAGACTTCTGACGGTCTCTACCTTGAAGCGATCTCAACTGTAAGTAGTTTTAGACTATTTTTTAGTTTCTATTTGCAACACTAATAGTTCTGTGTCATTAAATGTCCTTGGGATCGCGTTGGTGACGTGGTAGAGCAGAAGGCTGATAAGTGGTGGGTATTCTGCTACGAAATTACCTATCGGGGACTTTCCATCATCATAAGCACTGGAATCATAACACTGAAGATCCCTAATTATTTTTTTCTTACATACGGGTTTGTCTATGGTAAGCATGCCACGTCTAGACCACAGTTTAATCTTGTTTGGCGCAGCATAGCCATATCTGGCTCTTGCGCCAATAAACTTTACATTCACTCACTCATGGTAAGCATGCCTTCAGGGGCTTGCCTACTTTTGGGAGGTACAACCCGTAAATAGTCCCACTGTATCTCATGCAATGTCTCTCATAAAATAGGTACCAAGTGTCTGAGGACATAGCCTGGCACTATGCTCCTGGCAATTATATCAAGGGACCTTAGGGGCTTACCTTCTTCAGGTAGATAGGGGTATCATGACATCCAGATACTCTAGTGAGCTTCTTTCCCTTAGGAGTGTCTGTCTGCAGTAAACACGGATATACCAGCAATCCATCTCTATTTTCACCCCTCATTTTTGCCAACCAAATTTGTCCATCACAGGTTTTGGGTGCAGCATGGCCACAATTGGCTGCTGTGCCATTAAAATACTACACTTTATCGTCTTTTTTCAAACGTATGGATCACTGTTTTATCATGTTTGGCACAATTTGCCCATGTTTGGATATTGAACGATCCTCCTTGTCAACCAGTTTTTATCTTTTTTTTTTTTTTCCAAACGTCTAGATGATAGCTTTACCTTGTTTGGTGCAATATGATTATATCTGGCTCTTGCACCATTCATCTTCATCACGTAGGAGAGGGGGGTGCCAGCTCAGGTGTCGTCCTCGTCACTTGACCGTGGTTCAAAATTACGAGGTCCGTCGCCAATAGCTCTCGTGTTGCTTCTAGTGCGATGTTAATAAAAACTAAAACTAAACTAAACTCATCTTCATCACGCCGGAAACTATAGTGATGCTTCTTTATTTTCGACTCTGCTTTTCAGCCGATGTTTACCCTTTTCATCCTTTTTTTGTCGAAATTACAGCTTTGATACAAGTTCGGACAACATACTCAAATTTGGCTCTTGCTCAAAAAGCCTTCATTATCACTCATTCACCATTTCGTAACTTTTTTCTACTTCATGTTTTAATTGATTGTCTAATGTTTCATTATCATATTTCTACTTTTTTAAAATTCATACGCTTCAAATGTGTTTTATTTCGTGTAGGAAAACCTCACAGCAACTTGTAAGCATTTCTATTTACAATTGGCGTTTTGTATTTTAAATACATTTTACATTGTACTTTATTTTCAATTTTTATTGTAATATGCAGAGTTTTTTTTTCGTATATTAATAAAATGTTTGACGCAGTCTATTTCGGATTTGGCTCTTACGTCATAAAAAAACCTCTCTATAATTTACTAGAAACTAATTTCCTTCAATGGCAATCTTGTAATGTAATATGGATTTCTGCAATTTAAATCAAATTAAGTATAGAATTTCTTTCGGTGAGACTTCGAAAAAATGCCTCCAGAAATCTCATTTGTGTGTCAGACATGTTGAAGAGAGGAAATATATATGTTTGGAATTTAATCATATGTAAGCTATTTATAAACAGTAAATTTACACATCCAATTACAAGATTCAAAATGCGAGTCATTAAAAATAATTCATTGCTCAAACAACTGTATAGAATTTAAATATTTTTAACACGCAGTCCATTTAATTCCCCTCCTCTCTTCCACCACCGCTAAATATAACATACTACGCTGTGTTCTCGTTTATTTTGACCTTGATGCTTTTAGAATGTCAATATGAATTTGAGGATGGTGTGTATTTACACAAAAGGCTCTTAATGTTATTCCGTATAAGGTTGCAATCTTTGTTACTTGTTGTTCTTTTACTTAATTCTCTCGAAACAATTTATTCGCAAGAATTCGCGCAATCGGTCCATCAGTTTTTTGAAAATTAATCGAAAATGTATGATTCATCACTGTCTACATAAGATTTCAAAACACCAGCCCTTTTTACCAAGAAATATATTTGTAGAATACATATGGAAGTAAACACAGAGTATATGTTACGTATATTCGTAACTAACAACTTATAAATAATAATCAAAAACCTAAAATTATTAACTGCAAAGACCAAGCAGAATACTCCAACTTGTTAATAATCTCTGTATCCAAGACAGCCCCGGAAAAAAAAATGAAATGATTTTTCTATACTATATGTTCAAATTTATACACAGTAATTAAACCTTGAGTTACAATATTAATATAAAGTAAGCGATAATATAAATTTTAATATAGATATGAATTTTCTGCATTACGTTTACATTCTTTTGATTTAATTTTTAATTACTAAGAAAATTACTTTATACAAGTAAAGGGCCTTTAACTCTTAAATTTGACCTTTGCAAAATAGTTGAACATGCAAATATTCTCGCTTGTCACGAGACCTTGAGAATAATCTCCAACAAAAAGTCCAAAATTAGATAATTTCATTTTCCGAGAAATGGTGATTCTTATCCAATCTGAACATTTCAAACCAAATAAATAAAAAGGTATAGCTCTTTCAGTCCCACAATTCAAAGTATGCCCCCCCCCCCCGTCTCAAAGAGACAACCTTTTATTAATCTCCACTTAATCGGATTTTTATCTTATCTTTTTTATGACGAAAGTCACCGTCTACAGTTTACGACTTTTGCGTGTTCGGGTTTCATAAGATTCCTACTTTACCCCTGTGCTTTTTTTGCTCGTTTTAGGTGAGCAAATACCTTCTGACTCATTTTTGTTCATGTTTCTCTCATTCATGGAATAAATTTTCTATTTTAACCATGGCATTTTTATCCCACAATATGTAAAATAAAAAGGGGAGAAAGGCATTAATGTCAGCCCTTTAAGGGAAATCCTGATGTCATCGGAAAAAAAAACTGAATCTCATAAAAGAGACACATGGTAAAACTGCGAGATTGCAATTAGCAATTCAGACATAACTTTTTCTGTATACAATTATAATTCGCGAAGAAATGTATATCCTTTAAAAAGGCTGCAACTGTTATTTTTCAGAGCTCTTCTCATCAGCATTCCATTCAACCTACTGATGTATTACACGATCTACACGTGCGGACTCGTGATATATGCCAATTTCGCTGGCTGTGATCCTCTACTACAAACCGATTCCAGCGGTATATCCTCTGCGGATCAGGTGAGTTTGTTTGCAGCTGTCCGTCAACTGATGATATCTGTTGCTCAAATAAATAGTGTACAGAAGTTGTCCAATAAGTATTAGGAAAGATGTTTGTGAACATATTGTAAAATAAGAAATAATTATAGAATTCACGTGAGGGAATATTACCTTTTATCTTTGGAAAGTCTATGGTAATAAGATATAACAAAATTCTTATATGTTCTGATACTCAGACCACTTCTGATCTACACCAGTCGAATCTGGGGCTATATTAACCAGCTTGCAAAGACTGGTTCGGGGCCGCGGTAGCCTAGTGGTCAAGGTCGTGGACTAGCGGCCGGCGGTTTTCGTTCAGTCGCGGGTTCGATCCTTGGCCGCCAAAGACCCGCCGTGTAGCCGGGGCTGATGCACGTTAAATCTGTTCGGGGCCCAAAGTCCTCCCGTTGGCGTGGTGTGGATGTTAGGAGAGGGGGGTGCCAGCTCAGGTGTCGTCCTCGTCACTTGACCATGGTTCAAAATTACGAGGTCCGTCGCCAATAGCCCTCGTGTTGCTTCTAGTGCGACGTTAATAAAAACTAAACTAAGCTAAGCAAAGACTGGTACCATCATAATGGTTCCCAATCCTGGGTTGTATATGAGAAAAGTAGATTTTCATATCTCCCAACTATCAATCTCATTCAAAGACAAACTAAAAATTTCTTCAGTCAAATTAGTACAATTTAAATTACTTCAGTGCAAACTATTGAATAATACGCATCTAGCAATGGTGAAAACTCTGCCTTCTCACTACTGTGAGATCTTCATTGAAGCAAACCGAAATCTTAATTTTTAACTTTACATAAAATATAAAAGCTACATTAATATTCCCCAATTTTAAATGTATTTCGTTCTTTTTTTTCAATTTTTTAAAATTTTAAAATTCTTTACAATCGTAGAAATTCGTTCCATCTTTCTGTCACTTGTATGATAGAAGACTAAAGCTTGATAAGGCTATCACCTCCAATAACCCCCTCGCACTGACCCGTGGGGTGACTGGGTGTGACAGAATAGTCCCACTGAGCTCATGTATGTCGCAAGGCCGCGGTAGTCTAGTGGTCATGGCTTCGAATTGTGACTGGCGGTTTTTCGTTCAGTCGCGGGTTCGATCCTTGGCCGCTAAAGACCCGCCGTGTAGCTGGGGCTGATGCACGTTAAATCTGTCGGGGCCCAAAGTTCTCCTATTCGCGTGGTGTGGAAGCTAGGAGAGGGGGATGCCAGGTCGGGTGTCATCCTCGTCACTTGACCGAGGTACAAAATTACGAGGTCCGTTGCCAATAGCCTTCGTGTTGCTTCTAATTCAACGCTAATGAAAACTAAATTAAAAACTAAAACATGCCTGTCGCAAGAAGCGACTAAAAGAGGTACCCAACGTCTGGTAGAATAGCCGGGTACCCTACCCCTGGGGATTATCAGGGAATCGAAAGAAGATAAGTCCCTGAAGTGAGTTCGGACATCATGACCCCAATGTGTCCTAATGATTTTTTTCCCCATGGGGCTTACCGTCTTTTGTAAATATGCGTGACGCGCCCCCAGATTACGCTAGCGATCCTTCTCTATTTTTGACCCTCTCTCGTTATCATGCAATTTTGTTCATAAGTCAAGACCATAGTTACATTTTGTTTGGCGTAGAATAGGCACATCTGGCTTTTGCGCCAAAAGAATTCACTATCACAATCCCCTCTTTCTTGCTTTCTGATGGCCATATGGAATGCTTAGACGTCGCCCAAAGTGAAAGTCTGTTTACTGCTAGCCAGGAGATTGAAAACGCTGTGAACCATCGAGCAGCGTTGTTTTACCAAATTTTTACATTTAACTTAAAAAATCCGCTTAGGGGACTTTATGGACCAAATATTTTTTTGTAGTGGCACAAGAAATTCAGAAATAGGAGGGCAGACATCGAAGACTAATAACGCACTGGATGTCCGACATCGATCCAAACCAATGGACCAAAATTCGAGATATTTTGAGCGTTTGAGCGATAACAGAGAAGTGACATTGAACTAAATCTATAGTGCGTTCAATTGTGACCGATTGCTTGTAAATTCGGTAGATTTTGTCAAACGACCAGAAGGGTGACGATTTGCTGTGAACTTATTGGGACGCTTTTAGACCGATCCAAATATTTTAGTGATAACCGGTGACGAAACGGTTTACTCGGATTAAAAAGACATTGTTTGAAGGATTGAAGCACTTCAAGCTGCTTCGATGGAATGCCCGAACAGCTTTGCGGTTATCGACTTCCTGGATACGTAAGAAGTTTGAAAAATTTACTGTCTGCGGCATATTGATACAGGCGGGTCATGTTTTGAAAATTAATTCAATGCACATATATTTCTATACATTTTCTTTTTATGACTTCACTCCCGGCACTTAATGGACAAAAGGATACTTATTCCCCGATAATTATGTATATTGCATCTACCTTAAAAACGAATACGATTTTAATGTATTTGGAATTATTTTTAAATTATAAATATTTAATCAGTATTTTTTTTTATAAACTGTTAGTTTTACGTGTATAATAATTACAATGATGTCTTTATTTTTTTTGACATTTATTGTTTTAAATTACTGTATTTCAGCTTATTCCCTACTACATGATTCGCTCCTTCAACATGTATCCTGGAATGGCGGGTTTTTGTGTCTCTGGGGTGTTCTGCGCGGCGCTGACGTCCATTTCTTCTGCCGTCAATTCCCTCGCAGCTGTTACGTATGAAGACTTTGTGAAACCTTTTTGCACGTGCCAATCGTGGGTAACAGAGAAGTCTGCCACTAGGATGTCAAAGTTTTTCGGTAATTTTTTTTCCACGTAATTCGTGATTTTTTTTTTTTTTAAACTCTTAAAATTTTAGTTCTTAAAGAATGAAGTCTTGCAAGTTATTTATTTTGAAACATCATAATTTCTTATTATTAATACCAAAATATATATTGAAGTTTATAAAATTGTCAAATGTAAGATCCGTTTATTTTGAAAACGACTCGAGTCGATTTCTTTAAAAATACAAATATTTAAGGAAAATATTTGTAAGTATAGTAATATAGTATAGTTATTATAGTAAATGGGAGAATACTGTTCACCGATAGGCAACATGGTGGTATTATGACGCCCCGGTTCCACTTAGGATTTGATTATTCGAAACTCACGAAGTAATCTGTCAATAATAAGTCAGATTGGCTTATCTTTAAACTATGTTTATTCTATGAATGATAAAACATAAATGTTTTTATTATGAATCCGGAAACTAGCTGTCCAAAACTAACTTATAATTCTACTTATCACAATTTAATAAATTCTACTTATCACGATTTAATAAATTCTACTTATCAC
>BMAW01106496.1:264170-325032 GCA_019974015.1 Nephila pilipes
TTTAATAAATTCTACTTATCACGATTTAATAAATTCTACTTATCACGATTTAATAAATTCTACTTATCACAATAACAGCAAAACTGGATAAGAGTCGAAAACTGTACTAGTAAATTGGGCCCAATTATCCAGCGATCATTTAACTTTCTTGCACCAATAACACGTGCACTATAACGTGCACCAATATCATGTGCGCTATAATAACGGAACGTAGAAATATTAAAATTTCGAGCTTCACATATTCTTTGGAAAAGGTATTTGGGCCGCTTTCAAAATCAACGGGTAAAGTTCCTATAGACATTTGCCTAAATATTCATATTCAGCTTCTTCGTGCATTTTAATTTAATACATATTTACTATTTTAATAATATGTAGGATTTATGTTAGTTGAAGAATACAGTTTTATTTTCCCGAAATTATTTTAAAAAAATTGACTGAAAAAAACATTTTTTTTTCTAATTTAGTAAGTAATACGCAAGTAAAGTGCGTAAAAACATTACTGAAAACGTTAGTTTTATTCTTTTTCATGTAATATTACGTAAAAAGAAAAGTTTGACTTCTGGAAATATTAAGCTAAAATAAATCATACATTTATCGGACTTCATAATTTGAATGAAAAATTTACCAGAAATTAATTTTATTACATACATAACATTTTCTTACAGCATTCTTCTACAGTGCCTTATGCATAGGAATGACGTACATAGTGGGCAACATAAAAGCCATTATTCCTGCGGCTTTCGTTGTTTTCACTGCGATAGGTGGTCCAACATTATCCATTATTACACTGGGGATGCTCACCACGACATCTAATCAAAAGGTACGCTTATTTTGTGCTACTCAAGATTGTACGTAAAATCCACGTCACATTTTACCTTTAAAACTCTTATTAATGCTGTATATCTATAATTTAAGATGCATGTTAACACCAAGTAATCTTTGTTATATTGCTTGATATTTAATATTTTGAGTATTAATGCGAGGAAGATTCAAAAAGTTACCGTATTTAGAATGAGAATGAATTGAATCACCGTAGTATTGCCTTTTGATCATTTTACCTTTTTCTAAGAACTTCCTATGAATTTCAAAAAACATAACTTTTCCGGCCGATAAGACAGTCTTCCTCCTCGAAGCAAATTCACTGGAGACAATCCGTTTTGATTGCCATTCGGTTTATGGTAACGATGAATCCAGATCTCATTAATGGCGACCAGTTGTTGTAAAATTGACGACACTGCAGCTTTCGAAACTAACCTACGTTTCAGTGTCGTCTTGGTCATAATCTCGCATCTTTTAATTAATCTGTTTAAACTTATCTGACTTGGTAGCGTTACATTGGCCTAGTGGTGATGATCGCGGTCTCACAGCCGGCGTTGTTTCGTCGAGTCGTGGGTTCGAGCCAGTAAAGACCCTATGTGTAGCCGGAGGGGATGCACGTTAAACCTGTCGACGCTCAAAGCCCTCCTGTTGACGTAATGAAGGAGTTTGGAGAGGGAGGTGCGGGCTCAAGTGGTGAGGCTGACATTTGACCGAAGTTCAAAATTACGAGGTTCGTACCCTTCTCCTTGAGTGACCGCGGTAGCCTAGTGGTCAAGGTTTCGAATTCGTGGCTAGCGGTTTTCGTTCATTCGCTGGTTCGATCCTTGGTCGCCAAAGATTCGCCGTGTAGCAGGGGCTGATGCACGTTAAATCTGTCGGGGCCCAAAGTCCTCCCAATGGTATGGTGTGAATGTTAGGAGAGGAGGGGGGGTGCCAGCTCATGTGTCGTCCTCGTCACTTGACCGTGGTTCAAAATTACGAGATCCGTCGCCAATAGCACTCGTGATGCTTCTAGTGCGACGTTAATAAAAACTTTAACTAAACCTTCACATTGATAATTCGGGTCTTAACTTTGAGATACCAAAAACCCTCTTTGTTCCAATTTGCGTACTTGTAAAGGAGTATTCTCCACCGGACAAAGTTAACACTGGGAACGGTCCAGTTTTGCTTCTTTCAAATAAAAATAAAAATCCACAAATACAAAATTGTGACAAGATCGAGCCAACACGTGATGATTCTCTCTTAGATCAAGCCAAGTATACCCACCAAAGTTCCGGTCTTCATTCTTAATATTCTTCTATCCTTTGACCCTAAACCTAGGAGTGAAAATTTCCAACTCTCCAATAGAGGATCTCCCTCTATCATAGATATGATTTTCCCCAACACCCAAGAAAAAGAAGTCTCCTTTTGTCGGAACCTCTAGTTCAAAACGCTGTGGATTCAACATCCAAGTCTCATACGTCAAAACTTGAGTTGTTCCCAAACATTTCTCCGACTGGATCTCCAACTGTGGCAGCCTTTTGGACACCACCTTACGCTCAAAAAGTGAACGGTTCTCGGGCTTACGCGTTGCATCTCATTGGGGCCACGGTAGCCTAGTGATCATGGTTCGGATTCGAGGCCGGCGGTTTTCGTTCTGCTAGGCGCTGTCTTTTCTTAATTTTACACGTCTAGACCACAGTTAAATCTTATTTGGCGCAGAATAGCCACATCTAGCTCTTGCGCCAATAACCTTTACATTCACTCGCACTTACTTTCGTTCAGTTGCGGGTTGGATCCTTGGCCGACCCGTGTGGTGACCGGGGATGACAGAATAGTCTCACTGTAGCTCATGCATGTCGTAAAAGGCGACTAAAATGGGTACCCAGCGTCTGGGGGTATAGCCGGGCACCCTGCCCCTGGGGATTATATCAGGGGACCTCAGGGACTTGCTTTCTTCAGGTTAGTACGGGCATCACGACCCCGAGGCACCTTAGTGATCTTTTTCTTTCCCATGGGGTTTACTTTCTTTGGTAAACACGGGTGACGCTCTCCCGGGATACCCTAGCGATCCTTCTCTATTTTCGACCCTCCTTCTTGTCAACCATTTTTACCTTTTTTCAACTTCACGTCTAGACCACAGTTTAATCATGTTTGGCGCAGCATAGCCATATATGGCTCTTGCGCCAATAAACTTTACATTCACTCACTCACTGGATCCTTGGCCGCTAAAGACCCGCCGTGTAGCCGGAGCTGATGCACGTTAAATCTGTCAGGGCCCAAAGTCCTGCCGTTGTCGTGGTGTGGAAGTTAAAGAGGGGGTGCCAGCTGAGGTTGTTATCCTCGTCATTTGACCAAGGTTCAAAATTGCGAGGTCCATCGCCAATAGACCTCGTGTTGCTTCTAGAGCGACGTTATTAAAAAAAGGAATCTAGTCTAATCAAATGCTTCTCAGTGCGACATTAATAAACAGGATATTATATGGCAGGGAAAACTTTCCTCCGCAATCTCTTAAAATTTTTATAAAGAATTAATGTTTTAAATCTATGTAAAAAGTCAACTTTATATTTTACTTTATATTTTGTGTAATCACACACTTTGTCATTTTATTTTTATGCGATTTAAAAAAAAAATACCGACTAATTTCAAAAGTTTGGCACAGCTTAACGAGATTTAGTTTTTACGTCAATAACTATTACTCACTTGTTTTGTCTCTGTTTAGCAGTGCGCAGCATACAATGGTAACATCAACTTGTCTTAGCAATGCCACCTATCGTCAAAAATGTACTTTTTGTACCCCCCCCCCTCGTGAGTAATTTTCTGTTATGGTTCATAAATTTTGTGTTTTTCAGGGCATCATCGTGGGTTTACTCAGCGGCATTGCACTGAATGCGTGGATTGGGACGGGGGCCATCATCTCTGATTTCCCTCAAATCAAGCTACCTCAAAGCACGGAGTTCTGCCCGGCGAACTCTTCCGAATCTCTGTTCCTGCCTACCATGACATATTTGAATTCCACGAATCTCACATTGACGACTGTCGCTTCTACGGCGACATCCGAACCAACCGATGGCATATCCATATTAAAAGAGTAAGTATATGCTTTTTAATGTAATAATTTTAACTTGTCTGAGATTCATTATGTAGCAAAAAGAGATTTGCTTACTATAATACTCCTGCTTTCTTTTTTAAATTTTGCAATACGTTGTGGTTATTGGGTTGTACGATATTAAGGGTTCCCATAAAGCAACTTTTTATTAACATATTATATAAAACATTTGTTTCTCCGCAAATCTCTTTATCTCTTCCTCAGAGACTTGCTTCCTTACTGTAAACACGAGATTTGCGACTCCTAGATGCTCACGTAGTCTTTTCTTACTCCGTGGTAATTGCCATCTTCGGTGCGTTCATCCGGGATATATTCGGGCAATTTCCCTATTTTCGATTATATTTCTCTTGAACCAATGTTTATATTTCTTCCTTTATCTTGCCCTTCAGGGGCTAGCCTTTTGTTAAATCCGGGAATCATTTCCTCGAGGTATCCTAGAATCCTTTTTTTCTTTCCTGTCGGATATGACGTCTGGTAAATACCTTGTGTTCTATTTTTGATCATCTTGTGCCAAAAAAAAAAAATTAAATCTGTTTTAAATTTGTATCACTTGGTCGGTTAAAACCCCGATCGTAACTTATTTGCTTATTCAAGAAAAAGTGGTATTTTACACGAAATTTTAAGAAAATTCAACCACTTGGTTTAACTTTTTTGATTCAGCACTGTATTTTTATTTCTGTTTTGATATTCACGTGTTTTATAAAAACAACCGGAAACAAAATCTAATAGTCAAACAAATCTTTGGCGTAACATAGCCTATTTCTTCGCTTGAGCAATAAAACAAGTTACTCACTTGGTTAAACACGAATAACGCGCCCCTGGGCTTTCTTTGCGATTCTTCATCCGTGTGAAAGAATAGTCCCTATGTAGCTCATACATGTCATAAGGGTCAACTAAAATGGTTACCCTGTACCTGGGTATGTAGCCGGACACCCTATCCGTGGGAATATCAGGGGACCTCAGGGGCTTGCCTTCTTTAGGTAAGTACGGGCATCATGACTCCGAGGCCCCCGAGTAATCATTTTCTCTTCTATGGGGTTTACTTTCTGGTAAACATGGATGATGCTCCCCCGGAACACCCTAGCGATCGCTCTGTTTCCGACCCTCCTTCTCAAACTTTTTTTTTTTTATCTATTTCCCATTTTTTTTTCAAACGTCTAGACCACATTTGCTTCTTGTTGGCGCTGTGTAGCCATATCTGGCAAATAACATTTACATTCATACACACCTCACAGGACTAATCATAGTGGCGTCTATTCTAACGAGAATCATTTACAGACGCCGCGAAGGCAAAACTTAGTATAATTATTTCATCAAACAATACGACTTTTACTGTGATTATAAAGTAAGGTAAGAGTTACTTAGGTAGTAGAATGTGTAGTTTTCCATTCTCCCCCCCCCCATTTCTTCTAAAAATACGTGTGTATCATATTGTGAAAAAGACACTGTTCTCAGACGGAATCAGTCAGCACGCTATTTGGCTAGGATGATTGATTTTATTTCATATAGCTGGCAGATAACAGTATCTGGTGAACAAGAGCCTATAACCTGTTTTACCCCACTTTCTCTAAAATAGTTGCCGTATGTTAAATCCAATAGGACTGCAAAGACCTATTATGTCATCCCTTGTCAAAAGCCCTCCGATTCATTCCCAGGAGGACATTATTGTGCCGGTTTTATTTCATTTAGTAAAACATTCAGGCTATTCAAATTTTTAAAATTCACTTCTGTGATCATCAATCGCTTTTACCCGGTTTTTGGTATTTCACAGGCCTTAGTGTATGAAAACTCTCGTATAGTTTAGCCAGTGAAGTATCCGATTAAGTATCGTGCTTGTGATTTATATTTAACTGAGAAATATGTCCATAACCCCATTGTACAATTTTCTGCAGTTCTTCGTAATTTCAAATGACGAGAACAAATTTAAATGAAATCTTAAGATTTATGTAACTCTTTCGTTATACAATATCTCCATATTTTTTTTCCAGATGGCTAGCGTAAGTTGCTTGTTTCTTAACTGGTGATACAAGGGTCATGGATTAGTCCCCATTGTGCATAAGTCTGAAACGGCTTGCATTCAATTAGAATTTCCGTCGAAATTTTCGCTTATGTTGGAGAAATTAGGAGTGTTAGAAACAGATTCATTCTCATGTTTCAGAATTTGGGGATCTTTTGTTAATAGCACTCGAATGACTCTAAAAGAAAGTTAATTCAACCTAATAAGCAATGCAAATGGTAAGCATGGAGTAGCATTGTAACACTAAAATAACTCTGGCGGAGCGTTCATATAAGCCAACAATCAAACAATGAGATTCAAAAGAAATGGGACAAAATTTTAACTTTCAGGTATTTTGAAAGAACATTTATTCAACCCAAAATTACACCAAACGACATAAAAGCGTGGACTAACAGGAAAATGGGAATGCAATGAATATAATATTCAGATCAATCAGTGGTGTTGGTAGGGCGAAACTGTGAGTATTTAATGAAAGGTCTCGAAATTCAATAGAATCATTGCTTGTTTTGAATATTTGGTTAGTTCTTATTTTGGTGGGGCCTGGCGCGCTTTAACTTTTTTTGGCGATTTATTGCCAATGTGGTTACCATGCAGGTTTGTTTCTGATAACCCTAAAAAATCTATAAAAGGGGATTCGACGCTTTGTTTCTTTGTTTTTTACTCCAAAAAAAGTTAAAGCGCGCCAGGCCCCACCAAAATAAGAACTAACCGAATATTTTTCTTGAATTTTCCATTTTAAATGTATTTTTAATTTACTTTCAGAGAAATATTTCCTCTCTTCAAACTCAGTTTTCTTTTGCATCCAGTTCCGGGAACAATATTGACTCTTCTGCTGGGCTATATTGTGAGCTTTATAACAGGTATTATATCGCAGTTAAATTTAGTCTAGGAGTTTTTTTTATCAATGTTATAAATAAAATGTTTAATTTTTTTAAAAAAAGAAATTGTTTTGTTCTCCATTCCATTTATGAGAAAGCTTCTAAAAGGCGTACCGATTGTCTCTGAATGCTCCCAACATGCATGAAACATCCAAATGTTTTTTTTTAACTACGATTAATGGAGCATTTAAACGATTACGATTAATTAAGATATTGCATTTAAAAAGCAAATGAAACGCATTTGAAAATGAAATCGCTTATAAAATTTACTTCTCTGGACACATGCCTATTTTAATAAACATAATGGGTCTTTTCCATTACCTATTAGAATAATATCCATACTAAATACGTGAGACTATCATTTTGAATTAAGTATGCTAATAAAATAATCATTTTAACCGATGCATTAAAATTCTTAGAATTAAGAGCAATTTTATGTTTCCCGGACATATTGGAATTTTATTTCAAGTTTTATTTTTGAATTTAAATTAATAAAAAATAAAGTCGTATAGTTGAACTATACATTGTGATAATTCGACACTTTAAACAACTTGTTTGTATTTGAATTTGATAAAGGAAAACACAGAAATGAAACTCTATACATACTTCACATGCATATTACTAATTTTGCAGACAAATTAATTGCTATTTGTCTGAAAATATTCAATTTCTTGGGTTTTATATAGTTTTGAAAACTTGGAAAAATATTTCTTAAAATTTTTTCATGAAAAGTTCTCACCTTCATGAAAGTATATAATTTTAACAAAAAATTCTATTTTTTTCAAATATTCTCCAAATGCTTACATGAATCCGAGAGATTTAATAATTATCTCATACTATCTTTAAAGTTCACTAAATATCACGTTTTCTTCGAATAATATTAGATGAAAGCTTTAGTAATGGAATTGGTTTGTATCAAAAGTGTAAAGGTTCCAGAAGTAAAATTCAAAATACTATTTTGATGGACATTATATTTCTAGCTGTACAGTTAAAAAAAGTGAAAACTGAAGCCTGTGCAAATTTTTTTTAACTTTTAGGTGGTGATACTAATGTAGATGAGAATTTAATTTGCCCTTTTATGAGAAAATGTTTGAGTGCAAATACCCTGAAAGCGGAAGATAAAGTGGTACGTATGCGAAATTTTTTTTATGGCTAGTTATAGTGCTATTAAGAATGTGGAATCAGCTTAGTTTTGCATAATTTTCCTTTTTAATAGCTCATATGAGGCAATTCTAACGCAAAATAAATAATTTAATATTTAATAAAAATCGGAATCCATGTTTTTACTAGTTAGCCTCTTTCAATAATCCATTTCGGGTGTTTTGTAAGAATTTTTATGGAATCTGTGTGGAAATCATTGGCAAAATAATTCACAGAATTCTGAATGTTTTGTAACAAGACAATTTTTGGTAAATGTATTCAAATCTTGCCAAATTTGTAATTGATTGCCAAAAATACCTGCCAAAATTGTGAGTCATTTTTTTTATGCTTAAATAATTTATATTTGTCAAGCTAATGAATAGCAAGGAATAATTTAAATTTTAAATGAACTATTAATCGGAGATAATGCTCACAAAATTTTCCTAATTTACTAAAATATTTTTTGCACATGCATCGTTTATTCAGTATAGGTCGATGTTTTATAAAATCTTATGTTTGAATTATTTTCATTTCCGAATTTCGATCGATGCCATTTATATTTCGCAAGATTATATTTGTAATCAATTATATTAAGATATTCTTTTAAACTGCGCTTACTTCTGTAATGTAATACCATGACTTGCAGAAGTATATAGATGCCTTTCATTTACTTATTTTTACATAAGTTTTTTCTCGGAAAAGTTTCGGCGACTTAAAAAAAAAAATAACCGTATATTTTCGCCAAGAGTTTTTGGAATGTTTCTAAGCTAAATTACAGGGATTAGCTTATATACGGAATCGCTACTTCGTTAAAAACGTTGGTAATTTTATGTTATCTGGTTTTAAGCGATAAATCGCCAAATATAGCAATTTTTTTTCTATTAGTTTAAAAATCTTAAGGTTATGAGGAAAAGAATTCTGATTGAAATCGCCATATTTTATATGTTTTTAATTTTGAAATGTATTTGTATTACTGGTTGTCGAGTCATCACCAAAACGGAAGAGTGCCAATTGGCAATTTTTGACAGCTTCTGTTTGTTTTGAAAAGTCCCAGCCGTCTCGCCTGCGAAGTCGACAATCATGGCAGGCTGCGTTTCTGTTGACGCATGATTTCACGGTTACCGTCAAGTCTTGTGTATATTTATATTGCAGATTACACAAAAAGAATTAGTGAATTTTACTGTACATACCTTTTATTTTTGCAATAAAATATGTAATGTTTTCATACGATTTAAACACTCTTTTGTTAGTATTTAATTCTTAGAGGGATGTGAGAACAACACTTGACTTGAAAGAATTGACTTGTATCATATGATCAGAAAACAGAGCAATAGGGCTCCTTGGCATATTTGAAAGAATCCTAAGACAAGCAATGTTGTGATGCTTTGCAATTTTCGATTGGCAAACAGCAAAGGCTTGCAGCACTCAAACTATTAAAGCTTCCGTCTACCCGTCATTTTGATTCAATCGCGGGTTCGATCCTTGGCCACTAAAAACCCGCCGTGTAGCCGGGGCTGATGCACGTTAAATCTGTCGGGGCCCAAAGTCCTCCCGTTCGCGTGGTGTAGATATTAGGAGAGGGGGTGCCAGCTCATGTGTCGTCTTCGTCACTTGACCGTGGTTCAAAATTACGAGGTTCGTCGCCAATAGCCCTCGTGTTGCTTCTAGTGCGACGTTAATATTAATTAAAACTAAACCCGCCATTTTGATTTCGGGGACGTAATGTTAATCTTATGGAATTACGATTTTAATTCTCACATCTTTATTGCACTCAAATAGAACAAATAGATCTATTTACATCCGATCAACGTTCATCTGAAATAGCAAAAAATAATGATTGCTTCTGTGGAATGAGTTTCCCTCCGACTTTTAAAAATATTTTGAAGTATTCTTTAAAGACCGGAAAGAATTATTAAAAGGGGTGTAAAATTTTTTAAAAATCGGAGGAATCCTCAAAAATCCACAGAAGCCTTCATTATTTTTTGCTCTTTCAGATGCACTTTATTGCGATTGGACATCTCCCTCTCATAGGATTAACATTATGGCCACGAAATCGAAATGGTGGGTAGACTCAGGAGCCTTAACTTGCATTTTGGTTGACATGTTTGAACGTTGTAAGATTTTTTTTTTTTTAAATTTCGGCTTGTAAGCAGGTTTTGAATTTAGGACAGATTTCTGAGGAAAAATACGTTCTCTCAACAAGTACCCGGATTCCCTATTTCCGGATAGGAGAGGGGGTGCCAGCTCAGGTGTCGTCCTCGTCACTTGACCGTGGTTCAAAATTACGAGGTCCGTCGCCAATAATCCTCGTGTTGCTTCTAGTGCGACGTTAATAAAAACTAAACTAATCCCTATTTCCATAACGGTATTATGATAATCTAATCTTTTTATTACATAACAGTATATTTTAGGCTACAAAAACTATTACGGGAACTCTTTTATCGTGCCCTAAAATACGCATGAAAATACAATCTTTACAAATTTAAATGCATTTAATATTCCTTCCTTAATATGTTAGTATTGTTAATTTAATAAGCATTATATTGCATGTTTTTTCCAAATAGGGAAATGCAGTTAGTCAACTTCATTTTATTATGCATTCTATTGTAGTTAAAGATATGTTCATAAATCATAATGCTGTCGGTAACTGTAATTCTATTTAAACGGTTATATTGCGTGCTTTTTATCGTATTAACAAAAGTGTCGCTATCTTTACAATTGTAATGCAAAATTTCAAGGAAGTGAAATTATTCAAATGATCCGAATTCATAATTCACTATTTTCATAAATGAACGACACAGAACGATAAGTAATACAAGAATACTAAGAACTGTGGAAGTTTCATGATGTATAAAATAAATGGACCTGGTGTATTTTTCGTAAAGCTGTTTCTGGAACTTACACGGAGTCATCTCGCGGTTCGATCTGTCACAGTGGATCAGATGTTTCACAGCTGTCCACCTAAGTCACCTGATATTATCTCATACAATTTCTTCCTTTGGGGTTTGTAAAAGATGAAGTGTATGCGCCGCCACTACCCTCAAGTTTATGTGAACAACGGATTTGAGCTGCTGTACAATCCATTACCACTGACGTTTTTCAATGTGTTTGGCAGGAATTTACGTATCGAATTGATATTATACGCTTAACTAAAGGGAGTGATATCGAACACTTGCGAAAAGTATTTTTTCCCTTTGTATTCATGTATCACTTATCATTATGTGTCATCATTGGAGAATGGCCTGATTGTCCAATGCGAAGAGCGGATGTCAGATTGACCCGCCTTCGCTTTGGACACACTCGATTTACCTATAGACATCTTTTAATTAGGGAGGGTGCTCCTGAGTGTCCTTTCTGCCATGTCCCTTATACGATTCATCATATTTTAATTGTGTGTCCTGTTTTTAATCGTCATCGTCGTATTTTTTTTCAATCATCTGTTTTAAATCTATCTGACTTGGAGGCGTAACCCCCCCCCCCAGAACATAACTTATTTGCCTTTTTAAAACAAATTGGCCTTTTACACCAAATTTGATTTTTTTAATTTGTAACCTGTATTTCTTTCTGAATGTTTTCTGTTTAAGAATTATAAATTAATCCCTTTTAACAAATGTTTGGCGCAGCATAGCCTACTATGGCTCTTGCGCCATAAAACCTCAGTCTCTCACTCACTCACTATCATTATGTGTCATTTATTTATGAAAATATGGAATTTTGAAATCTGATGATTCGTTTTTGAATAACCTTGCATTTTAGACTTACAAAAAATGTTGCGGAAACAAATTAACGTGCCTAAAATACACATGAAAATATTTTCTTTACAAATTTAAATGCATTAAATATTCATTTCTTAATATGTAAGTATTGTTTAAGTAATAAGGATTATATTGTAAGTTTTGCACTATAAGCGAACTCAACTTTATTTTATTATACATTCATTTACCCAATGGAGTAAAATTCAAAATCACACAAAACCATGACCCTGAGGATACCTAGTGATCTTTTCCTTTACAAAGGGATTTTTTTTTTGGTTTTGGTATACACGGCAAACGCGCCCCCCGGGATACCCTAGCGAGGCTCATCTATTTTTGGCACCTCTTGTCAAATTTTTAATCTTTATTCAATTCTTTCACACGTTTAAATTGCAGCTGTTTGGTGCAGTAGGGCCAAATTAGGCTCTTGCACCATTAAATTACTATCACTCTCTCGTTTGCCTTTTCATTTTTTTTTTCGTTTCGATTACATATTTATCTTGTTTGGCGCAGCATGGTTATGTATGGTTCTTTCATCATTGAAATACTATTTCTCAATCACATCATAAATCAATGCACTAGATAATAGTATTGCATTCATCGATTTTATTGAACTCTTTATCGTATTACGAAAAATTGCCGCTATCTTTACACTTATACTTGCTTGAAAAACTGCATCACATGTTTATTCAAAATGAATCACCCGGTTTCAAAATGTTATATTTTCAGAGACAAATGACAGTGGTAAGTAATACAAAAATGCAAAGGAGAAATATGAAAAAAAAAAATTTCCTCAAGTATTCGATATAACTTCCTTTAGTTACACGTATAATATGCCAAGACTATTAATAATTCATGCCAGACACTTGAAGTGTCGGTATAGCCTCCAGCATGTAGAGACAAATATTAAGTCGGTGTTCGTGATAGCTAGGTCTGACTACTTGCAAGATTTACATGGCGTGTAAAACAATTTTTACCTTAACGCACACTGAACAGTAGGCTGAGGGATGCCCAGTTCTCGACTGGCACTCACACGTGTGGTGACCAGGTGTGAAAGAATAGTCCCTCTGTAGCTCGTGCATGTCGTCAGAGGCGACTAAAATGGGTACCTAGTGTTTCTGGATATTTCCGCATGATTATATCAGGCCTCTGTGTATTATATCAGGGGACTCGGATGCTTGCCGTGTTTAGAAATGTACGGGCATCACTCACCCGAGGCACATAAGTGATCCTTTACTTTCCCATGGAGTTTGACCCGTGAGGTGACCGGGAATGATAGAATAGTCCCACTGTAGCGCATGCATGTCGTAAGAGGCGACAAAAAGGGGTACCCAGCGTCTGGGGGTATAGCTCAGAGTATTCAAGAGTAATATCATCAGTTTGAGGTCAGTGGATGTCTTTGTAAAGAGAGAAGTTGAAAGCGACCAAGAATATCTGCGAAAAATGTTGAAAGAGTGAAAGGACAGTTATTCTACAGAGCCTATTGAAATCGACTGTTGGTGCTCGTCGAGACTGTGTGATGGAGTTCAATGATCCAAGAGCCAGTTGTTAGCCATATTGCGCCAAACAAAGTGAGTATACAGTACTAGTAAAATGTACAACTGTGATCTAAATGTAGGAAAAAATTGAAAAAGGTTAGAAGTGATTGATGAGGAGGATCGCTAGGGTGTCACTCGCGTTTACCAAAGACAGTAAAATTCATGGGAGTGAGTGAATGTAAAGTTTATTGGCGCAAGAGCCAGATGTGGCTGCTTTGGTGCGCCAAACAAGATTTAACTGTAGTCTAGACGAGAAGAAATTGAAGAAAAGACACAAATTGGTTGACAAGAAGGGTCGAAAATAGAGAAGGAATGCTAGGATATCCCCGGGACGCGTCAAACATGTTTACCAAAGGCAGTAAGCCCCATAGGAAAGAACAGATCACTAGGGTAACTCGGGGTCATCATGCCCCCATACTTTACAGAAGAAGCCAAGCCCTGAGGTTCCCTGATATTATCTCCAGGAGCAGGGGGCCCGGCTATACCCCCAGATGCTAAATCGGAATTCCCGCTGAACGGTGATTACAGGTCCACATCGCGCATACGGCAACATACAGAACTTGCAGCGGTTCGCCAACATGCAGATCACTCACCTATTGTGGCGACCGCCAAACAGGTTCTACATGCGCTGCGAGGCGTTCATCGCCAAAGGCAGCAACCCTGGTGCGCGCGCTCCTTCTCTTCTTAAGAACTGACTCTCTCTTCCGAGTTGCCCTGTAACTTAATGCTCGCTTGGAGCTCGTTGTATGTATTTCAATGGTGTGTTATTAAAGAAATATTAAAGGGTTTAGTTTGTGTCTGTGTTAAAGGCAGCTGCCGCAGCAAACTCTTTCTATTCCGAGGGCGCCATTATCACTTCTGCCTCTTAGAAACTTCTAAAATAGTTTTCGTGAAATAGCTTCACAATAAACTCTCGGACATCATCTATTGCTCACAACACAAAGTTTTTATATTTTTCTTTTGTATTCGTGTATTACATATCCTTCTGCGTTGTTTATTTTAAAAAATATATGACCGGATCGGATGATTCATTTTGATTTAGCAAATCGGATTATTCATTATGAATAATGTTGTGATTTGCACCCTTTGAAATGTCTCATTTATTCAATATGTTTCTTTTCAGCACATTTCCGGTGCAGCTTTACCCGATGGTGCACATTACATGGACAATCACAATGGATTTGTTAACTCTCTGGACAATGGACATCTCAAAAATGGCAAGCTCAAAGAGCATATACTCGAAGAAAGCAAACTCTAACTACGGAAGAAGAAAAAAAAAAGCCCATGACATTTTAAATTTATTTTTTTACCATTTACATAAAGTATTTTTTGTCACTTTTTGATGCATTCGCATTTATTTATGAATTTTGTATTGCTGGTTTTTCATTTCGGACTAACAGAACTCCATCAGAAAAAAAAAAATTACGTCATTTAGTGTGCAGCACTAATTCAAGCTTCTGTGTGCTTGGAGCTTTTCTTGACATGTATAACTGATTTGTATGTTTTCTTGATGAATCAGTATTTTACCCACCTATTGTGGTGCTATTTACATTTTTAAGTAAACCTTTAATGAATATTTTTACGGAATCTTCATAAAAAATAACGTTTAGTAACATTTTAATACATTAGTTATTTTTTGACGGAATTGTTATAAATATTTTTGAAGAATGCTACATGGCCAGTTAACTGGGAGATACTCGGGTGTACTGCACTTGAATCTGGAAGAATTGATTCTAATACATGTTCAAAAAATTAAATGCTGTAACTTTGACTAAAGGAGCTTGGAACTCCTTCAAAACCTCAATCTACTGGAATAGAATTAAGTATACTTTAATGTATGTTTCTTAAACACGTAAAAATCTTATCACATGTGTAATTTTCATCCTGAGGTTCACATCTTCATTCGCATTATTATCTGCAATAAAAGTGTTATTTGGAGGTGACGTATTTGCAACTTTAAAAGTGCATTTTACTTTTAGAAGTGCGCTTGGAGAAAGGCATTAAAATAAGTTTTTCATTGCAACTCTGTATGATAATATGAACTGCTCAGTTGAAATTATCTATGTGATAAGCATTTGAAAGAATGAGTTGTTTTCATGTTTGGTACATAATGGTAATGCATGTAATTGTTTAAAAATGAATTGTGATTAAATTTTGTTGCTTGTTCGTTTGAAGTTTTGTTAAAATGTTGAAATAACGTATTCATACTTTGAAGAAATTGCCTGCAAACACTCGCATGTTTTTGTCAATTGAGAACAAATTAATTCTTACAATAAGCTGTATTGAACTCATTTCATTTGTATATTTTCATTTGTATGATCTTTTTGTCTTTGAATGTAACTTTGTATTAAAGAACTCTCTTCTTTTTTATTTTGAATTTAGGCCTTTTTTTCCTCTTATAAATACACAAACAATCTTAAGTTTTTAAATTTCGAACTAATATAGAATTGTATTGCTTGGAAATCCTTTTAATGAGTATCATAATCAAAATCTAAATATTTTATTGGACAATATTTCAATTGCGTGAATCGAATTAGTTGTAATTTTAAAACAGAAATCTACCTAAAGTTCCAGAAACAATTTAACTTTCAAAGAGTCTATTTCAGCATAATTTATAATCGGAATTCTAATAGAAAATAAAAATGAAGTGTTTGATATTTGGAAAATAATGTAAAGTATAATATTCATGCACAACTACCAATTATGATCTCATTTTCTTTTACAAATTTTGCAAAAATGAATTCTTAGATTCCATACATTTTTATTTCTCTAGGTATTATTTTTGTTGCATATTTAAGTATTGTACACAAATTCTATTAATGATAAATTTCTGATTTTTAGTGAAAAACATAGATTAAAAGTTTTTTTCACTCTTAATAAAAACCTGGATTCTGTTTTTGTAAAAGGCTTATGGTAGATTGAGGCATAACATTATACCAAGCTTCAGACGAAGATGTATATGTCTTGTGTTTCTGAGAATAACACATCAATAAATACACAAATACGATACATAACATTTCTTGGTGCCAATGTGATCCTCTATTTTTTTTACAGAAATAACAAATATAGCTATTAACAAAGTCAGTTGGAGCTTTTCTGCAAAGGAAGCTCAAATATTCAGCTGCCCTTTTTTGCCAAATCTTCTACTTGACGACTTGAAACCGTGTATGTTTATGTATTATTAGGTTTATAAACGTTATGCAATCTATATAATCAGTATTTTATATGTATATATCTATCATTGGAAATCTTGTTCTTATAAGTGTCTTGCATATTTTCTGGAAGTGTGTAGTTACTTAGTTTCATTTACAATGACTCCCAAAAATGTGTATACACCACTTCCGTTCCTTTTTAAAAGCGTTGATTGTTTTTAACACATCAATCAATAACTCCCGAGACTAACATTGAAAACAACATTTTTTTTGCAAAATTTTTTTTTATTCATCAACTTAACACCTTTTGTTAATCACCTTTTAGGGTGATACAATCGTTCCAACGCTTTTCCAAATCTTTTTCAAAAAAAATTTTTTTTTTTCTTTTTTCTTTTTTTTTTTCGCAATAAATCTTTTTTGTTGCGAGTAAATAGCGATAAACAGCTTTCTGAATCATCGACTCGTTGCTGTTTTTGTTCCATCGAAAGCAATCGCGGCACCCACTTGGAAAAAACCTTTTTCATGCCGACTTAAAATTTTGACACGTTTCAAGCAAAGGTTAGTACTCTAGAAAGACCTGGTTACTGGTTTACTACGAGCGCCATCTCTGGGTTAGTCTCGGGAGTTATTGATTAATGTGTTAGCTAAGAGTTCGTAAATGTTTTGGAGAAAAATCAGATATATCACTGATTCTTTTGGGTTACAAAAATTGGTATTTTTCACATACATGCTAAAAAGTTGTATTTAAATATATGTTATAACTCAGAATATACAAATATCTAAAGTCATACACATTAAATGTATTTAGTCACTTTTAACTGTTAATGGGTAAAACCTGTATTATAGATGTCAATTTGTGTAATAAGAGCTCTAGATATTATGTGATTGATATTTTTGTTCCAGTTACTTTTGCATGTTATAAATAAGAATTAAATGCATAAAGGCTCCTTCGAAAGGAAGGATTGCTGTCGAAAGTTGTAGTGTTTTATTCATGTATTTTCATATATAGTTCTCACTTTTATTCATATATGTCACGATACACTTGGGGTTAAATAAAAAATAACAACTTCCTTCACTTTTTTTTCCCGACCTGTGTGATGACCGGGGATGACAGAATAGTCTCACTGTAGCTCATGCATGTCGTAAAAGGTGACTAAAATGGGTACCCAGCGTCTGGGGGTATAGCCGGGCACCCTGCCCCTGGGGATTATATCAGGGGACCTCAGAGACTTGCCTTCTTCAGGTAAGTACGAGCATCATGACCCCGAGGCACCTTAGTGATCTTTTTTTCCCCATGAGGTTTACTGTTTTGGTAAACACGGGTGACGCACTCCCGGGATACCCTAGCGATCCTTCTCTATTTTCGACCCTCCTTGTTGTTAACCATTTTTACCTTCTTTTCAACTTCCCGTCTAGACCACAGTTTAATTTTGTTTGGCGCAGCATTGCCATATCTAGCTCTTGCGCCAATAAACTTTATATTCACTCACTCACTCATTTTTTCCCTCCTGTTATTTTTTCTCCAATTATTTCTTTATACATTTCAATTTTTTGGATTCTACAAACAGGCCTTGATATTCATTGCACTTAAAAACAATCGCATACTTCTATGTTTGTATTATTCGTACAACTTATCGAAAAGACACAGACGTGAAGCATTTCAAATAAATTGCATGAAATATGAATTTAATTGTAGTCAGTTGAGAACATTAATCGTAGCTGATATATATATATATGAAAATGTCTTGAAGCATAAATCGTATTCGTAATTGAACGAATTAAAGAAATTAACATGACTAAGGTTCACAAGGTACTTCACCAATAGCTCTTTTGTTGCTTCTCAATATCACCATCCTAGTTAATAAACCATCATAAATAACATCAATTGCACCAGGGCTCTAACCACGACTCGGAGTAACAAAGTTGGCCGTGAATTCGTGATTGTGACCACAAGGCTGCTGCTGCCACAAAAGAAATAGTAACTATTAATTGTTTTGATTTTTGTATTCACAATAACATCTTCCAGCTCCAACAAACTTGTAACATGGATTTAATAATGATTCGAACGTCTGTTCTAGCTTACTTTGCAAAGTTTCTTCTAAAGCACGGGTCGGAGCTAATTGTATGTCGAAATATCGTCAAAATTCAACCATTTAAATTTCATTTTAGGTTTTTGGAATAAAAAGAAGTCCCATGGACTAAATCAAGCGAATATGATAAATGATTAAACACACAGACTTTATTTTATGACAAATGTCTGGGAAGAACAAGTAAAATATGAGTGTGTGTATTATCAACCATCAAATTTTCCAACTGTTTTCGTACCGATATTCTGAAAGAATATATATATGCGACGCATTCTGGCCATCAAACACTTGGAAGCACTCAAATAATACTCATTAGCAATTGTATGGCTAGTTGAAACTGATTATTTGTGGATAATACTCTTTATATCGAAGAATGCAATGGCATTGTTTTGATATTCGAAGGAACAATTTTTATTTACTTGTGATATTTTTTTTATTTCCAATCTACACTTTGTTTCCGTTTTAGAATCATGTTGAAAACACAATATTTCGTACTGTACTCAATTATTTTAGGGCGTTTGTGTAAAACTGAACGATTGAAATGAAGTCTCTGCAATGTGCATTTCTCATTGATTTTTATTCATATTTCTCATTGATTGATTTACGTATGAAATAAATTTAGCACTTCATTTTGATTTCATCAAACCTTCATGTAGAATGGTTCGAATTTTGTTGTTGTTGTTGTTTTTTGATGTGCTCGCGTTCAAAGACACTTCAGTGATCATAGCGATTGTTTAACCCTGAAATCATTCATATTTTCAATAATCTCGGGTATCCTAGATGCACTATGTCTTCCGGTATACTTATCTTCTAGATTACCTCTTCCATTCAAAAATTATTTGTACCCATGGCCAGATATGAAAGAATAGTACTAATGCAACTCATGTATGTTGTAAGAGGTGGCTAAAATTAGTACCCACTGTTTGAGGGAATAGCCGGGTACCCTGCTCCTGGGGATTATATCAGGGGAAATTAAGGACTTACCTTCTTTAGGTAAGTAGGGACATCATGACCCTGAGGAACCTTAGAGATATCAGCGGTATTTTTCTTTCCCATTTGGTTTATTGTCTTTGGTTAACACGGATGACGCTCCCCCAGGATACACTAGCGATATTCCTTCTTGGTAACAAATTTTCAGTTCTTTTTTTTCCGATTTTTTCACACGTCTAGATCGCAGCTTTATGGTGCAGCATTATCACATTTGGCTTGCACTATTAAAATACTTGCATTCAAACGCTTGTCTTTTCAATTTTTTTTCACGTCTACATCACAGCTTTACCTTGTTTAGCGCAGCATAGCCCCATCTGGTTCTTCCGCCATTAAAATGCTATCACTCCCTCCAAAAGCTATTTGTGACACAAGAAATAATTATATTTACTTGAACACAATCTTAAGCTTGTTTTACCAATTGGTATTTTTCCGAGGCGCTTTTATCATGTTTCGTTTTATATTTTATAACAGCCCTTTGTTAAACCTGAATAATTCAAAAGGGAAATCTTATAATTCTCAAATGAATGATCGTATCTTTTGAGTTAGCTTAACAAATACACAGAACTTTTGGCAATGTTCCATCCGAAGAACTTTGCCGAGGTTTATCACGTTAGGTTATAAACACAAGGTGGCGCAATGGAAGGCAGAGATTTAGAGATTGTAAATTACTAGCCGATACCCGCCCTCTTCGCTGGACAGACGATAATATAATATTTTAGAACCTATATGTAAGATGTCAAGAAAAAATTAATTTTTTAAAATGTTAATGATAATCTAAATTTAAAA
The DNA here is from genome assembly GCA_019974015.1 of Nephila pilipes. Classification (NCBI taxonomy): domain Eukaryota; kingdom Metazoa; phylum Arthropoda; class Arachnida; order Araneae; family Nephilidae; genus Nephila; species Nephila pilipes. The sequence goes on from BMAW01106496.1 coordinate 284,418, forward strand.
TTTTAAGAAATTCATTGTCTGCAATATTGGTTATTCTCGACTTTCAAATATATGAGATAAATAAAACAATTTAGTAAAAAGTCTCTCCTAGCTGATACCTTCCTATATATAACTAGATGATACCATCCCGCTTCGCTGGACAGAATATAATATAATATTTTGGAACCTATACGTAAGATATCAAGAAAATTTACAATTTTTAAAACGTTAATAATAATTTAAATTTAAAACATTAAGAAATTGATTGTCTGTAATAATGGTTATCCTCGACTTTCAAATATGTGAGAAAAATAAAAAATTTTAGTAAAAAGTAACCCCATATATATATAATATAGAGAAAATTCATTCCCCCTCCATACATGTTACACCTAGTTAGTATAGCCAAAGATGCAACCTTTTGTAAGAAGATTCATCATGTGCTTGATTTTCAAATGAAACACTCTCGTAATGGCATAGTGTCTATCATAAGAATTTTCTCCTTGCCTCAAGACATCTTTGATTTCTAAACATTTAGGATTGCTAGTGACTGCAATCCTTCAAAAAAAGTCGTGCAAGTCGGGACGTCCAAAATGTCTTACGTATGTCATAGCTTGTACGTTTTCTATTTTCTACATGTACGCAATTTCACATAAAGAGCCCCTTCGCCAAAATCTTGTCAATCCTCCCTCAGCGCTTTAATATAAAATTATTTGTTATTTTTCCATTTCGCACTCGCAAATCTCACCAAGTAAACTTAATTTGTAACAATACACAATATACACATAAAGAAATATATTCCATTTGGTGTCTGTCATATAATTTTCGGCGATAGAGTCGCCAAAAATTACATAACCGACGAATAAGAGTAGATTAACGGATGAAAATTACATTTTGGATAAGACTTCCGTAAAATCTGTTCTTAGTGAGCGTCTACATCGCAAAATGAGTAAATATGCCAAATTTCAAGTCAATCGGTTGTATAGTCTTTGAGATCTCGAGATGAGTCAGTCAGTGGTATTTCGCTTATATATATATATAACTAGATTCGGCACACACTATATAACCTTTTAGTAAGTCAGCGGAATTCAGATGCTTACAAGTGGAAAATTTAATTTTATCTCTAAATGAAAGATAATATGAAGGAGAGAAGTAAAAGAAAGTAAAATAATGTTTAGTCAAAGTAAATTACACACCTAATTATACAATATAAAACTATACCTTTAGAGTCCACTCTTTTCGTTTCGAAGAATCAGATTCTTTGGATTTAAAGTATAAATTCCGGACAAATGGACTGATGCATTTCGGGTTGATGTCTGGAGTTTCTTTCCAACACCCTAAAATAATGACTCATTCATAATTTTGTAATAATTTAGAAACTAATTCTATCTTTCAGAGTCAATCTTATAAATAAAATCATTTCATTTCTAATAAGGGGGAAACAATTTATTTTATCCATGTTCTGAAGTAAATATGTGTTTGATAGAAAACTTTGATGGAAACTTGAAATTTTACTCCCGATATTCACTATAATTTTAATGCAAGGGCAATTCAGAAAGTAAGGAATCTTTCCGTCTGACGTCGCTAGGAGCGCCGATATTTCGGTGTCGCGTGCTCGGCATCTCAGTCGGCGTCCAGCCATCACAACGAGAATATTTTCACGCCGCCCGTTTTTGCGATATTCAAATTTAAAATGTGTGCTGCAATTGAAAATCCCGCCAGCTGTGGGGTGCGGTCTGTGATTCGGATTTTGTTGACAAAACTATGGAAAAAAGGTTTTCCATAGGTTTTGTTCCTAAAACCTATGGAAATTTATCGGCAAGTGTGTGAAGTGTACGGAAACAACGTAATGAATGGAAGTTCAATCCGGAAATGGTGCATTTAGTTTAAAAATGGCCGAACTAACGTTCACGATGAAGAAAAGTGTGGACGCCCTAGGATTGTGACTGATGAACTGGTCGCTAGAGTTGATGAAAAGATTCGTGAAAACCGCCGTTTTACAATAACGGAGCTTTCGCTTAGTTTTCCACAAGTTTCACAGACTTTGTTGTTTGAAATAGTCACACAAAAGTTAGGCTACCGCAAATTTTGTGTAAGATGGGTGCGTCACTGAGTGGTTGATATTGCAGGCGGCAGAATTCTATGACGAAGTAATTTCAAAGCTTGTCCACCGCTATGATAAGTGCCTCAATTTGTTTGGTGACTATCTAGAAAAGAAGAATTTTAGTTGCTCTTTCTGATGTATATAATAATTTTTTTTTCTTGTACTTAGTTTCTTTTTAATTCCAAAACGTTCCTTGCTTTCTGAATAGCCCTCGTATTAAAGGAAAATTGATTAGAAATAATCACAGAGTACATGTTTTTATTATACAAAATTTAAAACATCTTATAGAGCGATACACATAAATACATGAAGCATTAATTACACAATAACTAATGATATTATAAGTAAAATCATTAAATATGTATATAAAAATAAGAAATTACATCATATACAATGAATAGAAACAGGGACAATTCAAGATAGCATTTTTAGATTTTGTTGTCTAATTTTAGTTCATAACAACTGCTGTAATTACGCATATTTTAACTATCCCCATAATATAAAATAACACAAATTAATTGAATTTATTAAATCATCTAATGAGAGATGTATTAATTGTATCTGTTGAAATGATATTATTAGTTATTTTAATTTAATTTAAATCTAATTACGTTGTGTAATATGATAATATATTTTGATATTGGCTATAACAGTATCTGAAATTTAAGCTGCATGAAACTGATCAGTAAAAATTAGTAACTCGTATTATTGCAATGGATCTATGGAAAATATTACATAAATATTTCTACCAAAAAACTTTGGAGGTTTTTATACGAAAAGCGATAAATAATTCTAAGAGTATATAGTAACCCTGTGAATAACTTTTTAAAATTGGATTTTTACAAAAAAAAAAAAGTTGTTATTCATCCTAATTAAACACACATAAAATGTGCATTTAAGGAAGAGATGGGGAATTTTTATTTTCAAACTATCATTTTAATTTTTTTTTTTCAAAATATTTCAATATTTTAAAATTCTTACAATTCCTACAAATTTCAGTAATTTCACACAATTTTTTTTTCAATTTACAAATCATTTCCTATCAGATATAGCAAAAAATAGTAAAAAATTATCTAATTTTATGGATTATTTAAAAAAAATAACTATCGATTTAAATGCGAAGAAGCGTCAAACATGTTGTGCATGACAACTGGAAAAGGACTTCAAAAATTTAAATTGCTTAGAAAAAAACTCTTCGGATTGTAAATATATAATCGTTATAAATACGTCAGATATAAGTAAAAAAATTTAATTCATTTATATATCTATATAATAATGGAGCAAAAGAACAAAAATAATTTTTTAAATGTAAAGTAATACATAATTTATAAGATCGTGAGGCCCTTAAATAAAACACGCAAGTATTTACCGATAAAGTAAGAACCATAGTTACTTATATCTGAAATCAAAAGAAGCCTCAAACTTTTCTAAAATGAAGCCCCTGCCTCGAACTTTTATAAATTATTCAAGAGTTTACTTTTTAAAAATTATTTTGTTAACATTTTTAAATAAAAGCCTGGTAGCCGCGGTTTTCGTTCAGTCGCGGGTTCGATCCTTGGCCGCTAAAGACCCGCCTTGTAGCCGGAGCTGATGCACGTTAAATCTGTCGGGTCCAAAGTCCTCCCAAGGTGTGGTGTGGAAGTTAGGATAGGAGGTGCCAGCTCAGGTGTCGTCCTCGTCACTTGATCGATGTTCAAAATTACACGGTCCATCGCCAATAGCCCTCGTGTTGCTTCTAGTGCTACGTTAATAAAAAACAAAACGGTTTCCGTCGAGTCGTGGGTTCGAACTGAAGACGGACCATGTAGCGGGCCTAATGCATGTTAGAGGCCCTAAGTCCACCCATTAGTGTAGTGTGGTAGCTTGGACTGGAAGGTGGCATCTCAGATGTCGTTCTTGTCATATGACTAAAATTAAAAAAATACGAGATCCGTCGCCAATAATTCTAGAGTTGCTTCTAAGCGCTACGTTAACAATGAATCAGTGTATATTTTTTATTATATTTATTTAGTCTGGAAATTTAAGACTTAAAATAACAATTGTGTTAATTATACCTGTGTGTAAAATATCGATTTAATTGCATGTTGTTAACTTCAAGGCCCAGGCCTCCAGGTCTATCCTAAATGTGTCACTGTATGAGCATAGCATAATATTTTATTTTCAATGGACTTCTACGTGTATGTAAAATTTCATAGATGCCAAGATGCGGGTTAACGTTCATCTGTAAATTTTGAACTGGAAAAATGTATATGCATGGGTATATAGCAAATTAAATAAAAGAAGTTTAAAATTTTGAGGACCAATGGAATGACTTAGCACACTTTTAAAAAAAATTTCAGTAGCTCGTTAAATAATGTAAATATAGATATAGAATTTTATGCATATGTTTAGAAACATTATACAATTACAATAAAATAATATATTTTTCCCCTAATATTTTGGTAATTTTAGGGTATGGGTTTTCCAATATATATCTTCTCATTCGCATAATCAACTACTTGTTAAAAACACAGCATTAATTTATAATGCCTGAATAAAGTTGAAAAGCAATCATTGTGGGTTTTAGAACAAAAGAGGAGGAAGTTAAGTAACATTTTTAGGAGAGTTGTTGTGTTGACCCCACCTGACTAAGCTTCTTGGATATGTCTCTGGATAATGAGGCCTTGGTAGCCTATTGGTTATGGTCGTGGACTCGCGGCAGGTGGTTTCCATCTAGTCTTAAGTTCGAGCCTTGATCCCACTTAGGACCCGCCGTTCCGCCCTGAGCTAATGCAAGTTAAATCTGTCGAGGCTTAAAGTCCTCTCGTTAGCATGGCGAGGAAGTTAGGACAGGGAGGTGACAGCTGTGGTCTCTTCCCCGTCATTCCAACGAGGTTCAAAATTACGAGGTTCGTCGCCAGTGGCTATCGCGTTGCTTTTAATGTGACGTTAATAAACCAATCAGTCTCCGGATAGTACGCATGGTATATTTTAAATTTAGCAGTTCAATTTTCACTTAAATTCAATATCCAAGCCTAAATCATTTTTATTACTGTTCAGTATAATTGTTTCTATCGTAGCTTTGTTGTTGATGCCAAGTTTGATTACTCGTTCGGTGTGAATTGACACACTATCAACTTTAGTATCAGATGACAAATGTAATTTTTGTTCATTTTTTTAAGAAATTGATAAAACAGCATTTTTGTTGTGTATTTATTCAATTAAAACCGAATTATTGGCGGAAACATTGACGTAATAATCACAATTTAAATTAAAATGATGCTATTGTATTTCTTCGATTTCTTTAATTTAATAGACGCGTATAAAAATAGACGATTTAGATTTCACTACCTTTTTTCAAATCACTCAATGCTCGAATAATTTAAATTTGAAATACGAGATTTCTTGATATATTAAAATAAAGATGTATCGAAAATTTTTAGGCAAGTCTACATCATAAGAAATTTCAAACAGAAATTTGGAAAAATGTTGTAGATTATGCTAAGTATTTATGCATAAATGTTGAGTAAGGAACAGTAAGGAATCGCTTAATAAAATGGTAGCCATTTCAAAAGAAACAAAATTACATTTATATATTATGTCACAAAATATTTAAGTACCATATCAAAAGAGATAACAATACTTACCTATTAAAAGACTTGACAAGTATCCAACAGTTACAGAAACAATCATACCAATAATAGGATACCACCAAAATGATATTGTATATAACGGAAAATCAAATCTGAAAAGAAAAACACTTTGCTTAAATTCAAAAAGAACCTTCAAAAAGAAATTTAAAAAATTACGAATCAATCTGATATAAAATGAGTATGTTTGCCAATGAGAATAACCCATTGGAGAGATTTTTTTCATCCTCGAAAAGGATAATATGCTATTTGCGAACTAACAATCCAGGTATTACATTTTAAAAATATAATGAAGCAGCAGTTTACTATATGCATAAGACCACATTGTTTCATTTAAATCAAATATGGATTCTATTTCGCTTATAATCTAATACAGTCATTTTATATCTCTAATAATTGAATGTGGTTGCATTAATATATCATAGTTATAATAGAGAAGATATTAAGTGCTTATAGCGTATTTCCTACTTCGAAACAAAGCTAAATAAAAAGCTTAGTTATCCGACATTCGATGGATCGACACTTTCTGTAGTCCAGCACCAATTCAGCCGTTCGTTTTCGAAAGAGGGAGTTTCCACCCTAAGTAAATAGTAAATAAAATCACAATTCCAAATGAAGAGGCATCAGGAAAAAAACGAATATTACTTATTAAATTTTTTTATAGATTTTGCAAGATCGCGCTCATCCTCAATTTACCCTCAATACGCCTGAATCCTAACTTAGAATTATACAATAAAGTTCACCAATTAACCCGTTTCAAGTGAGTCATTTTTGAATACTACAAGTTCGACTCCTTTCACTAGTTACTTGAATCTGTAACCCCTTCTAATAAATTTCAATCAGTGAAGATCAACCACAGCAACTCATTCCAAAATATAACGCCCTAACATCTAAGAACTCTTCAGTTATTTGCACACAGTTTGAGTTTTTATTTCGTTCATATTTTATTATTCTTAAATCGTTGAACTTACTGCCTTCATTTTATTTGTTTAGATCTCGTTCCTTTTGACTAAAAAGGAGTTAGAAAATTAAATATAAAATCAGAAAATATCCCCAGATAAATTTGTAATTACCATTCCTTTTTTTCAATTATTTGGAAAACGTACATAATTGAATTATGTTTCTCATATCTTTCAGTTATTAAATATGTTATAAGCATGTTTATTCGATTACACAGGCACAAAAATAGAATTACCATTTATACCGTTTCATTATCATAATGTGCATCCTACCAAGAAAAACATTGAAAATACTTACCTATTTTCTTCGTTCAAAATTTCCGCAATATTTTCTGTTTTCGTTGTGAACAATGAAGATGAATTTTGTGCGTAAAGGTGAAAATGATCTGCAAAGCTCGTTTCATTTGTTGAAGCTGTACAACCCGCAATACTTAGAGGCAAATGCGTAACCTTTGTTTTTGTCAAATAAGCTCCTATTGCAATCCAAGCATTGACGGTAATACCGGATACACAGCCAACGAGTATACCCTAAAACACAATTTTAATAATATGTTATTGTCAAGGGCGTATATTCTATATTTATTTTATCTTAAATAATATTTTTGATCTGGATAAGAACTTGCGTATGTAAATAAAAATCATATTACAGTGAGAGTTAAAGTTACGTTTTTCAAACATTGCTGATATTTGCTAGTTTTATCGTTAATCCATTGGCTTTTCATTATTTACTCATTGGTGATATTAATTGGCCTGATAATATTTTTTCTCATAGTCGACTCTATATTAAAACGTTTTTATGTATTTCACTTGGTGTGTGTGTGTGTATGTCATCAAATTTTCGATCGGTAATTTAACTAACTTCCCATCACTCTAGAGCTCTGAAACTTTGGAAATCAATCTTACTCGCCTAACAATGCAATAGTTAGACATTTGCGACAAGCTTTAACTAATATTTTCCTTAATAATGCAGTTTAGACCAACCACTAGGCACGATTTCAAAAATTAAAACCAAACTTGGTGATTTTTTTTTGGCTGAACGTTAAGTCCGTAAAACGGAACAGGGTAGCCACATGTGGCAAAATACTGCCAAATAATTCTTGTCGCCAAGGGTGGTTGGGTTAAACTGCAGTCCAACCATTTAATTTACTGGATGAATTAATTAATTTTAGTTAGTTTTAACGTTTTTATGTATTTCACTTGGTGTGTGTCTGTCTGTGTGTGTATCAGTGTTTCATCAAATTTTCTATCATTATTTTAATCAACTTCCCATCAAGCTAGAGCTCTGAAATTTTGGGAACCGTTCTTACTTGCCTAACGATGCAATATTTAGATATTTGCGACCAATTTAACAAATATATTTCTATCATTTTCTTTAATAAATTTTGCCACCATATAAAAACGTTGTTTTTAAAAATGTTGGTTTTTATCTCGAAATATTTATTGTTTAATTTTAAGAAAATAAGTCTTAAGAAAATTAGAGAAATTAGAAAAAGAATCCAAATTCCTCCTCACAGAATTATTTCTTACGGTACGCCATTTTTAATACTGCGTCGATGGAGAAATTACTAAAAACAATTGCTCACGATCTATTGAAATCAATCGAATGTGTTCAATACACCATTTAATTGATCGAATTTCCACAGCTTCCAAAGGTTTCTAACATATCACCATTTATTGAAGAAAGGAAGAAAATAGAGTCCATCAGTCCATCTCATAGCCGGCAATGTGCGAGTGATAATGTACTTGAAATGTGAACTCGCAGCCAGCCGACTGTGCAAAGCAATGGGTTAATATTTCGTTTATTGAAGAACAAGAAAGAAACAATTTAAAGAAAAACAGCAAAAAACAGTTTTGGAAAAGCAGCATTTACACATGATAGATGTTTGAACCTTACAAAAATATTATAAGAAGAAATTTTATTCAAAAACTTAAAATGTCTTTACATTACAATCTCAGATTTTAGGCCAAACTAAACTTTTGACGTTCATTCTTATTTTTGTTATTTCATTTACTACAGTTTTATTCTGTTTTATCAACTTTATTTCTTCCGATTAGCACAGGTTCCTTTTCTAAAGCTGGTTTATATACATATCTGAAGTTTTGAATTGGAATTGGAATACTCAACGGCCCCCCGAATCAGTACAGCTGCGATGACACATGATAGTTCAATTGAATTTAAAAACATGATTTTACAGCTGCATTTGAAGGTCTAAGACTTTTTGGATAAGCATGTGAGGAGGGGAGAAGCGATCAATCAATGACGAAGCAGTAAGAAGGATTATTTTGTGTCTGTGCGTGGAGAGATGGGTGAGTGGTCTTTGCAGACTAGTGGAAGGGTGTGGGATCTAGATGTCAGGTGAAGCTTGGAGGAAAATGTGAGTTTGAGATGAAGAATTTTGATTAAAAAGAAGTAAATGGTTTTATTGGCTGCCCTAAGAAGGGTTTAAAGGATTACGCATAGTGTGAGCGGAGCTGGTCCTGTATGAGTTTTGATGAAAAATTGCGTTGAAAAAAAAGTTTAAGTATGATTTTTGAAATACATTTAATTAAAATATTACAGTTAGAAGAAATTATGGTGATTCGTAGAAGTTGAGAAGGATGGTTCGGGCCGTTTTAGTAGAATTGTTATTTTGATATGGTTCTAGATTTTGAATATTGGGTAAGGAATTGTGTGTGTGAAGAAATTTATTCATAAATTTCGAATGTGTTTACGAAAGGTGGTTATTTTAAAGACTTTACAAATTTCATCATTACGCATACGCCATCTAGCTTTTGCAATTATTCTGAGAATTGAATTTTAAAGTGTTTCCAGAATTTTAATATTGGATTTACATGCATATCCCCTCCTTCATTGTGCCAGTGTAAGAGATAACTGGAAGCATAACAGAGGAAAAGAGAAGTTTATTTTCGATAGTCATTTCAGATTTCCGTCCAAATAAGGGGGAAAGTTTAAAAGTAAGTTGATGAATTTTTCTCGCGATTGTAGTACGTGTGTTTTCCAAGTGAATCATTTATCTAAGGTAACTCCTAAGTATTTTGTATCCGGAGACCATGGGATAGTGGTGGTGAACATTGTAGGGGGAAGAGGGTCAGTTCTCATTTTTGTGAAAATTACTGCAGCTGATTTGTTAACATTATTTTAATTTTTCATTTTGTGAAAAAGTTTTCATGAATTTTGTGGTGAAAATTTAAATCGTTCGTGATGGTACTGAGGTTTTTAAATCTGGCGAGTACAGCGGTATCATCTACTTACATGTTAATGAATGCAAGGGAGCAATTTGGGATGTCATTTAAGTACAAAATAAATAGAAAAGGTCCAAGCAAACTGCCTTGAGTGATATTAGCAATATTTGGTTCGAAATTTGTTAATTTCAGTCTTACTTCGCCTCTGAGTTCCATATTCCATTTATTTCTCTTCTTTGTTAAAATAGAATTAACATAACTGAGACCAGATTCAACTATATTTGAGTGTGGGAATTCAATTAAAAAGGGAATTGTCGGATAACTATTTTTGGATATTTTTGCGTAATACTTATATTCGTAAAAAATTTACTCCCAGTTAGATTATTAAAAAGCATCTTTGCTTCATGGTCAAATAATAATACAATGACTTCTTGCAAATGACTGTCGTTATTTTCTACTTAAGCAGAAAGTGGCAATATAGTCCATTCTGGGATATCTATATTTTTAATATCTCCAAAGCGTAATTTAAAATCAACGCTTAATTTTTGGAGATGATTTGTATGTATTTCCAGTTCTATGTTGGTTATATCCAATTGTCCTGATTTTCAAATGTATTGAAAATCTTTATGGAACAATGAAGACTTAAACAAGTTTAATTTAACTTGAAAGCTAAAAATAATTGTTCGTGCTTGAATTATTGTAATATCCTTTCCTTGGTGACGTGTTTGAAAATCTTTGAGCTTTGTAAATACATCGGTCAAATAATAAATATTATTTTTAATTTTTTTTGTAATTCGTCACTAAAGGCTGGATTAATTTCAATAAGAAATTCTGTAACTTCTTAAACAATTCAACGAGTTTTTGTAAACATGCACTTCTTGACAACTATAGTATTACGGTGTGTAATAATAATTGATTTGATAGTTCATCATTTTCCTCGCAAAGCTTATCAAACTGTCATGATTTAAAAGGTTGTGTTCTAATTTAAGCCATTTTGTAGCAAAGCTTAGCAAGAATCCTTTCTCACAAGTCTGAGAATTAGAACTCATCACGAAACACGCATACTTTAAATGGTTAAAAGAAGATAAATAATTATTTTAAAAAATATACAGGATTGAAAAATTAAATAAGCTTTAATCTATTATAAAAACTTCATTCACTGTTATAAAATGTTTTTAATAACAAATGGCATTCCAAACGAAAATTGTACATACTGCGTTGCTGTCCATAAATATGCGATTGAATAGCTTTGGTATTCACTCAACGACCCAATCTCGACCACCTAGATCGTATTGACTCCTAATTATACTACATTGACCCCCTAGGGGTGTATATCGACCACTTTGGTGACCCATGGACTACGTACATTGATTGATATTTCCTTCTTATCATTTCATTGTGTAATGGGTTTTAAGTTAAAAGTTGTTTCGATAGAACGAATGTGGGTATTTCTATGCATATATATATATATGTATCGCGTGTATGACTTTGAAAATGTGTACGTGCTAGTGAGAAATGTCTTGAAACTCGATGTGCTCGTCTTTAAAAGGGAAAGCTAAAAAGTTCGCTAAACTTCCGTGGGAATTCCACAAAAGAATTTAAAGCGCCCTTTTTTGAATGAACTGGCGCCATTTCTGAGGATTATGTGTTTAATCATTTTATTCGGGACTTCATGAAGGAATTCAAGATCGAAAAAAATCTTAAATTTACACACGAAGTGAATTCAAAATTGGTCCTAACTTAAGAATCATTGTTCCATGATTATGGAGAACCACGAATCACATTGAAGCTGGTGCCAACAGCAACCACTGAAAATCTTCGATTAGTCACCTGTCAGTGTCAGGGCGTATAAAGGGATGGAGACTACATCAAAACTTGAATAATGTTCTTTATAGAAGATGCGTGAAGCTTTCAGGTTCAACATGAATTTTGAAAATTGAGTAGCAGCTAAATATTATGACTATAGAAATATTACTTTTCGTATTCTTAATATGCATTTGATGTTTCAGTAACATATAAATATTGATTTTCAGTTAAAGAATACTAAGGAGATGAAAAATACTCACTGGTTCGTTGGCTGTGGTCGTGAACATGGCCAGAATATATACACCAGCTATGGACCCAACGGGAATTCCATTCAGAACATTAGACGCTTCCATAACGCCTCGAAAGTTAACCACGCACAGAATAACCAGCAAGCTCAATCCCCCGAATACAATGGCTAGGTTAATAAAATATCAATTGATCCAATTAGCAATTGCTATGGAAAATTGACAAATATTTCTAGATGAATATATAAAGCAAATAAAGGGCAACACATTTTATTTTTACTATTCATATTCTTATCCAATGCCAAAAGACAAATAGTTCAATTTTAAACACTACATTTGCGTAACACTTTTAAAACAAAGAATAAACGCAAAAACAATTTCAGTTGTTTTGTAAAATTTAAGATCTACAGCCAATTTTCAGTATTTTAATACATTTCATCATTTTCACAGATTATTACATCTTCTCATGTGTTGATTGCATCAGACGCATTGCACTGCTATAAATAAACTTGTCCGTCTCTTTTATTGCCAATTGAATAACGGATTTTGCCATGGACAGTGTTGTGATGTAGTTATAGAAATGGCTGTAGAACCTTCACACTCTCTCTCTTATTGTTGGAAAATGGGCAAAATTAGAGACCCTTCATAAAACTATATTTTCTGAAAGTGGAATAGGGTCGAGGATAAATATGAGCAAGACACAATTTCATCAAGCTACCTATAAATTTACAATTTCTGAAAGAGAAAGTCTCTCCCCAAAAAGCGAATGCACGTGATGATCACTTATTAAAGAGGATGGTAGAACGTTCTCTAACAACCTATTTCAATAAGATTAGACTTATATTGGCTGCAAACGGCATCCAAGTCAATTTGAGTACTATTTCAAGACGTTTGACCTCAGACTTGGTTTATTATCCTATATACCTGCAAGGAAATCTCGATATAGTCGAAGGATGAAAATGAAACGTTTGACTTTCGCCATATAATATCTTACAATCCAGATGATATGGTGTGCAATGCCAATGTGTGCCACTGCTGCTTTGTATATGCTGACACTTAAAACCACTATGAACGAAAGCCGGTACTTTAATTCGTTACGTGTGAATTTGAAGTTTTCCATACGTAATAAGTTTTTATGCAAGATTGAACATTGCGTCACAGGGAAAAGGCTATTTAGGACTAACTGACGGTAGACAAAATTCAAGTGCTTGACGGGGCTAGTAAGAATCGCTGTATGTGAACACATCGAGAATTTGTGGTGTATTATGAAAAAAATATGGTTCAACAAATGCCATACAGTGGCACTTGTCGAAGCAAAAAAGCATGTCTCGTCTACATAGATTTCTAAATTTCTTACCAGTCTCTTAGCTTTAAAATATACTGACTTTACATAAATAACTTCGTAAGTATATTTGGTTCTCTTATAAAATATATATTATTGTTACGGAATTTCATCAGAACTCTGACTTTTCTATGAGTGGTCTTAAATTTTTACAAACGACTCTTCATTGTTTTCTCTTATTGAAAAAAAAAATAACGAAGGAATATTACATTCGCTTTTAGAATTAAAGAATTAAGCAACGTCTCTGTAGTAGTTAGTGAAATTCTATATAGTTATCGAAATCAGATTTATTCAAATACAATCTTCAATGAATAAATAAAGAATTTTAATTGTTTGAACGCCATCCTGGTGTATGGGAGAAAATTAGAAATATATTTGTGTGCATGTGATTTTGTTGATTAACAGAAACATTGAAAAGATAATTCAACATGCCTTAATATATTTATTTTAAATATGTGCTTTAACACGACGCGATTAATTATATTTGTTTCTAATAACCATAAATGAATTTATGCAGAAATATTTTTAGTCAATCATTCTCTTTTTAAACATACCAGTTTCGTTCCAATTCTTGAATTAACTGAGAAACATTGTTCAAATAATGTCTTCCAAAGTAATTATAAATGCGCATCTAATATGTAATATAATGATTGTAAGTAAGTTATTCTAATTTATTTGACGTTTTTATTCATAAGTATAAGATTGAATTACGTATTGTAACACCAAATATTCTAATGCAATATTCGAAATCCAAAAAGCAATCTACAAGGGGATTATAAAGTAGTTATCAGGTATAAAAAATTGCAATATTCCAATGGTTATTACAAATATGAATTGAACAATAGTTCATAAGAGAGGGAATTTTTTAAATTTTTTTTTAAAAAAATATCTGCTGTTTTACACATTCTCTTTTAATTACACATGGCAGACATGTATACGCGGCAATTCCATTCTCTCCAAAGACGTTGGGGCATGTCGCTGTTGAAGTTCGTGCCGAATGGATTGCAACTTAGGCCATAATCAATGACGTAAAATCTTCTAAACAGTTGCTTGTGGAATACCCAGTTCTCGACATGCGAGTCGAGTTTTAAATGAAACTATTTGAATTGTATGCATTAAGAGTAAAATAGTCTAAAATATCTACTATATTGCAGGAGAAGCACTTGATCCATAAGAACTCGTTCTTTCACACTAGCAGTGTTCTTGAGTTTGGGAAAACCGAATAGATTGTTTTATTGTTTCGGCGTTTGAGATCCCTAATTCTCTCTGCCCAGGAATAAGTGATAAAGGTTGTGTGGCTGGTTGCTATTTTGGTCCATACGACGAAGAAAATGAACTGTTTCTTTTCATTCACTTTGAACATGGAAATGAGTCGGCACTCATATGGCGGTACAGGGGCAAAGCGAAAATACGGGAATAAAAATTTTACGTTTGTTTCTTCTTCTCTCCGGCTGTTAGCAGTGCGGCGTATAGTTAATATTTTTGCGGTTATATGACGTTGTAACACGAATTCTTGAATAATCTATGTTTGCACGATATTACTTAAGACTAGAATAATTAATTTGATGATTCTATATTTTTTTTCTTGATCTAAGATAGAACATGAAAATTTTTTAAATATACAAGTAACAGGACTAAAATTTTAAAAAAAAATACAATTAACATGAATAAAATTTAAAAAAAAATACAATTAACATGACTAAAATTTTTTTAAAATAGATACAGATAACTGGACTAAAATTTTAAAAAAAAATACAGATAACGACACAATTTTTAAAGTAGGTTTGAGCTTTATAAGATCCCAACAAAAATAGCACCACTTTAATAGGAATCATATATTTAAAATAACTGCATCTGATAATGTATAAAGCATTTCGATTCCATTTAATACAAACTATATTAAAACAAATGGATGAAGTAAGAAGAAATATTCAATAGTAGTCATTCAGAATTCAGTGTCATGGTATTACCAAGAAGTTTAGCCACCCTGTTCATCCATTTATCGGTGAAACTCTTGCAATGGCAATGCGGTCGGATGAAATCCTCCATTGTGACAGCTGTCATCGAGTTCAAAGAGGAGGAAACAGAGCTGAGGGCGCCACTGAACATCCCTGCGATGCAGAGCCCCGGGAGGAAAAGCACATTGGCCAGAAGTTTACCAATGGAGTATGGCATAATCTAAGAATGAGATGTGCGAGTTTAAGAATTAATGAAACACAAAAAATACAATTTTAATTTGGCGGATTGTAAGAAATACGTGAAAAAAAATTCGTCATCTAAAGAATTTATAATTGCATTCCACAATAATGTCGTATTCCGAAATGTTTTATGAAATATACATATTTTAAAATAATTCGAGATGAAAACCAACGTTTTTAAGAACAACGTTTTTATATAGTGGCATTTTCGTACTCGGAAATTTATTAAAATTTTCGTTCTCATTGCATTTTTATATCATTTTCGTACTCGACAAACAATTATAAAATCTCCTTATCACATTTTCGTTAATATCCTCAACCTATATCGTTACAAAATAATTGGCCACGCAGTCCATGCCATATTTGGTAAGTTAAAAGATATTTTCAATTCTGAATTTTCATTAAACCTCAAATTTATTTTTCGGATGAAACTAAGAAGCCAGTCACTGGTAATGGGCCAAAAGATGCCCAGAAGAAAGCTGGCAACAGTAAGGAAAGAGTCAGAAGACATCGTAGAGGAGGCAAGAAAATTTAAACATTATTTTACTATATAATAACTTATTTCATATTTTTTTCAGGTCGAAGTGAGCAAGACAACAGTAAAGGTTAGAATTTATTCGCCATGCCAGCCTTAATCTAGAAGGATTTGTAGATCCAAGTGATACTGTAGCCAAAAAAAATATTGAAATATTAGTTAATACTTATCGTAAATGTTTAAATATTGCATTGTTAGGCGAGTAAGAACGATTCCTAAAGTTTCAGAGCTCGAGCTTGATGAGGAGTTGGTTAAATAAACGATCGAAAATTTGATGACACACTGATAAACTCACAGACACCAAGTGAATTATATAAAAACGTTGTAAAAATCACACAACTTTATAAGAATAAATCTAACTTTTAAGG
This sequence comes from Nephila pilipes, assembly GCA_019974015.1. NCBI lineage: Eukaryota > Metazoa > Arthropoda > Arachnida > Araneae > Nephilidae > Nephila > Nephila pilipes. The sequence continues at coordinate 300,763 of BMAW01106496.1, forward strand.
ACAGGCTCGAGAAAGTAAAAACAATTGTTTTAGAGGTCATTAATGTATGTTAATGTGAGAAATTATCAAATACATTATAATTATGTCAAAACAAAGTCAGGAATATTGAATTACATATGAAATTGTACCTTAAACTTTTACAGCATAGAAATGAACGAGTTGAGAAATTCATTTCTATTACGATGGGAAAAAACAACAGGACATTATTACTAAGAAATAATGTCTTTAAAATGGAGTCATTTAAAATGTGTGAATGCTCCATCAAAACTGGCTCAAAGATAAACATTCTTATGTAAAAAGAATATATTATATTTTATGGATTATATTATGTATTTTTCACTCACTTGATCAGGAGAACTGAGGTGTATGTCGGGGTTCTGCATTGGGTCACAGTCGTAGAAAATGGCGTACAACACCAAGCCAGCCGAGAAACAAAACACTTTGAAGATAATTATGAGAATAAGACTCAAAAACAAAGCCCTGTAAAGAAGTCATGACACGTAAGATATAATTTAACGAATATTTAAGTGTATAAATCGAGAATTTTTTGAAATATTTCGTAGCTAAATTACGAGGTCAGCTCATATACGGATTCGCTTGTACCCAAAAATTGTGGATACTTTTCCGTTAGAAGTCCCCAAGTAATAAATCACCAAATATAGCACTTATATTTTTACTTAATTTACTTTAAATTGAAAGTTGTGAGGAAAATAATTAATAAAATGCAAGAAAATAATTCTTTTATTAAAATGAGTTGTATTATTTTTGAAACTGATTGTATTACTGGTTTGTTGAGTCGTAGACAAAACGAAAAGTCTGAGTTTTACGAAATTTGCAGCCGGCGAACAGAAAAGTACCAAGATGAACATTAAAATTAATAATAGAATACCGTAGATAATATGTACATAAAATAACAATGGAAGAGAAATATCTATCACTTTAATCTTCTAACAAACATCTTGGGGTTTTTGAATGCAGTGTCTATGAAATGAGAGAAGTTTTCTATTGGTGAATGATTTGGAGAAAGTGCTTGCCAGGGTAGCAATCGAACATTTCCTGTACGGTATCGGAAACATACGTTCGTACATTCTGCAAAAATGTTACCTACATTTCGCAGAATTCCACAAACTATGGCCTTAACACACCAGAAATGTAATGGTCCCTGATCAAAGTGTCGTCAATGTGAGGAAGAGAAGTGAATCCAATAGCACCCCATACCATCCAGGTGATAGGTCATTCTGGCGACGTCGAATGCACGCTGTCATTGTGCATTCTACCCGATGCCACCAAACGAGGATGTGATCATCATGATGCTGTAAACAGAACCTCGATTCTTCTGAAAAGATGATGCCCTGTTTGTGACGTAGAGGAAGCCATGGTCGCCAAAATGATAATCCATGCTACTGCAAATGTCATCGAACGGTGCGTACAGACACTTGTTCATTTCTTTATAATAAAACGATACCATTTTTTGACTCGGGGCTCTTGAAGTGGCTGTACGATCCATTAAGGCCATGAGGTTAACATGTTTATATTCTCGGTAATAGACGGCCGTTGAGATCCCTCTCTGCGCTCCGTTTCACCATCTTGAACTCATCTATTTCATATTCTGCAGACAGTCATGGGATCTCAACCAACCCGAGCAGCAAAACTGCAGTACCATAAACAGCAATCCCAGTAGGTTACAATTATACCTTTTTCTAAGTCAGAAATGTGCTGGTAAGCATTTCTTTTTACACGAGACATTACAATAACCTTTCACCAGGCAACAACATGCAAATGCAATTTGTGTATGTGAAACCTGCTGCACAAATTATGCATTTAAATACATTGCAGGTGTCCTACAAGCCCCTGATTCGCAATCATGAGTTGAAAAGCTAATCATTTGCATATCACATCTTCCTATCGTGTAAATTTCACGTGTATTGTGTATCGATTTCTGGGTTTAGCAATTTTAATGGACAGCTGTGTATTTCTTATGTCATACAAAATCAATCTTTACGTTGAATGTAAATGTGTAAAATTCCTGAATCTCTAATCCTTAGATCTTTTTGATCGAGTTTTGCTTTCGAAACGACTTTTTGAAACACCTGGTATTTCAATGAACTCTTTGTACGTAAGATTGTATTAAAATTTATCAGGTGTTTAAATTATTTAAAAATGCTTTAAGGCAACAGAAAGAAGTGAGTAAATATTAAAAGGGTTTAGATATGTTCCGATCATTTCTTTATAATAAAATAAATAAAATTGTCTTTATTCGTGAAATGGAAATCGAACAGAATATTTTTGAAATCCTATAGGATATTAAAAATTTTCCACCTAATTAAATAATTTATAAATTTGAACATTTTTACAATGATGGTACTCACCACTGAGCTTTTTTAAGATTACCCACGCTTAAGAATCTTTGAACTTGTGCTTGGTTTGTGCCAAATGTTTCAAATCCAAAGAAGATACCTGATAGGAAGGAATTCCAAAAGGTATATCGTTCAGTCAAGCTAGGTGACATGCTGAAATCAAATCAAGATAAAATATGAAACTACTTTATTTTAAATAAGGTCATTTTGTTAAATAAACCTTTTGATTCAATTTATTTACGAAACAATAGGAACTGAAGTTTTGTAGCAATGATATAATTTGCAATCGGAGGGGATAAAAACTTTCAATTCTTCTATACACATTATCAATAGTAATTGCATATTTACTGGCATTTTCTAATACAGGTAATTTGGTAAAGTTTCCATGGAAGAAACCAGTATATCAGTAAAATAGCAATAAATCGCGATTTGAGATAAAAATTCATGAAAACAAGTCATTTTATATTTGGTTCGTGTTCGCTATGACAAAAGTATATGAAAATCAATTATACTCGGAACATTAATGATACAAATAGAATTCAACCATTTTATAACAAATTATAAGCAATAAAATATATATTTGAATACGTGACCTTTTTGTCAACATGCTTTGCAAAGACACGTAAGGGAAATAACTAATCAATACTTTGGTCTCTAAATTATAATCTTATTTTTTGTACAAAATAGTCCCGTCGTATGAGAAACTCTTTGAGATTCCGCAAATATTGGTTAAATTATTGTTAAAGAACCATATTTTATTTGAAAATATTTTCACTTTATATTTCCTGTTGAAAATATTCCATTTTGTTTTTTGTATGTACTATTACTATGTAGTATTTCTGTTTTTATTTTGATCAATTAGTTAAATTTTTCTTACAAGGATAACGGTAATTCAATGGTATTAGTGATGCATATAATTGTGATTGAATTACGAGTAAAAACAAAGCAGAATTTTTCATAACAATTTGAGACTAAAATTTTCAATTTACTGGTTTAAAAATACTGCATTCTTTTATTATTAAACAATATGCTAAATACCGATCAATTTTGACAGTTTGAACTTTATCCCCTGTCACGTGGTGCATAACGATTCTATAGCATCATTTTCGGAAAGGACGGAATAACGCAGTGGCTTGACTGATTACCAAATTATAACGCTACGTGTGTTTTTTTCGAACTAAAATAAATTCAGTCGCCAAAACTACTTAAGGGAAGGATTAGTTCACACCATTGGCAACTGTATTAATTTGACTTTAAATTTTCAAAAACAATTTCTCAATTTTAGATTATATCTCTAATATTCAAAGCATAATGAAAAATAATGGGTTTTTCTCTATTCAAGTGAAGCTATTTGTCAAATTTGTATCATTAAAAACCTATTTATCACAGTTAAAACCTATTTATCACAGTATTTTGACTTCACCTCCCGTTTCCATATAACCCCAATGGCTACATTTCCTCGCGTCTAATATGTTAAAGTAACTTATAACTATAAAAATTCACTTATTTGAAAAACAGTAATTAATGGTTTTTTCTAGCTTTAGACGAAAGATTCCCTTAAATTTCATATTTAATACTAATTCATGTTAGGTTTTCAATTTTAACACACCCGTAGGCCAAACATTTTGAATTCGTAAGCGTAAAGTTAATTGTTTGGAATTTCTACTACCGTCCTTAAACCTAGGTTATTGCATTTATTTGATTCTACTAAAAGAAACATAGGAAGAGCAATATTAATAATAATAATATAGGTTTCTTCGACATTACATTTTAAACCCGAAATATGAAAATATTTAAAGGAAATTTTCAAATACCTAAACCTCAAAAGCGAATCATTAAAATGAATGCAAATTCTTTTTGAAAATCGGGAAGAAAGTGTAATTCTGTGGAAACCATAATTATTTTTTGTCCTTTCAACTGCACCTTATTGCATTTAAATAGTTAAAATAGTCTATAGAAAGAAGAAAAGTAGAAATTCTATAGAATTATTACAAACTATAATTCAGACACTTTGAGTCCGCGGTAGCCTAGTGGTCACGGTAGAGGACTTAAGGCCGGCGGTTTTTGTTCAGTCGTGGGTTCGAGGCTTCATACCACTAAAGATCTGCCGTGTAGCCGGAAGAGATGCACAATAAATCTGTCTTGGCTCAAAGTCCTCTCGATGGTGTGATGTGAAAGTTAGGAGAAGGAATGCCTGCTCAGGCGTCCTCCTCGTCACTTGACCGAGGTTTAAAATTACGAAATCCGTCTCCAATAGACCTGGTGTTGCTTCTAGCGGCACGTTAATAAAACCAGCCAACCAGGCGCTTTGAGAATAATTAGATTTTGAGACAGAGTAATATTGCTAGAACATTCAGAGCTTGAAGAATATCAGTGTTTTGTGTTATTGATGAAAGTTGGGCATCATAAGTTTCCGCTTACTACTTACTTAAAGAAAATTAATCTTCCTCCTTTGTCTGAGATGTCCAAAATTTCTGTGAAACCCATATCAGATACTCCTTTGAGAACTACAGAAGCTACGGCAACGAACATGAGAGTAGCTTGAAAAACATCTGTCCACAATACGGCTTTCAAACCTCCCTGGAATAAAACAAATGCTCCTGTGAATTACTCCAATACTTATTTATCAAAGGAGGAAAAAGGTATGCAAAAGAATTTATATTCGAATAAACTTTTGCAATCTTTTATTTGATGAAGCTCTATTTTGTTGTAACTACAATCCCTTTTAAATCCATTAATTTAATAAACATATAATGATTTTTAATTTGATGGTACTTCTATTGATTTGTATTTACAAATAATGTTGCGGCGATCCTTTCCCTTAAATCGTAACAAAAGACCTCCGAAAACTAAGCCGAATAACTGATGCAGTAAGGAATACTTCTCTGTTTTCTGATGCTCCAGTAAAGGTCTGCAGTTACCAAGGTGGATAGTTCGAATTACTTCCGTCACCGAGGTCAACCTGTAACGCTCCCTCTTTGTTATTCAGGTTGTAGTCACGGTAGCCGTATTCGAGTCATAAGCTCGTGGCCGGCGTTCCTTCCATTGAATCGTGAGCTCAAGCCCTACCGCCACTAAAGATCCACTTTGTAGTGGGACTGATGCACGTTAATTCTGTCTGGGCCCGATGTCTTTCCATTAATGTGATGTGGAATTTTGGTGAAATATATATCAGCTCAGGTGTCGTCTTCGTCACTTGACCGAGGTACAAAATGACGAGGTCAATCGACAATAGCCTTCGTGTTGCTTCCATGAACGAAATCAATACACAATCAATAAATCAATCGCTATTAAAGTTCCGACTATCGAAATTCACTAATTAATAATCATTCAAGAAAAATTAACTGGATTTTATATATGATCCAAAAAATTAACTAGTATTACGTTTGTGGGACATTCACTTACTCGCATCCCTAAAGAAATATTATAATTGAAAATTCACTTACCTTACAAATAAATAAACGGGCCCTAATTAGAAATAAACTATTGTTAACTGGATCCTATAAACTTTCAGATAAACACTTGAAACCTTCTAATACCAATACAGTTTACACAACGTATCGATAATCACGCTAAATACCTCCCGTCTCTTAATCCATCTAGCCCTCTATAGCATTTAACCTTTATTCTCTACAATTCATATATAATAACATTAACTTAACATTCACATTGTAGAATGCCTAAGGATTAAAATCGGTTGGTTTCTACTCCAGTTGGTTTCTATGATATTCCCTTGTAAAGAATTACGAGGAACCACCAATTACAATCCCAGTAAGAGTTCATTAAAAGTTTGGAGCTCTCATCCGATACAACAATCGCAGGACTAAAATGTTTATGGACGAATTTTGTGAGATATTATATGATTAACTTTTTTGAAAACATAATATTGCACATGAATGAAAAGGCCAAATAACTGTTATGTGTATTGGCAATATTTAATTGATACTGACATTTTCAAAAATAGACTCATTCCCAAATTTGTTTTTGATATTGCAAACAGTTATTTTTTTATGTTTCCATGTAGCAATCCCCTAATAAAATTATCTTGCGCTTTTGTTTAATTCGACACATATTTACATACTTATAATATTTATTTTACATTCACGATAGCATCAAGTATGCAGTAAAAATTCCCATTCAATTCGACAAAAACAAAAATATATCAATTATAATTTAAATGTACACCTTTGTATCGAAATTTAGACAAAAAAAATTAATTTAAACATCTTACCAAAGAACAGTAAAATGTGCAGACTGCAGCGAGAGATAATATGGATGTCCAAGTCGATAAACCAGTGACAGCATTTAAGGCCAGTGATGGACTGTATAACACGACCGCAGTATAAAATATCTAAAAAAATTATACAACACGAAATATTAAAAGTATGAGTGTAAATGGAACACATATATTTATTAAAATTATACATTTTAAAACAAACGTTATTTCTTTTTGAGACACTTTTTTTTTTAGTTATTTTGATTAGCAGTATACTCTGAATGGGGGGAGGAATGGAGGAAGGAACACGATCCCGGGGTCAGGGAAGGAGGGGCTCCAAAGATACTTGAATTAGTTTCCGAAGTTGATTTCAAGCCTCACGAAAATTTTTGATGTTATAGAGGAAAATGAAATATACCAGATATCAAGCGATTAAGGCGTCATCTTCAAGCAGTAAAAATTGAAAAGGACGAAACTAAAAAGTGGTTTGCATTGAAAATGTTAAAGATTATTGTGTGAATGAACTTCCTAGAACCAGTTCTTAACTCATATTTGGAACTAAAGGTTTTCTTTTTGACAGTTTGTGTTTCTGTTGTTTCTTGTACGAGGGAGAGAAAAACGTTTCAAAGTTGAAATATTTATTAAAAGCTAATTTCGAGCAACAACGAACCTAGTATGACAAACCGGTTTAGGAATTATTTCTATTGAAAATGCAGAAGTATAAAATACTCATTTGATAAAGTTATAATTTTTTTTAAGAAGTGAAAGCTAGCTAAAGACAGTTTTTAGCTTTTATTTTATTTTAAGAGAAAAGTTAAAAATCTTTTTAGAATATCAAAAACAGCCCATTAATGAACTTTTTTTAAAAAATATGGATCATTGCAAGGAAGATTTCGCCTTCTCTCTCCACCCCCCAGGATTTTAGTAGCTGTAGGTCTGCTACTGATTACGGTAGCAGACTTACAGCTTCTATAGTATAACCAGCCAAAGAGGAATTGAAAATGCTTCCGTTTTCCCTCATTTAAGCTCGTTCTGTTATGTATATGTTTAAAAAAGAATTTATCATAGTATTTCAAAATATTGTACATCATTTTTAAATGACCTTATATATTAAAAAAACATTTTCAACTTACCGAACGGAGAATAAAAGTAAATCCGGCAATTTTCCTTGTGGTTTTACCAAATCTCATTTCCAAGTACTGTAAAAAGTAAGGAAAAAACATATCATCTAAGAATTCATCGAATGCTATTGAATAAAATTAATGAGAATTTAAGAAATTTTAAGATATATATATATATATATATATGTGTGTGTGTGTGTGTGTGTTTGTGTAATATTAAATGCAAATTATTATACTCTGAATACAAGTATGTTCATTTATATATTAAATTTTGATTTAAGCAAGTATTTTAGTATATATTGTTTCAGATTTATTAGTTGAAATTTAACTACAATATCATAACAAATAATTCGAATTAAAAACCAACGTTTTTAAAAACAACGTTTTTATATGGCGGCAAAGTTTATTAAAAAAATTATTGAAATATTAGTTAAAACTGGATGCAAATATCTAAATATTGCATTGTTAGGCAAGTAAGAACAGTTCCCAAAATTTCAGAGCTGTAGCTTGCTGGGAAGTTGGTTAAATTAACGATAGAAAACTTGATGACACAGTGATACACACACAGACAGATACACACCAAGTGAAATACATAAAAACGTTAAAACTAACTAAAATTAATTAATTCATCCGGTAAATTAAATGAATGGAATGCATTTTTACCCAACCACCCTTGGCGACAAGAATTACTTAGCGATATTTTGCTAAATGTGGCTACCCTGTTCCGTTTTACGGACTTAAGTTAAACAAAAAATAAAATAATAATAATAATAAATAAAAACCAGCCAAGTTTGGAGCAAATTTTTGAAATCGCGCCAAGTGATTGGGCTAAACTGCATTATTAAAGAAAATATTAATTAAAACTTATCGCAAACGTCTAAATATTGCATTGTTAGGCGAGTACGAACGATTCCCAAAATTTCAAAGCTCTAGCTTGATGGGAAGTTGGTTAAATTAACGATCGAAAATTTGATGACACACACACACACTCACACACACACACCAAGTGAAATTCAGAAAAACGTTGTAAAATGGTAGTATTCAAACATTTGATATTGTCATAATATTATGTCTGTACTATCATTAATAATTCTCTTAGTGCTATCATACTTCTTTAAAGTAATCTTAGTTTCATAATATAGTTTTAAAAAACCAAAGAGAAGAGTTTATATCACCTTTGAAAGTAAAATTTGAAGTTATTAGGATTGACCAACTAAATAGATGTGGTAATCTCGTGATTATTTATTTAATTAAATTCGAAATACACATCTTTAAAGATAATATGAAAGAGTGAGAAACGATATAAAAAATGTGTCTTACAACTAAATTTACTGACAATATGCATTTCTATCTCAAAATTACATAACACGAATGGATTATTTTTCTGTTTTCAAACAATAAAAGGGAATTTCCTTGACAAGAGATGTATCAGATGTCAACTTATCGAGCAGGTGCATTTGCTGCGAATTGGAAAGCGATTTACATTATTTAAGTCTTTTTCTTCTAATTTCGCCTTAATTACGCAATTTTTGTACATTTTTAAGTATGTTTGTAATGCAATCCAGTAAGAAAAATGCATATTTGATATCGAGTTGCTCAAAGCTGGTGCAGCATGTAGTATTTTGCATCTAATACTCGCACAGCGTTTATCGCTTTATGTAATATGACATTAAAGAAAGAAATTGTATTTTTATCGATAAAACTGTTTTTGAGACAGATTCACAGTAAATTGAGTCACACTTACATGAATTCGAAGAAAAAACTACTAAAATCTTTTGGAACAGCTTTGTCGTTGATAATTTTTCAATTTTTGATCTTGCCGTAGATTTAAATTCTTATGGGTAAAAATTGCGCCCAAATCTTAAAAAATCAACAAAAATAACTATTTTTACAAAACTTTTATTCGGAATGTGAGTAATATTTAACAATAGAAAAGTTTACACTTTAAATAGTCACCGATACAGGGTGTTAATAAGAATTCATCATACGGATATATGCATCATGGTTACGATGTGAGTCAAAATCACTCTCACGTATCATTATTTGTTCTTCATGATTCAAAATTTACACAGACTTTATATTCATCCTGCATTTTCAAACAAGTAGTGATGATGAATTGAAACATTTTTTTGTTATTCATGCAAAAAAACTTACAGTGACCAAATGTAAGCAGTTAGTTTTGTTTACGATGCCTCTTACATTCCAGAAAAGAAGTCGGTTAAAATGTTGCTGAGAAAGACCAGATGACATTTTTGTGATATATAACTTTTAAAGTTAAGGTCACGACTAAATTCTAGGCTATGGTGGCCAAAATCACTCCCGCATCAGATCTCTTATTATTTTCATTCGCAGTTGGAGAGACCAGAGACCAATAATTAAAATTATTCATTCATCAGGAAATATTATATCGCATTAATTTAAAGAATCATGGCCAAATTTATTTCGTACAAAATTTTTTCATGTTTTCTTCTTAGAACACATTGACCATAGATCCTGCTCTCTAATACTTATGTACATAGTTTGGACATAGCTTTGACTTTTCTCAAGTAACGAAGCTAATTTGAACGACTAGACGTTTAATTCCTAGATTTCATTTCAACATTTTTTTTCTTACAAAAAAAAAAAAAAAAAATAGTTATATTAGTAAGATTTTAAATTCTTTACGCTTAAATTTTTCAAGTATAAACCTGCTTCTATGCAAGATTTTAAAAAGTAAAAGAGGTAATAAACTGATAAATTCGATTACTACGTACTAAATTTTGTGGTATTTTTCGTCAATGCTTTATGTATATTTCTCTCTCAAAAAATATTTAGTTAACTAAAACTTTTTTGACGCAGCAGGGGAGAAGGATCAAGAGTACCCTTAAGTAAATTGTAGCCTGTTATCCATGAAATACTTTAATCTTTCGAAGTATACACTCAATTTTGGGACCCACACTATATCATAACAACCTGAAACATCACTTTCACATATTCCAGAATAACACTTTTAAAACCACAATTGTTAATTTCTAAACGGGCATTACTCGTTTGCACCCCTAAGTGTTTTACTTTTTTGTGTAAAGCTATTCCTAAAAGGATCTACTTAAATACAGCTACCGGCCGAGAAAGGATTTCTCTTTTATTTTATAAACATCTTCGAAAAAGCAGAATTTTTCTATTCCTTCCCTGATTTAAGACACGAGTGACAAACACATGAAGCGGATATTTTTATTACTGAGTTCGGTTCTTTGTCTGTAAGTAGAAATTGAGTGATTGCTCGGTCACATCGATTTCATGGCCTTGGGCAAATCTCGTTTGAAGGAGAGAGATTTCCTAATGAGGCATAAAAATCCCTGTCAACGTTTAATGCGTCACCGCAGCTCTTCCCTATTATGAATCAATATATTAAACCTAAAAAGGGGGGGGGGTGAATGTGGCAAAATACGTTCAAAATGAAATTCAAAGCCTCGCATGAAGGGGGAAAATACGTTTGGTCCTTTTTCGACGAGTTCACGGGCTACAGAATTATATGTTTGGTTGATTTTTTTGTGGATTTCGAACCGGATGGGATTATACGTGCAAAACCACTAGAAAGTTAAATAGGGATTCATACTACATCTATTGCTTAATATATTTTACTTTATTACCTCTCAAAGGCCTTTTATGTTCAATACTGGATCATGAATCCAAGGTACGCTTGTAATTTTTTTCTTTCCCAGGGAGGCGTCACCTGGTTTACCGCCTTTGGTAAACACAAATGATGCGCCTTCGGGACACTTTAGCAATTCATTTTATTTTCAACCCTCCTTCCTGTCAACACATTTTTATCCTTTTTTTCTCCCCATTTTTTTCAAACGCCTAGATCACACCTTGTAGATTTTTCTTTGGCGCAGCATAGCCAAACCTGGCTTCTGTACCATTAAATTCCACCATGATTCGTTCATTCACTTTTAATTTATTAACGAAATTGCAGTAAAATATGAATAAATTTTTAAAATATACCTACTTCGTAAGCTGTAGATACGTCTAAATCATAGTAAGTTGGTAAGCATCCGTAACTGGCGATCATACAACCAATCGGCAGCCCTATCAGCCAAACGCAGAACTGAGTTCCGTACATGTAGATCTCGGCGGGAGTTCCAATGATGGCAATTGCTGACATGAATGTGGCCATCAGGCTGAAGCCCACTGGAATTATTGACATGTTCTTACCGGCCATGAGAAACTCGTTCATTGTCTTCTGTCGACCCCCGCTAAACCGGAAGTAAAGTCCGATGATAGTCGACACCGCCAACATGACGCCAATGGCCGCATAATCCCCGACAGCAAGAGCTAGGGCCATGATTTTCAGTAATGCTCAATATCTTTTTTGAGAAATTTCTGGAATTTAAATAAAATTTATGTGTATTACAAAAACATATTTCAACATATCATTAATATCATTGTGTAATATTATAAACAGATAATAGAATTATTTGGGAGAGCAATAATTAAAAAAAAATCATTTAAACTGCTTATATGCTACTTAATTGCAAAAAAAAGGAAAGGAAATACGAGAGTGGTTCAAAAATTACATGTATTTGAAAACAGGTGGCATCATTAAGGTAAATTATTGAAACCATTGGGTGCTGGCATCTTTTAAAAGGAGCCAAAACAAATTTAGTTTGTTTTATTAATGTCGCACTAGAAGCAAAATGGTACTGGCGATGTATCTCTTAGTTTTGAACATTGATCAAGTGACGAGGAAGACACCTAAGGTAGCACCCTCCTCCCTTAACTTCCACACCATGCCAACGGGAGTACCTTGAGCTACGGCAGATTTAACATACATTTAACATATACGGCTCCGGCTGTACGGCGGTTCTTTAACGGCCTCAAGGTTCGAACATATGATTCGACGAAAATCGCCAGCCGCGAGTCCGCTAATATGACCACTAGGCTACCGATGTCACTGAGAATGAAAAAGGGTTTTCATTAATCAATTCTGGAGATATGAAAGAATCATAAATGTTGAAATAAATCTCATCTAGTGCCAAGAAATGGATGCTTCACAAACTTAGTTTTAGTGATTCAAATTCAGGAAGCGCCGTACATATCAGAATAGCACCTTTACTTATTTTTCCCCCATACTTTTACATAGAACATCCGTACTACTTTAAGAAACATATTTTTTCACATCTATCTTTTTATAAAAACAATATTTTTTTGTAGGAAAGAAGGGAGTTTATAAATAATACCTGAATTTAGACGAGATTAGACCAGTTAGGGACTTATCTTCAGGATGAATGGCATAGAAAACCGAGTTCCCGGCATATTAACGAACGTAAACAAAGAAGAGAAAGCGTCTACCCTCTTTCATGTATTTTGATACCTATAAATTGCTACATTTTCACATGGAATCAACAACTCTCTCTCATGGATTTCACTCAGCAATCGAAAACGTGAAAAATTTCTTTTTGTCCTAATTTACCTCTATCCCGAAACAAATTTGACTTTGCCACCGCGAGATGTTGACATCATTTTGCGTCGGAGTGTCATCGTCGGCAAGACCTAGATTTCAACTTTTTGCACCAAAAATCGAGCAAAAATCAATTCGATGAATTTTTTCCAAATAAAAGGCGCAGATGGTCTCATCGGCCCGAACAGTTATGATGAAGAATTTTTGAGGCTTGAAAAGGCATCATGATTACGAATACGAGTAACTGAGACAATTGTCTAGTGAGTCTTGATGCTTACTAAAAACAAACGATTTATGATACTAAGAGCGCCATCTCTTGGAATTTCTATGAACTTATTGAACGATCCTCGTGCCATACATATGAAAACCAATAAAAATGCTTAAAAAAATATGGCAAAATTTCCTGGGAAGGAATAATCCAAATTAAACTTTAAAAAAAATATTTTCACTATACTGTCTTCCAAATTATTATTCACATTATTTTCTACATATAATATATATCGATTTAGACAATAAATATATCATCTTCAAATTGGTACTATACTCAACTTCAATTCGATATTAATTTCCGATTATTTTTTAAGCGGACGAATAGTTTCATAATTTTTAAAAAATTTCAAACATTAAAAAACTGTACAAATTTTACATTTTATTAAATCATATCTTTTGTCAAATATAATCAAATAAACCTGCATTATGGTTTTTGCAATGTAATGATATTAATCATTATTTATACAATAAATGCACTTAGTTTTTATGTCGAAATGAAATATAAGGATACGTTCCTTGGTTTAGTAGTGTTATCATTACTGGTCTATTAATGGGATCAAAATAATTGAATTTTTTAAAACGATTAATTATTGTACAATTAACATTCATTAAAATCAAGAATTCTGAAGTGATTACTTTAAATAATATCATAATTTTTTAATTAGAAACTCATTAACTTAAATTAATATCATTGGTTTCTTATTAATTGAACAATGCTCTTTCAATAAAGAAGCATGAAAGAGTTTATGGAAAAGTTTACAGTAGAATTGCAAAACTACTTATTTCTAAAATGAACAAAACGCATATCGCAACTATACAAAATTATGTACTAATGTATTTAATGTTTTGTACTTATATAATACATGATATAAGTAATGTAATGTGTAATAATGTTAAACGTTATGTAACTAATATAATCCAATAATTTTACGTATAACTAATATTAAGTACTAGTGTAACACGCAATGTAACTAATGTATCCATACTAGTCTTTCAATTAAAAAAGAACACAAAAGAACCTACGGGAAAGCTTACCATAAAATTAGAAAGCTACTTATTTTCAATATGGACAAAAACATAAAATGTAACTGTACAAAAAAAACTTACCTATCTGCTTTAGATTCATAGGCTAATTAGTGGGATAAACTGAGGTAATATTAAAAACATAGAAACATTATCGTGTACTAAAAACAAAAGAAATGTTCCATAAAGTTGAATATAGTTATTGTTTAAAAAAACAGTCTAATATATTTTTCCAATACTTGTGATTTCGTGCAACAACACATTGAATTATTTACCCGTACTCGTGAAAACATCGAATGGAATTGTTATTTTTGAAAGAAAAACGGTTACTTTAATATTCTCAAAGGAACGCTGTATATATACACAACACATGTGATTCCCTGAAAATTCATTGGTGCATTCAATGTGTCAAAAACCATCTCGATATTACGTGGCTCTGATATCCAGAAGCTGAATAAATCTGAATAGATCATTAAATAAAAAGAGAAATCGTGAAAAGCGATTCCTGTGTAAACAGCGTTTACAAGATCTTTTACAAACATGCAAATGCGTAAAATTTTATCAGAAAAATTCCGAATTCAAAAAACTGCTCTTTTTTTATGACTACTTCACTTCTAAGTAAATGATGATTTATTCACAAGAGTGACATAAAGGCCTTTATTAAGCATTCAAGGCTATTTTAATTCAATCGCCAGTTTCATTAAATCTTATCAATATATTTAAATTATTTCATCACATATTATGCAAGCACTTTTTTTAAGCCGGCACGTTCTGGGTTACGGCTTAACTATTTCGGAGAATAATGGAGCGTCAATCTAATTTTAACTGAAGATAAATAACTCTAGATAAAATTGTGAATGATTAAACATCTATTTAATGTGTTTGCTTTCATTCTGAATCTATAAATGATATAAATCTCCAAAAAAGGATTTCATGCACCAGGTGTCCTAAAATTTCATCTACCGATGATTGTTAATTTATCACACAAAAACTACGAAAATTTTGAAACAATTATTTTTATGCCATTGGTAAAAAGCACCTCTAATTTATCTTTAAAAAAAAATTTGAACGTTACATTTGCCTCAAATGTTCAAAATGTCCGCCTGGTTCTTGGAGGCAAAGTTGAAACCGATTGAGCTTAATATGAGAAACATGCTTCAAGATG
Organism: Nephila pilipes; assembly: GCA_019974015.1. NCBI lineage: Eukaryota > Metazoa > Arthropoda > Arachnida > Araneae > Nephilidae > Nephila > Nephila pilipes. The sequence goes on from BMAW01106496.1 coordinate 316,355, forward strand.
CTAATGGTGATTTCTTCTGTCCTGTCGGTAATCTGGCAATTTTTAGACCATCGATTGCTTGAGGAAAACTTTCATAAACTTATTTTCTATTAATGTGCTCCTAGAAAGAAATCAGGGACTGCTCAGATCAGGCGAAAGAGGCTCATTGTTCAAAGACGTTGCAATAAGTCTTACGAGCAATGAAACCATGGACATGCCTTTATTTTTTTATTATTTTTTTTAGATTTCTACTCTTCTCAAGAATTCTATTTCTCACTATTTTAAAATGCTCAATAGAGCTGAAATTTTCTACACACGATTCTTTTGGATGACAATACGATAATTTAATGATAATTAATAAAAATTAATTGGTTAAAGCTAATTATTTAAAGAATTAAATTTAACGCCAAGTTTTACAAGTTTCTCGCCAAGTCACCAATTGGTCGCCAAATTCGTCGTTTAATAACGTATTGTGTGCATAGATTTTAAAATTGGAAAAATTTACTATTGTCCATTTCTCGATATTTTATTGTTTACTTTAATTCTTATATTTATAATTGAGTAATTTAATAATAATTTTAAAATAGAATTGTACCTTGGGTGTCTAAATCTGTGTGTGTGCATTTCGGTTATAACAATGAGGGTAATCTCTTTTCACTCCTTTGGGTACCCCAGAAGGAAGTGATTAATGCTGATGGATACTGAGAAACTCTAATAAAATTTTGGAGGATGATATAGAACAAAAGAAGGATAAAGGGAATGATTCATTAACTACTCTCACTTAGAAATAACACGACAGCTATTTGCAACGGACTTCGTAATTTTGAATAACCATCAAGTGAGGACGACATCTGAGCTGGCACCACGTGAATGAAAGGAATTGGAACCTCAACAGATTTAACATCCATCATTCTCGCTATACGGCAGGTCTTCAGTGACGTCAGAACTCGAACCACGATTCGACGGGAGCAAGGCCGGATGCGAGTTCGCGATCATGATCACAAGGTTACACATGTGAACGAAGAAAGTGTGTCATGACAAAGTACGTCCTCACACGGCCAATGACACAAGCGAACTCTTGTAATCATTTTATTGGGATTTCATCTACCACCCTTCTATCAAGCCTATTCTTCACCCTTAAATTATGATCTTTACATCTATTTTAAGTCATTTATGGAATAAAAAGGATTTTCCTACCGCTGATAGGATCGAGAGTGCCATCAGACTAAAGGCTGATGAAAGATTTTTTTATATATTTGTAAGAAAGGTCATTCCTTGGCAATCAGAGTACATTTTTAAGGAAGACAATCACGTAGAAAAATAGTGTTTGGTGTACGAATATAAAAAATTTCAAATTTTAAAAATAATTTTATTTTTTAAAAAATATATTTCTTTTTAAATTTTATCAAAACAATATTTTTAAGAAATTAAGTACTCTTATTTTCTAGGCAGCCTACTTGATAATAAGCCAACTCTGTATTTCGTGTAAGACAATTATTTCATGCAAAACAAAAGTAATTAAAATACTTTACAAGAAAACATTTTCATCTAATCAATCAAAGCAAAGCTGAAGAGACAATTTTTCATCCCATGGAATCATAATAGATTTAAAAAAAAAAGGAGGCACAGATGAATAGATAAAAATTGGAGTTAGAAGAGTCCGACATTAATTCAGAACAATATATATATTCGGGAAAGCCTCGATATAGGAATTAAGCTCAAGTTTCACATATTCAAGCAACATTATACGTATTAGAGGCCCTTCCTTACGGAAATGAGTCTTGGAAACTTTCTAAATCACAAGAACCGAAATTTTGTGCCTTTGAAAGTACGTGCCTCAGAATGATTATTAAGATATACTGGCCACAAATAAAATTTCAAATTTTGAAATGTTTAACTAAATATCTACCTAGACTATATTTCCACCCAAAATGAAAAACCTGACATGGATTGGATATATACTTCGAATCCCAACAAATGATAACATAAAAATTGTGTTGACATGGGCACCGAATGAAAAGAGACTGAGAGGGAAACCAATAGCTACAAGGTGCCGAATTGCCATTAGAAAGAGGAACTCATTTGGATGGCCGAATTAGGGAAGTGCTCAGGAGGCAGCGTTGGATCGGATTGAATGGCACCCTGTTGTAGTGGCCTCATACACCAGTTTGGTATGAAGAGAATTGAAGGAGATGAACTATTTCAAGGGTAACTGGATTTAGCATTTATTCCATAATTATATTTATTTCTGTTTTCTTTACCTCGAGTAGAGAGTTATTTTAATATTTATTCTCTGATAGAGAGTTGTTAGGTCAGTATGCTTGATGAAATGAAATAATGATTGAACTACAGCATAATGTTTTGTGAGTTTCTCATGCGACCAATATTTAAAAAAATTAATCGAAGACAATCCGCCGAAACTCAAACAGAATTACTGATAACGATCCATGCATTTTTATGTAGTAAAAGCAAATTACAGTTATTTTCGTAAATATTGAGAAAGTAGATTTGTATCATTAAAGTACATATTCTTTTTCTTTTTCCTTTTTGGCCGATTTTTTATTTTCAGATGCTTTCAAGAAGTAATTGAAATTTTAAAAATGTTAAAAGCAATTCTAATGTCACCCCATATTTATGCATATCCAACACGTCATACAAGGCTTAAATTCATCAAAGGACACTACTTTAATTAAAAATTAGTATTTTGAAATTATTAGTAGGGTCTAAATATCGTAACAATTTTCATCCTTTCAGAATTCGTTATTTTCGAAAATAAGTTCACGAGTATGGTTTTTATAAATAAGATTATAAACAAAGTAGTAATCCTCCATTATTTATTATGGTTGACATTCTTACTAATTTAAGTAAAACTGAAGCAATAATAAATTCGTAATTTAAAGAAGAGACATCAGAAAGGAACTAAATCCCTTTATAAAAAAATATTTTATTGACGCTTTCTCTTTATGTTTATTTTTACTCAGGGCACCTCAATCTTAGTTTAAAATTAAACAAAAATATTACTAGTTTACCGACTCACCCTCGCCGAAGGTGGTAATTCTCAAATATTGAAGATTCTAAACGTTTTACAAACTACTTTTACCGGAAACCACCTATTTCCTTCTTCTAATCTCAGAATAATAGCTACTGCAAACCACTCCAATTCCTAACACACAAATATCTACTGACTATTCACTATTAATTGTCCCCCATCACTTTCAGTTCTATTTCATTTTATATAACTCTCTACAAAAAGATTTATTACACATTCCACCTTCATCTAATTTGCGTAGATCTCGTTTCATTTGATTGAGTCTCGTTTCATTTGATTTTGATGTTTTGTTTTATGCTATTCAAATTACAAAAAGTTTCGAAAGTTACCGAAGAGAAAAACGCGAATAGGTTTGTATTACGAAATTATTTTAAAGATATACAAACTTATCTAAGTAAGTTCAAAGGAATAGTTCGTATTCGAAAAAGTTCGAAAATTCGTATGTACCTTTTACATTCAAAAATGACTCCACAGTTTTCGCTGAAAACTTTATAGTTTTTTTCTTATTTCTGCCAGGAATATTTAAAAAGTCGTTTCAATAGAATTCGCCTCGTAGCTCGCTTAGAATGAAGTATCGGATGCGAGTTGGCGATCATGGTGATAAAATTGGCGGTTTTTAAAATAGGTCACCAAATTATCATTATAAATCGTACGGCGTAAGAAATCAGTCTAGAATCCTAAACCAAACAAATTGTGAAATCGATATCATACAAAGTTAGCGATATTAATTGAAAATTTTATAACTTACGTAATCTATAGAATAAATTATTGGAAATTTATATGTAATATAAAATATATATGTATATATATATATATATATATATATATATATATATATATTCGTAACCTTTAACGTAAAGCCTACATGATGCAAGACATTGCAATATTTCGGCATCTTTTGACTGTTACCAAGCATTGTAATGCGTTTTTCCAGTGTTTTCCCAATGTAGTGTTCCTATATGTCCTTCCATTCAATAAAGACTTGGAATTCCATTGTTCTCGTTACTGGGTCGCTGAAATATGTCATATATATATATATATGCGTGTGTGTGTGTGTATCTCTCTGTGTGTGGAACGAACGAAGAGGTAGAGAGGACTGAAAGATCATTCAGAAGATTAATTAGGGCGAGGTACAGGAGCACTTGCGCAGATATGCAGCTAGACGTGGTGCGGGAGTGTCGGAGAGGGATAAAAAACGTCAGCGGTGCAAGCTCAGCATTTCTGGGAAAGCGATTGAACAACGTAAATCAATTTAAATAAATCGTTTATCGTTTCACGATTTTTATGACGATTTCAAACTGCAGGAACAGCTGTCCAACGTTTCAGCAGTGTTCGTCCACGAGCAACCACACCAGCGGACGACCGGTATATTGCCAAAAGTTATAGGAAAAAAACAGAGGAAGAAATCTTTAGACGCACGGCATACGGGATTAGACGATCGATATAAGGTTTTAACGTGGCTAGGAGGCTGCACACTGGTGGTCAGTTTGCACGACGACCGGCACGGTTTGAACCTTTAAAGCCTACTCATCGGAGGGGAAGTTTTCCGTGGTGCCTTGAACTCCAAAATTGGACAGATAATCAATGGGTTCCAATTTACATCTTGGGGATCTTATGATATTATTTTTGTTGATTTGGAAAGCTTTTGTGCAACATTATATTAAAAAAAAACCCCATCTTGATCGTAATTTTTCAGTATATGTATATATATCTATATATATCTTTCTCTGCTCTTCTCTACCCTCACTCTATATACCTATATATATAAATATATACATATACCTACATACACATATATATACATATACACATATATACACATATACATACATACATATATACACATATATGTAGTGTGGGTGTGTGTGAGTGTCTCCACGAGCAACCACTTTCAAAACACACACACACACATATAATATATATGTGTGTGTGTGGTTTGGTTTCCTCCTTTGGCTACATTAGTCAGAAACCTTTGCCATAATAATTATTAAAGCATGTTTAAGCAGAGTAACACTATTCTAATCTATTGACAGTATTACATGATGTAAGCAGTAGCTATATTTATTATTTATTAATGTAACAACTGCTAGATGGCGCCACGCGCGAGAGAGACTTTTTTTCCGAAAATTTTGTGCCAAATCAAGCATGCGTATTATACACCTGTGCGTATTATAGTCAAGATTTTAGGATATTTGTTTGTATGTAGGTATATGTGTGTTTGTGAATTTGTGTAAGCGTTTGTTATAATGCATCATTTTATCAGCTTTCCTTTTATTTCAATTTGTAAACGGGAAAAAATAAACTTTTTCTTCCACTTTTAAATATACTGATTTTGTCTTTGGTGTAGTGTGTGTTATAATGCATCACGATCCCTTTTTGAATGCTGACCATACAGAGACAAAAAAAAAAAAATTTCAGGGAAATCTCGTTTCATGCTCTGCTATAAAAGTGGTCTGCGCGATCAAACGCTCTCTTTTCTCTGCTGTCACCTGTTATCTTCCTTCATGGCAAGGAAGTATAATCGTATACAAGTTCCAGAATGGTGAAATAAAATAAAATTTTCATTAATTAGTTCGATTGTTTTCCTGAATATCAATATTTAATATAATACCGCTAGAGGTGTGACAAATGTCGACAGATTTGTGGCTGGCAAGATGACTGGCTTGAGAAACACAAATTCCATAAAGTTGACTAACCTGTGAACTTTCCATAATGCCAACTTATACTAAGATGTCAATTGATTTCAACAAAAATGTGCAATAGAAAAAAATCGTTCCAAGTCCAAAAGTTTCATCAAAAATTTAATTTTTCTTCTTGCGCTTTAAATCCCTAGGAAATAAATTGCATCTAAGTAGTATACTTTTAAATCTTCAAAAATGTGTTTGTTCCAGTGAGAGAAAAATATATATATTCAAGTAGTTATGTTTAAAAATCGAATTGTTTAACTGCCGTTTTCCTTCTGCTATTCAGAAGAAAATATTGTGTTGCAAAAAGAGTAACAAATTAACAACCATACCATGGTACTTCTAGAAAGGAAAATTGCGTTAAAGTTTCAATACTTGTGGTGTGTACAATTGCGAGAAAAAGCAACAAAACGCAGCATAAAAATATTTTGTTATTGTACAGAATTATAATGTTTAAATTCGTGATTTATAATTAAATCTTAAGATATTTAAAAGTTTGATTTCCTTTTTTTAACGGCGGTGATTTTCATTGGATATTAAAAATTGTAAATTAAGATACTCTGTTCATATACTATGCTTTGAAATTATCAATATCACGATATCAAATGTGTGTGTATAATTTAATTTTATTTATTCTATAACTATGTAATATACTTATTACTTTAATCGTCTGGAAGTAAAGATATGAAAATGAATAGAAATATTCTGTGTATATTGCTTTATAATATTTGCTTTATACATAAAAATTTTATTGATACAGTTTCAAATAAGAAAGAAATACAAAAATGAATACGAATGTCCTATGAATCACTGAACAGTATTTACCTTATCAATGATTAATTTGAATGATTCTTCTCAAAATGCCTTTAACACTGAAGAATATAAACAAATATAAATAAAAAATAAAAAAGTAACAGTCAATTCCTATTGTTCTCTGACCTCTGATGGTGAAATTGTTTACTTCAGATTATCTATAGAAGATAAATGTGAATAATAAGACAAAAAAATTTTTAAAATGATACAAATGCTGTTTGTTAAAGGCAAGTATAGTGTGGTTATGTGATATTATTATACTTCTCCTGTTGAAGAATGGAATTAATGGTCAGGTAGCGAAATAATTTCAGACTAGTTAAATAAAAGGAATGAGCAATCCTCATTTTAATTCATAACTTAAATTTTTCAAAATAATTTTTTTTCTATTGAGAACAAATTTTTCGGTTTTTTTTACATAAATTTGTTAAAGTATTTCTCAGGAACATGTATTTTTAAAACGTTTTTATGTATTTCACTTGGTGTGTGTGTGTCATCAAATTTTTGATCGTTAATTTAACCAACTTCCCATCAAGCTAGAGCTCTGAAACTTTGGGAATCGTTCTTACTTGCTTAACAATGCAATACTTAGACATTTGTGACAAGTTTTAACTAATATTTTCTTTAACAATACAGTTTAGCCCAACCACTTGGCACGATTTCAAAAATCGGTACCAAACTTGGCGATTTTTTTTTTGGCTGAACGTTGTCCACGAAGCGGACCAGGGTAGCCACATTTGGCAAAATACCGCCAAATAACTGTTGTCGGCAAGAGTGGTTGGGTTAAACTGCATTCCAACAATTTAATTTACCGGATGATTTAATTAATTTTAGTAGTTTTAACGTTTTTATGTATTTCACTTGGTGTGTGTCTGTCTGTGTGTGTATGAGTGTGTCATGAAATTTTCTATCGTTAATTTAATCAAGTTCCCATCAAGCTAGAGCTCTGAAATTTGGGGAACCGTTCTTACTTGCCTAACAATGAAACATTTAGATATTTGAAACCAGTTTTAACTAACATTTCAATAATTTTATTTAATAAACTTTGCCACCATATAAAAACGTTGGTTTTTATCTCGAATTATTTTATTCCATACTTATATTTAGCCAAAGTTATTTATATACCAAGAACATTTCAATATTATCAAGAATATTCTAATGTATCTCAGGAATATTTTTAAAATTATTTTGGGCATTTCGAGAATAATCATTTCTGCAAATAGAACAAACACAAAAGTAATATGCTACAATAATTTAAATAAGCTGGTGTAAACGCTCCTATTTTAATTTGAACAATAACAAGGTTTAATGTTGTTCCTCCAAGTTATACAAAAATATATATATTGCGTTTGAATAATATTGAATTTGTTTGATACATTTACCTAATACGAGTATGTATTTAAAAGTTTTTTTCTCATGCCACTACAATCAAATAAGAAAATTCATTAAAATGTTGTTATTTTGAAAAAATTTAACTGAGCCGTATAAATATACACATGTTTCTCTCATATACATATTTACTTTTATAATCGATTACTAAATGTTATTTCTTGTTGCTATAATATTACATGAATATATTTTGAAAATTTAGTGGATTTGTATAAAATGTTTTTATAAAAAAAAAAAGCTACTCAGTACCATGACTCGTAGTCAAAAGAATTTATTGAAATTTAAAAAAATAACCTATAAGCAAATTTCCATCTTCGCGGGAACGTCAAACAACCTGACCCAGCTGTTATACGAGTCTGGAAGAGGGGAGAAGGTAGGTGACTGTGATTATATATGAATTTATCTTTCATTTTATTTGAATTTCTTAACGCAAAGCCTTTCTTTCGCTTTGAACTATACTGATTTTCTCTTTTGAGTAGCACGTGTTGTAAAACATCTCTATCCCCTTTTGATAGCTGAATAAACAAAGACTATACACAATTATTCGGGGAGCTCCCGTTTTATGCTCTGGCAAAAGAATGTCTCCGTGATATAACGCTCTCTTTTCTCCGCTTCACTTGCTGTGTGAGTTACGCCAACACGGGGTCTACTTTCCAACATGGATTGGAAGTATAATTGCCTTAAAAGGGCCGTAATGATTAAATATAACCAATAAAACCTACACACACACACACACACACACACACACACACACACACACACACACA
>BMAW01106496.1:325132-356723 GCA_019974015.1 Nephila pilipes
TAAAGAAGAAGAAAAAATATATATATATAAAGAAGAGCTTGCTGTTTTTATCAGCGGCCTAGCGGAAAGATTACAAAACACAAGACTACAACATTTGCTACACAAAATCTATAAATATTCATAATGATTATCTCGAATTGGGTTTTCGAAATTCGTCTCAAAATTTTTATTAAAGTTGAATTTGAAGTGATTTGTCCTCACTACGCTGCGCAGAGGGAAAATTTTATGAACGCTGTAGCGGATAGATTACAAAACACAAGAGCACAAAATTTGTTACAAAGAATCTATATATATTCATAGAGTGCACCATAATGTCAATTTTTCGTAATTCGCTTTAATTTTTTTTTTTTTTTTTTGTAAATTTTAATTTTTATATTTATAGTTTATACACGTCATATACGTTTTTATATTTTTGTTTATATATGCCAAGAATGTGTCTTGATAATCCATTTTTCAGATCTTCAGTTTTATTTAGATTTGCTTTTTCTTAATGTGCTTTAGAAGTCTTATTTTTAATTATTTGTTCTTTGTAGAAAAAATACGACCATTTTGATATTTACAAAATAATTATGATTTTTTTTTCGACTGTATCATGATCTCAAAAACTATTCTTTAATATAATTCATATCAATTTTGGCTACTGTTTCTGTTTTGTGTCCATACAATTAGTTGTTTTTCCGTTTTGACAAAACGAAATAGTGTCATTCGCTGATATAAGAAATATTATATTTACTTACGATCTGAACAAAGTTGCAATGAAAGAAATATGTAAGTTATTATCATTAATTTTTGCGGTTGTCTACAAGTGCATCTGAACACAGTTTTTCAACTCTGACGTGAGTTCAAACATTCTCAAGGAACACTCAATTGGAGTAATTATTGCCAACATTACCTCTGTTTCAATAGAAAAAGAGCTTTTAAATAATTTGATACAATAAACGACAAGAGATTTCTATGACACAGACATTAATAGCTTTGTTGTGAAACATTGCCGTATCGAGTTAGTTTATAAATAATAAATTTAAAAAGTTGTCATTCGTTTGTTTCATTCTAATTTGTATTTATTTTGGAATCAAAATAAAATAAACTTTCTAATTGTCATTTTTAGTACTTTCTAGAAGTTTTTATGCAAACAAATCTACCCTATCAACAAATAACATTCACCTTACGCCATCAGTCCAAATGCTTTTTTTGTCAGTTAAGAATTAGTGTATTAGAAATCAAGCCTCGATTGAATACTTTTTGATCTAAAATAACTAAAGGTTAGTGAATTTAGAAAAAAATTATCGAATATTCAACGAATTGGTTATCTCAAATAATTTTGTCTGAGAAAAATATAAATATTTTTTTCTGTTAAAGTGTTATTTACATTTCCTCAATTTTATTATTTTTATTACAAACATGCACTTCATAAAAAAAAAATGAACTTTTGATTTCGAACCCACAGGGTTCAAATATATATCTTTCACCTCCCTATTTTGTTTACTTCTTTTTGTTATATTCTTTCCTTGAGGTCAATTTGCATTTCCCTTAAAAGTTGGTTCTCTTAAAATACATTTTATCTGTCCATCTAGATTGTTATATTGCTAAATTCACCCATTCGTACACCAGCTCGTATTTAAGCACACACACACACATATATATATATATATAAAGGCAAGTAATAATGCTTAATTTATGTTATTGTTATCAGTATGTCTCAGCATTATTAGAGAACTTTATTTTATTTCCATTGCGATAAAAATGAAAACTGGTTCAGAGTCACTAAACACAAAAAATTAATTAATAAAATATAATAAAATTGGATAACCAAATAATTTAATGAGCTGAAGGAAAACAATATCAAAAACAAACAACAGGGAACCAGAGCAAAAGAAAATGATATATCAAACACAATTCAATTCCTGTCATTTTTATTAAAGAAATGAATCGTTATCGAATTTCTTTCTATTTATTTAGTTCAAATGTGTAAGCAGAAATTTAGCAATAGAGAAGCAATATCCCACTAGAGCGAATAAAAGAAATATTGTGAGATAGCTAATTTAATAAAATAATTAAAAATAAAAAAGTATTGATCGACCTTTTAAATAGTTCTATATAATTTAGAATGTATACAAAAATAAACTAAAACATACCTGCAGATTCATTAGTTCACAACCAAGAAAACAGTCTTGGATTATATTACTCACAGCTGGGAATGTTCAGAAACTCTTGTTTTTTGAATGGAGATATAGTACGTCCTTTTTTTATTCTTACAATGGAATATAAATAAAGGACCTATGACAGGTTGAATGATAGAAATATGCAAGTTATATTCAAGAAAGAAATATGAAAGTAGTGATAGATGTATTAATCCGTGCCAAACTTCGTAAAAATTTATAACTCTTCTCCTAGCGTATCATCCTTCGTTTTTCTTAAGCAGACACAAAATAAAAACAGTTCTAAATAAAAATTGCGTTTGACAGTGAAAGCACTCATTTTCAAACTAAAAATAAATGTTAAGGTACTTATTACAGAGGTGAAATTGCTGTCAAAATCAGAATATTTAGATTTTCTACTATCTTTTTACGACCCGCTTTTGTCCCGAGAAAATGTGTAATAAAATGAGCTACCGAAAACAAGGCGAAGTGACGTAATTTATTTTACCAAGAGAAATTTAAACAAATTAGAAAGGAAAAGATTGTACCATCTTTATAAAAAATATTGATAAAAGATTATGATTTTAAAGGAGGTTAAAAAAGAGTTATAACGACTATTTCTTAATCCCCATTAAAATATGATGTTATTTAAAAGAAAAGAATAAGGTAAAATGAAAATTCTCTCTCTGGTATTTTGAAAATGATTTATAGTCGAATTTCTTTTCTTTCTGATAAATGTTGACATACTTTCCAGTTGAGTGAATGTTTACATAGCCTGAAGTCATAAAAATTCAAGATAAATGTTTATTTTAATCTAGTTTGAATCCGCATAACTAAAAGTAATACGTAATGCTATGCTTATTACAACACTTTAATTTGTTTACAGCGCGATACATTGTATAGAGCAAGTAACTCTCACTTTTGCATTCCATACATGCGTGTGATAGGTAATGGCTTTTTCTTAGATGTAAAACTAACTTATATAAATTTCAAATTTTTAAGTTAATATACTTAAAAATCAAGAATATAATACGGAGATATTTTATTTATATGTATCTGTCTATTATCGTAATTTTTCACAAAGGTTAAAAACTGGTTAGATGATTAAGGCAATGTTTATAATTTATTTAATTAAAGTTTACTGAAATAACACTTGACGTTAAAAATTCTTGATTTCTTTTATTTTATTAAATATTTTTAGTTATAGGGATGTTAATTCAATAAATTGACCGTAAACGCACAGAGGGAGGCAGCGCTTGTAAAAACAATAGAAAGTCACATGACTGATGACGAGAAAAGTAGGGATGGAGATGGAGGGTGTAGAGGCAGAGTGTAAGAGAATGCGAAGAATTGTGGTGTGTCCTGATGTAATCAGACGATGTTATAACAATTGTGCTTTCTTTGCGTGTATGAATTGTTTTAAATAAAATGTGTGTGTTCTAGGAGAATGACTCATCAATATCCCCCAAGCAATCCATAAACACCCGTGTCGTAGTTTAAAAACACCATATATATGTATGTATGTGTGTGTGTGTGTGTGCAAGGATAATTAATTTATAACTTAACCTAAATTTTACTTCCCATTTAAAATTTATTTTCCTGCTTTACATATTCGCACAACGATTATTATTTTCTCATGAAGGATCAAACAACATGAAATCTCCGATTCTATTTCATTTTCTTTTATATTCATATCACTATTTCACACGTTACATTCTAACCGAAACCTAAGGTAAAGAATGCTGAATTAGAAAGAATTACAATAACTATACAATCCAATCTCAAATTCAATCAATCTGGTGTCGGACTACATTGCGGGTAGATCTACGATTTTTCTGATATGATCATGAACAAACAAAAAATTTTAACTTTTGAAAGTCTAGTTACATGTTTCTTCCGAATCGTCACAGATTAAAGCCGGCGGGTTACAGGTGCCTATAAATGGATTTTTAGACAACGCAAAAATAGATAGATTCCAAATTTGCTGTAGAAATGTTTTGTGGCACCTGCACTTCATCTCTTTCTCTGCTTGATGTAGGGTTGCTGAAAGTAAGACACGGAGCTCTATCGAAGTGGTAAACAAGCGAAATAGCGATCTCAGAAACTGAAACAATAGTTACACCTGCAGAAAAACCACTCACAAAAAAAGTTCAAAATAATTCTTAACCATCCCAAAATATCAGAAATGGTGAATAATGATATTTTCCCATTGAAAGAATGTAGAGGATCATCTGAATAGGCTATTAAAAACACATTGAAGACCACTTCTAAGTTGATGCTGAGAAGTTGTCTCATTTCATAAAACAGTACTTGGAAAATGCCGTTACTTCTGGAATTTTATTGCAGACTAAAGGAAAGGGAGTCTCTGGATGCTTTTAATGACCACAACAATTAAAGAAAAGAACGCAAAGTCAAAAGCGTGTACTCCTAAGCCCTAGAAGGTGTCAAAACCTACTGCCGCTAAGAAAGTAACAAAGCCAAAAGCCGCTAAAATGACCCAGCTGTCAAGAAACCGAAATCCGAAAGAGACCAGGCAGCGAAGAAAGAAACATCGAAGAAAATCAAGAAGTAATTTCATTTCATCCTCTAGTTCATTCGTAAATAAGTTGTCATTATACTACCATACCAAACTTTCTTTTAGTTGAAACTGTCACAAATTTTAACGTGTTATTTCTACGACATCACTTGTTCCAGGTATGTAAACTAACACTAAAAAATTCGCTATTTAGAATAATGGAAATTTCGCTCACCTGTCAGATAGACCACTTTTCAAATCATTGGTTGAAATAATCCATGAGATACTTTCTTGGTATCACTAAATAATTTTTTATTAAGATGTGCAGCATAACATTTAAACAGAGAATAAGATTCGCTACTAAGTTTATATATATATATATATATATATATATATATCAAATCACCACACACGCACACACCATATATATAATACATATAGTGTGCGCGTGTGTGTTGATTTGTTTGGTTTCTTGAAGCCATGGATTGAAGCAGTCTCAAGTATCGTCAAGTCTTAATTATTTTTAAAAATAATCTAGATGGAAAGTTAACTTTTATTTATTATTTTTAATACTACTCCATACGTACACACCCTCCAGAGAAATACTTTTATTTCAACCTTTTTCGAAGGTCAAGAAACGATACATATATATTACACCGTATTTTCTCCATACTACGGGTTATTTCATCTTCGGCTTCCTGAATCCAAAATAAATAAATAAATAAATGATCTGATTTAGAACATTATGTTGATACCTCGATTATTTCTTTGAAATAAATAAAATTTTGCGATACCCACTCGTGCATAATGACATAAAAATGCAATTCAGGGAATGAAACAATTTTCACTGTTGTAAATGTCTTCAGGTGTTTTATTTTACTATACATATAAGTAATAATAAATAAATGTATAATTAAGAAGTAAAATTTGATTTTACTCTTTTAAATTAAAATATACATAAGTGATACAATTAATAAAATTGAAATTAATATTTTTGATGTTTTGATCCCATTTTGCATACGAAAATATAAATACAAAAAATGCTCTTAAATTATTTTCAAATAAATTTTAAGCAAATATAAGAAAGGTTTTTAAGTTTCATTATTCTCTTCTTTAAAGTTAGTATAAGAGTATTTTCGGTAATAATTTTGAAACAAATTTCATAAAATCTTTTTTGAATCCATCCTTATTAAAATCATCTTTAGGGATCACAACAAGCTTCAGGAACATGCAGCATGTGTCAGCTTTATGTCATGTTTAACTTATATTTGATCAGTCTGTTTGAAACTAAGCTATGACTGAAGATTTCGTTGAACAATAAGCTCTCTTTAATCCGCATGTTTGCGACCGCGACCAGGTGGCATTATCGAACGTCAATATAGTTTTAAGTGGGATATCGAAGATAAATCACTCAAGATAAAAAAAAAAATTAAACGATTAACACACAAACTTAATGTGTTTACGCACAATAAAAGTAAATTCGAAGTTACAAAATTAAGTTAACTGAATATTTTTGCTTTGATGAAAGCAAGTAGAACAAGAAAAGTTTATACAATATAATTATAGTTAATACAAGTTGTGACGAGTTACTCTAGTCACACATGCTTACTCTTATTATATTTATTAGATTTTCAAGAACGTCTGTTGGGTTTCGAGAAGACTTTTCTATAGAATATACTTCATATACACAGTTGTAATATAATGCAAACGCGATATGTATGGGATTGTGTGTATTTATTAACATCACATTGAGAAGCAACATGAAGGTTATTGGAACAAACATCGTAATTTTGATCGTCGATCAAGCGTCGGGGACGACACCTGAGCTGGTACCTCTCTCTCCAAAATTCTACACTATGCCAACGGAAGGACTTGGGACTTCGTTCAGGTTTACCGTGCATCAGTCCCGTTACACGGCAGGTCTTAATGGTATTAGGACGGGAATCCAAGAATCGACGAAAGCAACGCTGGCTGCAAGTGTGCGACTATGACCACAGGGCTTTCGCGGCCACAAACGCGATAAGTAACTCGTTAGAGAACAAAAAATACTGTATTGAAATGAAAACTGACAGGTTATATAAACACTGCACGAAAAGACTGTTTCGCGACTTGGAAATCAAAGTTCACACGATAATTCCCGAACCCACACGACAAAAAGCGAACGGCTCCATCGGTGCGGGATTATAAAACATACCGATCCGACGAATGCCGGTTAAAGAGAGGTTACTATGTATAGCTGCTGCCGAATTACTTATAAAATATAATGAATTAGTTAATATTAAAGTTTAAGAAACATTTACCGCTGTGAATAATTATTTACAGAGAAAGAGTTTTGTAAAAAAAAAAATTATTTTCTCTTTTCTTACCTTCACTCTAGAAATGCGCTGTATTAAGGTGGCAAGAAAGAGGTTTCTTCAATTTTCACGAAGACAGTACTTTCAGAGAATGACGTAATTATCGTAAAAGGACGCCATTCAAGTTAAAACGCAGCAAATACAAAGTAACGGATTCATACCGAAACCAGAATTTCTGGTTTTAAGACAATTTGAAAATAAATGTCCGACAAAAAATATTGCAAAAAAAAAGACAACATTCACAATTGCTACACATGGCTTGAACAGAAATGGGTGTGTATTGTTTTCACTTTTCTTTGTTCATTCATTGACAATTTGTTCGTTCGCACTTAGTTTTCAAAAACGATTCCAAAAAGATGTAATATATTTTTTATAATAAACATTTATTCTTTCTAAATGTGTAAAAGTATATATATTGGATTTTAGTTTTCAGAATATATATTTCAATTTATATTTTTAGTTCCATAACCATTTTTTAATAATATATTTTGTTCATGAAGATAATGATTATAATTCTTACCTTGACTATAATTCTAGAATTCATTATGACAATAATTCTAGAATTACTCAAATTAACCATCTAAAACCTCATACAACATTCAATATAATATTCTTCCTATTTATGTATTTTCAATTTTTTTTTTTTCAAATTTCATATATTTTACAATTTTGATATTTTCTTTATTTTTATCTATTTTACCTGATACATACATACATACATACATACATACATATATATATATATATATATATATATATATATATATATATATATATAGTTTAAAAGAAATAAAAAAAACTAATTAAGCCATTCAACACGGATTTTTTTTTTATTTTCTTAAAAAACCTGAGGCAGGAGAAGGGATTATCTTCTACATCACAGTGGAGTGATGAAGGAGAAGATAAATCGTTTCGTTAACATATTCAGTGAATCAAACTCTGGATTATTTGTCTTGTTCTTTAAAACTAGATCTCTTCCTTAAAATTTGCAAATCAAACTATGAAGTGTTCCGTTAAGCAAAGCTCTCTAGTCCAGTCACGAATGTTCTTGTTAAAATCTCGTCACTTCTGTATAACCATTGCTTTCAGTTCGAGAGAGAGCATTTTTATCCTTTTTTGCACTTGTCGCCATCTGGAAGATTTTTAAATAAATGACATCAAATAAAAAATAAAATTTTAGAATGATTAAGAGCAGATTAGGATAAACTTAAATATGAGAAACAGTTAAACAAAATACACTGACTCTTAAAATGGAAATTATAGCAGTCGAAATGTAGAAGCAAAAGTATATTTAATTTTAAAAAAATTTAATTTAAGAGAAGCAGATGATAAATTAATTTTATTATATATATATATATATATATATATATATATATATATATATATATATATATATATATATATATATATATATATATATATATATATATATATAGAAAAAATGTATTAAAAATATTACAAATTGTAATTTTATAAAATACATCTGAGGATACGAAGGAAGTCTCCGGTATGAATCGGAACATGCGCAAGTGCTCATATACGCAGGAGAGAGCAGAGACTCTTATAGAGAGCGCCGCATAAGTGACGCGGAAGTGGATCATGACCAACTCACCCAGGTATATCAGAAACTCAGTCATCCACAAGGACCTAAATATTGAACCCAAAGATTCTTACATAACCAAACTCTCACGAACGTTTACACCACCATCCTAAGCCATAACAACGAAATAATTAAAGCTCAAACTATTTTCACAGATCCATACTCTAAATGCAACTTTACTTATAAAACCACCAAATGTCCTCTCCCATTAAAACCGCCTTAATGTCTTTTCTATTTATTAGTTTTACACAAACTTATATGTTCAGAAAATAGCATCATACTTTTATATCTTTTATTTCCTCTATCTCACATATAGTTGATACGGAATGGTATCACTGGTACTCCTCAGATTTTTTTTTTTCAATCATTGCTTTCCAGTTAAATACCAAACGCAGAGGGGCGCCATCTACTGGACTTTTCATTCATGACTTATTCCGTCACACTGAGCAAAAGCGATGACTCGCTGACGCTCGTTAACCATTTTATGTAGTAGACGCGGAAGTGCGTGTGAAGACAAGATGAAGTTTACATTGCAAAATTCGACGGCTGAGGTGCAATGAGGCGTTATCCGATTTCTGATAACGGAAGGTGTGAAACCGGCTGCTATTGATTGCCTGAAGGTGACTATATGCAGTGTAGGCTGTGTGCCCTACAAGTCAGTGAGAAAATGGTGTCTTCGTTAAACACATTCATCAAGGCCGATCTCATTGACAAGGAAAGGCGATCCAGTGAGAAGTGATCAGCATGTCACATTGCGAATATTGGTGGTGAAGGTTGATGTCAGCGTTGAAACAGAGTGGACAATTGTTCATGATAGGTTGCGTTACAGGAAGGCGTGTGTGCAGTTGGTGCCGAAGCAATTCACAGTCCAGTTAAAGGAACTGCGTATGCACTTCAACATCTGTTTCGGTATCATGAAGACCCCGCTTTCCTGGAGCGGATTGTCACAGGTGATGAGAGAGCTCATCACTACGAGTCAGAGACAAAGCGAAATTACATGTAGTTGAAGCATGCGTCGGCACCTCTTCCTAAATGGCTGAAAACCGTGGTGTTTGCAGGTAAGGTGTTGCTCGTCGTCTTTTTCGAAGTCCAAGGTCCGCTGCTGGTTGAATTTCCCGAGCACAAAAGAACCATTAACTCCGATGTGTACTGTAAGATATTCCGAAACCTATGCCGGCATATCCAGAACAACAGACCAGGGATGCTCACGGAGGGTATAATTCTTCTCCGTGATAACGCGCGTCCACACGTCTCCAGTTACATACGCAGAAGTGGCTAAGTTAAAAAGGGAGCAGCTTGAACATCCGCTTTACAGTCTGGCCATGTCGTCCTTCGATTTTCATGCGCTTGGTCCTCTGAAATAAACTTCTGAAAGGGAAGCGCTTTAACTCGGATGACAAACTCAAGGACGCTGGACAATCGCAAGGACTGTGTCTCGTCACGACCATAGGAATTCTAGGAATAAGTAATCCATCGACTCGTTATTCAATGGGATTGTTTTGCTCAGGCCTATGGTGTATACTTTGAATAAAGTTTTCATTTATACCCACAGTGTCGTATACCCACAGTGTCGTATCATTTGAACACCGCTTGCATATATATATATATATATCAGTGGCAACATGCTATCTTCTTAGCCATTTTAGCTTTATATTTTCATGACTGTGTTTGATTTTCTATATTTGCATTTGCAATTCATGTAAGGGAATTGTATTCTCAGTTTTCCCCCCTAAATTTGATAGCATATTTGAATGTTTATGAACAACTGATCGATTGATTTTGTACATCATGTTTGTAGATTTCTTACACACGTTGATATGTTCAAACAAAATTATTATTATTTTTTTTTATTTTGGTTGATTTCTTAAGTGTTTATAGTATTATTGTTTTATAGTGTTAGTGCTTGTTTTTAAGTATTTATTTGAGTCTGTATTGCCTTTTTTCTCCATTGCTTCTTTATTTTTTTGATTTTGCTTTTAATTTCTTTTGAAATGTATTTTTGACATATTTTTCATGGGGATAGCTTTGCCAATAATTCTGGAATAAGCCAGTCAAACAATCTAGTTAAATCCTTTTAGAAATTGAAGCAGTTATTTTCCAATTCATTTTGTATGTTTTTTTCAAATTTTCAGTCTTGTAAATTTTCAATGACTATATCAATTTTGATATTTCTAATATTTGTCTATTTGATTTTTTTTATAAAATATACTGCCTTTTGAGTTTCGTATACTTATTATAATTAAATTTAAATAATGTAATTTCTTTCACTTTTCTGTTTACAATTTTTATTTGTCTATTTTATGGCTTGACATTTGTCTTCTTTCTCATTTGTTCAGTTATAATTTTTTTTGCATTGTTTTAATTTTAATTATTTAAATAATGGTTTTTGTAAACATTTTTGCACTTGATTTGGAGTATCAAAATGTACTGTGTTTGATACTGAATTATATATATTCTATGAATGCAGTAGAAACATCAAAATTTATACTTTTAACTGTTATCTACTGTTAATAAATAAATTGTTGAAATGATTATTCATGAAAAATGTGCAGAATTTAAAATAATTAAGATCCATTTTATGTGTGGAATTTCTGCAAATGACTTCAAAACTTTTATAGATATTGAAAAATAAATGTTAATTTGTACATCTATTCGATATATCACATATAATAAATCGTTGCTTGCACACATTTACTTTTAAAATTAACTCTGAAGTGTTCAATATGGCTTTTAATATTTACTATATATTTCCGAACATAAGTGAATCTGTGAATGAGGGAGCATTTTTTCCTTAAATATTTATCAAAAATTCAAATTCAGTACATAAACCGGATTGAAAAATAGTTTCTTTCAGAGTGAGAAGCAAAATTTGAAGTCTTTGAAAAGAAAGTTAAGAAATTACGAGATGAAGATGGTTTCGAGTTGTAACAAATCAGCAATATGGTGGAAATACCCATGTCATTTAATTTGCCGTCGAATCACAGAATTAATACTAACGGGTCCAGAACCCTTTTTGTACAGCCAACACTATCATGAAAAATGCCGTTTTAAGTTGTTGTTTTTTTGTTGCATGATGAATGGAACCTACTATTTATCTCTAACAATTATTCTTAAACGAAACAATCTGACTAAGGGTGTAAATTTCCAACTGTAGTTTCAGCGCATGCTCACGATAAAAGCTGGATAGCTAAGTGTGGCGTCTTGAAATCTCTGAAAAGTACTTGGAGCCAAACATTTTTTATTTAATACATTTTTCATGCTGTTTTGGAACTCATTCAAGACTTATTTCATAGATAAAGGGAAAAACAAATGCCTTGAAATGAAAATAAAAATAGCTGTAATACTGGGATGAACTATAGTCTATGATTCAACTACGAGACATTTGCTCAAATAGATCATTTAGGGATAGGCTTAGGTCTAAATAGATGGAGTGGTACTCGTAAACTAGCCATAAGGAAAAGAGTAAATTAAAAAAAAAAAAAAAAGGTTTTGGTCATTTCATTTAAAATTATTTTCCTCATAAGATATATAAGTTGAAGAGATGAAAGCGTACACTATTTGGCAATTTATAATAGGTGCGGGGCTAACGGAAAATTATTTATATTTTTTAACGAATTAGTGGATCGTATATAAGCTGACCCCCGTATTTAGTTTAGAAAAATTTCGAAAAATTCTCAGCTTATACACGAATATAAATGGCCCTTTAGTAAGACATAAAACAGTTATTTTTTCGAACCTCAATAAATTCTGACAATTCTTACCATTTCCGATGTTTCAAGTTCCTTTTTCGTAAAATAAAAGTTTCGGACAAGTGGACTGATACACTTTGGGCTCACATGAGGAAATTCGCTCCATACACCTAAAACAAATTATCCTTATCATAACATAAGTAAGTGATTGTTTCTTACAAATGATTTATTTAAGCGAAAATTTACGTTTATGATTTATAAAGCATAAATCGCACTTTTAACTAGAGACACTAAATTGAATTTATTTTTCATAATTTTCATGTCTCGTAAATTTGATTATTTTTGAACTTTATTAAATGTGAAAAGTTTCTATATCTTGGTTTAAATTTTATCTAGATACCTCCTACTAAATTAATGTTTTTTAGGAATTTTTGGCGACATTTATTTCCTCAAAAATGAGTTACTATTCTTACATGAATGAACATGAGTAATATTGCGCAATGTTATACATTAGATAAAAATTATGAAGGAGAGAGAATTACTTATAGATATATTACATTAAATTTTTTACCTTTTTTCAAATTATATAATGACACACATTTATTCATTTATTTTAATTGTAAAAAAACTTTTAATCGGTGATTTCTTTATTTTCTGTCTTTATTAATTGTTTATATATTCTACCTTTCTGACCGATTTATTTAGTTTTTAATATATTTTTTTGTAAAATATGGAATAATATTACTCTTACACCAGAAAAAAACTAGTTAGCATTTTTATATAGTTAAGAAATCATAGTTGAGTTTCGTAGTTCAGAAATTTAGTTTCACTGATAATAATTATACTTCTCGTTTTCGCTAGAAAATTGTAGCATTTGGTTTTCAGGCCCCCATATATTGTATATAATTAACAGGTCAATTGAAAAGTTCCAGGTCTACCACAGTAAAACACATTTTTTTGGCAAAATTAGTTTTTTTTTTATTCAACATAATTCCCTTCAAGGGTGATACACTGATTATAGCGACCCTCCAACTTTTCGATACCATTTTTGTAATACGATTTGTCCTTTGCTTCAAAATAGGCCCCAGTTTCGACGATCACCTCTTCATTCGACGAAACTTTCTTCCCAGCGAGCATTCTTTTGAGATCTGAGAACAGGAAATAGTCGCTGGGGGCCAGATCTGGAGAATACGCTAGATGAGGAAGCAATTCGAAGCCCAATTCATGGATTTTTGCCCTCGTTTTCACTGACTTGTGACACGGTGCATTGTCTTGGTGAAGCAGCACTTTCTTTTTCTTCAAATGCGGCCGTTTTTCGGCGATTTCGTCCTTCAAACGGTCCAATAACGCTATGTAATAGTCGCTGTTGTTAATCCTTCCCTTTTCAAGGCAGTCAATGAAAATTATTCCATGCGCATCCCAAAATACAGAAGCCATAACCTTGCCAGCCGACTGTTGCGTTTTCCCACGCTTTGGAGCGGGTCCATCGTGTGCAGTTCACTCGGATGACTGTCGATTGGACTTCGGAGTGAAATGATGGAGCCATGTTTCATCCACTGTCACATATCGACGCAAAAACTCGGGTTTATTACGCTTGATCCTCTTCAAACACTGCTCCGAATCATCACCTCGTCGTGGTTTTTGGTCAAAAGGGAGCTCGCGTGGCACCTACTTTGCACAGAGCTTTCTCATACCCAAATATCCGTAAATGATAGGATGTACACGTTCAGTTGATATCTTTAGAGTGTCTGCTATTTCATTCAATTTCAATTTACGGTCATTCAAAATCATTTTGTTGTGGGTTTTTTTATTGTTTTCGTCGGTAACAACCTCTTTTGGGCGTCCACTGCGTTCACCGTCTTCGGTGCTCATTTCACGACGTCTAAACTTAGCATACCAATCCTTGAGGGTTGATTTTCCTGGGGCAGGGTACGGAAACTCGGCATCAAGCCAAGTTTTTGCTTCAACTGTATTTTTTCCCTTCAAAAGGCAATATTTTATCAACACGCGAAATTCCTTTTTATCCATTTTTTTCACAATAACAAAAGTTGCTTCACTCAAAATGCTATAATTCACAAACTAATGATCCGACAGCTGTCAAATTTATACACGCATCTTTTGAGGGTTAAGGCTAACTAAAAAACATATGGATTCAATTCTAGTAGCGCCATCTATGTGTCAGGCCGTGGACTTTTCAATTGACCTGTTATGAATAAGGAAACGTTTCACTTCTTATTCCAAAACTTTTCAGCTCTCAGGTTTCTGCATTATTATGAATACTCATCCATTTCATACTTTATAGAGAATAAAAAGTTAAGAAATTCAATTTCTTTCGTCTTTAAATAATAATAACTCACTTTGTTTTCTTTCATTTTTTTCTATTTTCGAAATATCTATGTTTGAAACTTCATATTTTTATGGTCCAATTTTGTATCTTATCAAATCACACAGAAAGCATATATCATATAACGATTCTTAATTTTATATGTAAATGTTTAATCCTTTTATAAGTGATTTGTGTAATTTCTTCCCAGTTTTATATTGTTTAATGTATATGCTCAAACGTAAATCATGAAGTCAGGTTTAGTGTAACATATTTATTTTACTTGTCATATTCATCATTATTCATATCAGAAGCAAAAGTAATCCATGCATAAATATGAACTGATTTTTAATATAATAAAATTACGTATTTCAATCCTTTTACAAGTTCTTAATTACGGGGAAAAGATGCAAGTACAGAAATCAGTGTTGCAGGCTTTAGAATTAAGTATATTGTACTCTATTGCATAGTGCATGGTACATCCCCTTATGTGCTTATATTTACTAAATAGCTGGTTTTTCTAATGATCAATAAATGATACGTACACAATAATGATTTCTTTAATATTAATATCTTTGTATATATTGTAGTAATATTAAAAACTATATATATGTTATATATATATATATATGTATATATATATATATATAAACTCATTTTTAAATATAAAATAATTTAATTAACTATTACTTGTCGCACATTATTTATAAAATTTTGCATAAAAAATAAATTTATGCTCTTAAAAATTATGATACGAAAATTGTACTTACTTATAATAAGACTTGACAGGTATCCCACTATTACAGAAATCATGGTACCAATAATAGGAAACCACATAAAACTCACTTCAAAGAGTGGAAAAACATATCTGAAAAGGTTTTGACTCATAATTATTAAAAGAGAATACAAACGATCCCAATTTATTTATTTTTTTTTGTTTTATGATTGCATTATAACTATAACTAGCAGGAATGAGTCTTAACATGATGTATTCTACCTACAACCCATGCACAGGAAATTATGCTTTTGCAAATGAAGCAGATTGATTGGAATTTTAATGTATTGTAATAGGAAGTGTTAAAAGTTTTTGAAGGATGTATGGAAAGAATTATACATTCTCTGCATGTGGTTTGCGTAAATAATTTTTACTATTTTTATCATTATTTTTTAGTTTACAAAAGAGTTTTTAATACAGAAATTGATAAGTGGTTATATTGATTCCTGAAATTCCTTCTATAAACGAAAACAGCAACCTGAGAGATACAATCGATTCCTTTTTAAATAACTTCTCTACTTCCAAGATTCTAAGTTACAAGGACTTGAAGTTTCTAATCACAGATACACATTCAGATTATCTGAATTCAAGGGGTACTTTAGATGCATAACTTTTATCATACTTCTCTACCTCAAAGACATTAATTTACAAGAACTAGAAATTCTCAAATACATACAAGTTCATATATACTGAATTCAAGTTGATATTTTTGATTTGCTGATGATAGGACTTCTTATTACTTTGATAATTCCTGGGATGTGAACCTCATTCTCTGAATTCCTTTACCACACCACGCGGGGATTTTAAATCTTAATTTAATTTATTGTTAAATCAACTAAGCTTGGAAGATTGAAACTCATTATATTAATGGGAACGCTGTCAAGTTATCTCGGGTTTTTCTTGGTTACCGAAATCCAAGTTTGTAAAACAGTCAACATCAACTTTCATTTTTATATCTATTGACCCTGACACATAATTAAAAATTGGAATGCTCTTCTTGTTACATTCAGCTGAAAAACAATATCAATTATCAAAACAAATGCTCTATTTTGTGGGAAATTTGTCCTTGGTTTACTCGTGTTCATTCTCGTGTTAAATTAATACCATCAAAGGTAATAATACCAGCTCTGCGAGAGGCTCGAAAAATAAATCCAAAATAAATAGGACAACATGCTCAATACAAGTAGCCCTACTACAACACGACATTTTACAACACGATAGGATAAATTGCAAGATCCCACGTATAACATTGTAATTAGTAACACAGTTTTTGCTCTAACACAATTAGAAAACAGCGAAACCATTTGTGCCACACTGTAGTTATCACTACAGCTTAAGATAATATGATTTAAGTTTAACACATTTAAAAATTAAATTACCTTGAAATGATGACGGGAAGGAATAATGCACTGTAGTGGCTGTCACAGGACAGAACACATCCTACAACGTTTGCATTGATGTATTTGTCAAGCTTCAGACATATCAAATCATGTAAAATAAAATATGAAAAATATTTTTACCCGTCATAAGGAAAGGAAATCGAAAATGCAAACGAAATAGGTAATAATTCGATATAAAAACCAATGTTTTTAAAAACGGCTTTTATATGGTGGCAAAGTTTATTTAAAAAAAAATTATTTGTCGGTATTTTGCCAAATTTGGCTAACCTGGTCCGCTTTGTTTGGCAATTTTTGAAATCGAGCCAAAAAAAAAAAAAAAAACTAAATTAAACTGCATTATTACAAAAATTATTGAAACATTAGTTAAATTTTGTCGCAAATTTCTAAATATTGCATTGTTAGGCGAGTAAAAACGATTCCCAAGGTCTCAGAGATAAGAAGTTTGTTAAATTAGCGATCGAAAATTTGATGACGCACTGATACACACACAGACAGACTGACACACACCAAATGAAATACATAAAAACGTTGCAAAAGGGGAGCCAATAAATAAATTTTCATTCTTCAATTACATTCGTTTGGGTCACACATCGGTAACATTAGTTTTACATGAAAATATATAAACTAATTATCTATAAGGGTTCATCAGGATGCGAAAATCGTATCTTATTGATCTGATGCTAAATGCAATCTCAGTCGAGGACACGAAACATCCTTTTTGTTTCTTTTTATCTCCGTGGCTTGGGGATTAGAAGAAGACCTAAACGTAACTTAATCGTGTTGTATCTTAATGTATTGAATTATTTTTCTTGAATGCAGAACTGTACACAGAAAGAAAGAAGCCAAAAATTCAACGGGGAGCAGCAAAATTGATTATTTCCTCACCATAAAATATAGCAGTGACATTGTAAAACCAGAAAAAAAACCAAAATTACAGATTATAAAAGAGAGAAGAAATGAAGCAAAGAATCTAAAAATGAAGAAAAAGGTTCTGAAAGTTAAGGTGATGTAGTTCAACCGAAAATCCGCGCGCGTTCTGTTTGTACTGAGCACCAGTGCGGGAGAAATTTATCAAATTAAGGTTTTATTAAATGAAAAAATAATAGTTTTTGTTTCTTTTCATCTTGTGAAATACATACATTTATATTTTTAATAAAAATTAATGTGCTTATATGGAATTAATTTTTGTTTTGTTTTGTTTTGTTTTTCATAACTTTTAGCAATGTAAACCCCCTTTTTGTATTGGTTCTGGTATTACATGGAATTCTCTAGGATCCTATCTACCGTGTTATAGGAGGATTACCTACATACAAATGAAAAATTGCATATTTGAGCTGAGGATAATTTATTTACAAATATGTTATATTATTTCTTTCATACATAGGTTTCCAATCTTTTTTGGCTTACTACTTCCAGCTTGAAAAAGATATTATTCACTGCCCCCTTTTCAGAAGAAAAAAATATTTCCTTTTTTGAAATGAGTAACGTAGTTGTGAGTTTTCAGATTTTTAATAAATGTATAAAAATGCTTCAGAAAACCAAAAAGAAAGTATTCACAGAAATCTTTCTTCTTTTTCGTATCCTTCAAATCTTTTATTCAATGCAATTATAAACATTACTCTAGCTTTGAGTGGAAAAGTAGAAAACTGTATAAAATTAACATTATGCTCGGGAATTTATTGCAGTGTGTCGGAAGTTAAACTTTTAAATTTTAGCTTTGTTAATTGAGCCGAAACTTACGCATACTAGACAAAAATTGGGAACAAAAACCTAATAAACTAATATCTACTTTTAATATGGACTGATCTTGCTTAAAACACGTTTAAGAATATTTGTTGAAACATGTGTTCAATTATTTTTAGTATTAATCAGACTTTAGCACGTTCTTGACAGTATTGCATATGGCAAGTCCTCACTGCCCACAAAATTAGCCTTGAACCAGAAACGCTTCTCACAATGCATCGACGCTCACCGAATGGAGTTATCGACCCCCTGGGAGATACAGCTTTTACACTCTCGGTACCTGTTCTTTCCCTTATTATTTGTGGCATGAGACTAGAAGGAATTTCCAGCCACCCTATGCCTCAATACCCCTGAACTTCTAAATTCAGAACTCAATAAAGTTTTCCCATCCGATTGAAGGGAATTCAAGCTTTCGGGTCTTCATTGAAGATGTAACGCATTATACTCGCCTGTCCTAAAACTACTGACGTGAACTGTTCTCCCTGATGGGACTCTTAAAATCTTCCCAAACTCTCCAAACCACAGTAGCACTCTTTGGGACTTTTTTTTTTTTTCAAATTTTCTATATTAAATTTTTAGGTTTTAATTTTCATTTCAGTTTATTTTAAAACTTTAAATTCGTTCTATAATTTTAGCACTCTATTCAATTAACTCCTAAACAGGAGCACATTTATTGTACGGGGGGGGGGGAATTCTAAAGTGTCTGTCTAGACTGAAAATAAAATCCGCTAAGGGCTAAGACTTCCAATTTCACATAGAATAAGTCTGTATTCTTCGAGAGCTCCCTTTCGAATTTTGTTTTTACATAGCAAGAAGTAAAAAAGACAAAAAGTTTACAATTCCACTAATTCCCGTCTTCACAGTCGCTACTTGGCTCGATTATGCTTTAATTGGCGTGCTTATGAATCTCGTTTGGCAATGAACGTGATACTTTGTATCATATGAACATATAAATATAATTTCTCCAATTTAATACATTTTTGAATATAATGTAAAATTACTTACCCTCGATCCTCATTGGAAAGATCCGTTACGTTTGCTGCATTCAAACTGAGGAAAAACGATTCATTGTAAACATGAGAATAAATAGGCTCCGAAAAGATCGTTCCATTCTTTAGATCTGAACATCCCGCCGTGCTTCGAGACAGGGGTTCAATATAAATTTCCGCCAAGTAAGAACCAATAGCAATCCAAGCATTGATGATAGTACCAATTACAAAACCTAGAAGAGTTCCCTAAAAGAGAAAAAAAAAATTCTTGAGGGCATGGAATTTATTAATAAATCTACATTTAAAATTTCTCATTGTAAATTTAAAGCATTTATGTTTTAATAGATATGAAGCACAATCATTATTCAAGTATACATTTAAATAAGGTTCAAGCTAATTTAAGGATATTTAAGAAGATGAGCTTTAAAAATGTAATAAAAATGAGCCTCTTTTCCGTCTTATTTTAAGTTTTCAAGAATTTTGTAAAGAAATTTTTATAAAGGAACATAATAGTCGTTACACAATCGGTCGTTGTCATTAAAATATTAGTACTTTAAGGGGATATGGACCCCACTTATTCGTATAAATTATATATTTATACGAATAAGTTTAAGTTCATCACGTTTGAACAAACAAAATAAGCATTTTAGGGGAATAAACATTTATTTTCAAGTAAACAATTATTTAAAAAATTTAAAAAAAATATTTCTATGTTTCAAAATTCCTACTCTACTTTTACAAATTTTAATATTTTTAAACGATTCGTTTTCTCAATTCCTCTGAAGGGCTTCTCACGATTCTGTGAATGATCTCAGTTCTACTGGTGTTATTTATGCTCTTACAAATTTATTTCTATCAGGCACTACAAAAAAGTAAGGAAACAGCAACATCTGAGTTTGTGGACTTAACGAAAAATTAATTATTTGCCTAACAACTTATTCCATACAGTGAATTATGAAGCTTGTACAAAACAACCAGAAAAATTTCAAAAATTTATATACACTGCAACACCAGAAAGGAATGATCTGACGAACTTCAAAATCACATGAAAGAAAGAAGAGGTTAACATACTCATTTAGACGTTTTGGGTGGGAGAAACGACATCTGAAGCACTGTATAAAAGAAAAGTTGTGCAGGCTACCAGAATTAGAGACAAAGTTTATTTTAAATTTCCCGAGGATTATTAAAGTGTGTTTATTCTCTTTATATTTTCTAAAATAAATCAGAAACAGTGAAAGTGTGAAGCACACATCTCAAGAGAACAATTTTATTGCTTATCCATAGGACACTGAGTTTTGATTCAAATTCAAGGAACAATATTTTTTTTAATGTAATGAATACATTTCAAGATATTTGTACAGTTAAAATAAAAAATGGCCTATAAAAATAGGGTATTTAAATATATTGAGTTAAAAATACAGATTTTCCTGAAGTGTTAACATATTTCATACAATCATGTATATTCAGAAGATACCTATCGAATCTACAAAAATTACAATGGACTTCTAATCGACATTTTACATGTGCAAGGGATGTTTATGAGAGGTGAATGTTGTGTTAGATGTGTCACCATAAGACGAGAATATTAGAGAATTAGAAATAGGTAATGAAATCTCTGAAAGAGAAGGATGTTACTGATTCGTCTGAAATGTTAACTCATTTAAAAAAAATCATGTATTTTAATAGATATCCGCAAAAAGGGCAATGGATTTCTGATCGATATTTACAGGTGAAGTGGGTACCTATGTAGCACTAGATGTATTGCTGTAAGATGAGAATATTAGAGAATAAGTAACAAGTAAAGGAATCTCTGAAAGCGATGGATGTTTAAGTATTTTTCTGAAATGTTAACTAATTTAATAGAATTGAGTGTTTTACGGGTACATCCATTGCATCTGCAAAGGATGTCTTCTGTTGTATGGGATGTATCCACTCGAAAAGACAATGTTAGAGAATACGAAAGAGGTAAATGAATCTTTGAAATAGTCAGAAAGAATTGCTAACAAGTTCATTGGCTCTCTGAAACGCTTATTAATACTTACAGGTTCATTGGCTCTCGTCGTGAACATTGCAAGGATGTACACACCGACGATAGGTCCCACGGGAATGGCAGTGAGAACGCAGGCAGCTTCGAGGACTCCTCTGAAGTGGGACACGGAGATAATCATTAGGAGACTGAGACCGCCGAATACGATGGCTGTACCCACAAAATGTCAACTGCTTTAGAATGCCACACATTTCACAGCTTAAATAAACATTTACTACGTGTAAAGATACATAAAAGGAAACAAGCTATCATCAATGTGTAACGTATTAATACTACACATTAGATGAACATTAACTTGTTAGCATTGCAGAAAGAATATTATGTTTTACATGTATAGATCTATATGACTCAGTTTGGATTATGTCTATACTTGGTTATATTAAAACAATTTTATATAGCTTTATTTAACTCATTTCTGTGTTCATTAAAATAAGCAACACATATAAATTCAGGGCTTATATCGCCTCTTTGGCTCAGTCTTCTTGGCTTAAAGTTTCAATCCCACAGGTGATTGCCCAAGTATATACCGGCAATGGTCCGAATTTATAAAAATATAACCAAATATTCGGTCTTTCACCGACTTATTTGGGTTTGTGTCTACATTCGCTGGAGAAAACCTCATCCTTTTCTAATTTCGGCCTTTCTCACTAACATTTTGACATATTTCTTTCCATCTTTAATTCTACAGCTGTTCTAAAATCTAGTTAAAGAGTCAATAAGCTCAAAACTCCAATTGAAAATACGTTAGAGCAACACAAAACATTTTATTCACTACCAAAGTACAAGTAAGGCTGTTCTCTTTCGAATCCCTCTTGACACAGTCAATTTTAGTTTATGTTCTGATAATAAAGTATTAGCTTACCAAATCACTCATACCGATTCAAGCACTATTACAGTTGATTAAAATTTTATCGTATTATAATTATTAATTTGTATGTGTATTCCCAAACGATTAATTACGAAGTCTTAGTCCAATTTACAAATATCTATCAGCCTGTAGTTATCCTCTGACTAACTTCTATTTCCTTTCAATTCTATTTCAATTATATATATATATATATATATATATATATATATATATATATATATCTAATTCAATTTACTATATTTCTTATTTTCATATAATTTACCTAATTACATTATGCTTTAGATGGCAAGAAATTGTAAATTTTTCAATTCGAATCACCAAATTCTCCCCTGAAGACAGTGAAGAGGAAATCGTGAGTTGCTCAACTTCCCTATATATACATACGAAATGATTTCCCGAGCATTTTTTATCATTGAATTAATATTCAAGCATCTGTGTCAACTGTATAAAGGTCAGATTCGAATATCAGAACTTTAAAGAAATACATAATTTTAATGTAAACGATTTTACCTAGAAGTTTAGCAGTCACGTTCATGCATGTATCTGTGAAACTCTTGCAACGGAAATGCGGTCTGATGAAGTCTTCCATGGTGACAGACGTCATTGAGTTCAAAGAAGAGGATACAGTGCTCAGGGCGCCACTGAACAAACCTGCGATGCACAGTCCTGGCAGAAATAACAAACCAGACAACAACTTCAAGACGATATAAGGTACCATCTAAATAAAGAGAAATTGACGAATAAGATTCTGAACGGCGATGTACAAAACTTTTGTAGCAAGGGATATATAAGAATGGTAAGATTTTAACAAGCAGTTTTAATATTTCAAACATGATAAAAATTAAATATTAGTATGAGGTTTCATTGAAAAGTACTGTTTCCATAATTGTTTTGTTTGTAGCCTTATTTTCAAACTGCTTGTTGTACCTAAATACTACACATACTCTATATGTGGCGCATTTGTTTTCTTCGCTCCTATATGTCCGCTCCTTCGCTCCTATATAAATAAGTGCAGAACTGAAGAAGTTTACGACCCATTTGAAAAGTATTAAATCAAAGAGGCTTCATTGTACAGTCTTCATTTCTTCTCAAAGATGAACGAAAACCTTAAGGTTGTCTTCATGTCATGTTCTTCATGTCAGGTCTGTTATGTTAGACCTGAAATTCGAAGACTTTTTTCGGTAAAAAAACATTCAATATTTAATTTTATATTCTAACTTTGCTATCTTTTAAAGAGTAGCGTATTTTATAATACTGCGTATTTATATCCGAATCAATTCTTTTTTCTGGTATGATTGATTTATTGATATTTTTAACGTCGCACTAGAAGTAACACGAGGGCTATTGGCGACGGACCCAGTGACAATACTTGAGCTGTCCCTCCCATTTCATAACGTTTTCTGGTAGAAAATGGGATCCATGTTTCCTCTCTTATACTGAATAACTTACTGGCTAGTAAACTTTACATATTCACATAAAATAAGACATATTTTTAGAATGCTTCTAAATTTTAAGAATATTGCACCCTAAAAAGAAGTATGAGTTAAAACTTCTCAAATTTATATGAAAGTGGAACAATTTTCTGCCGGGAAATGTGTTCGAAATTTGGGCCAGGGTTTTTAACATCAGGTGTTGCCTGCAGAGACACGTGAATGAGTCATTTAAACCAGGTAACTCCTAAATTCTTCTCCGACATGTTTGCCCGACTAGTCACGTGTTGGCATAAGTGCTTAACACATCAATCAATAACTCCCGAGACTAACCCAGAGATGGCGCTCGTAGTAAACCAGTAACCAGGTCTTTCTAGAGTACTAACCTTTGCTTGAAACGTGTCAAAATTTTAAGTCGATCGGACCAGAAACAGCTGAGTTATCGAGGTTGGAGTAAAGTCGTTTTGTAGTTTGTTTAAAAAATGGAAAAAACCGAGTTTCGTGTTCTGATAAAACATTGTTTTTTAATGGGTAAAAACACCGTGCAAGCGAAACAATGGATTGAAAAATGTTACCCGGACTCTTGTCCATCAAAAGCAACGATTTGTCGGTGGTTTGCCGAGTTTAAACGGGGTCGTACCGATACAAATGACGCGGAACGCTCGGGTAGACCTGTGGAAGCCGTTACACCGGAAAATGTGAGTGAAGTGACAAAAATTATAATGAAAGATCGTAAAGTGAAGCTCCGTGAGATTGCTGAGATGACACAGATATCATATGGAAGTGTATTTACTGAAAAAGGTTTTCTGAAGTGAAATGAAAAAGGTTTTTTCCAAGTGGGTGCCGCGATTGCTTTCGATGGAACAAAAACAGCAACGAGTCGATGATTCAGAAAGTTGTTTATCGCTATTTACCCGCAACAAAAAAGATTTCTTGCGAAAAAAAAAAAAAAAAAAAAAAAAAAAAAAAAAAAATTTTTTTTTTTTTTTTTTTTTTTTGGGGGGGGGGGAAGATTTGGAAAAGCGTTGGAACGATTGTATCACCCTAAAAGGTGATTAACAAAAGGTGTTATGTTGATGAATAAAAAAAAATTTGCAAAAAAAATGTTGTTTTCAATGTTAGTCTCGGGAGTTATTGATTGATGTGTTAGCAAGGGATGGAGTTTAAATCAAAAATCGAATAATACAATTTTTTGAGGACACATGTAGCTTTCAGGTAGAACGAGAATTGAGAAAACAAAGCTACAAATAAAGCAGTTAGGTCCATGGAGGCATTACTTTTCAGTTGGGTCTCATAATATTAAACCTTTACTAACATCAAAATAAACATCAAACTATCATAGTCTTTATTGTAAAATATTTCCAGTCAATTTTTAGTCACTGTGTCGAAAGATTCTGCATCACTGTAAAAATACGATCTTTTATTTACCGTATATTGCCGCAGATAATAAGATAGTTGAATCATAAAAAGAGCCCCCGAATTCCACGGTCTTCTTATGGGAAAGATAACAAAACATTAGATTGAAATTTATATAAATATTAAAATCATTACAAAATGAAACAAATCATTCTCCAATGTATTTAAAATCCAGTAAAATAATCTCATTACTCATTTAAGGCAAAGCTCCTCCAACCTCGTCTTCGTTGTTGAGAAGCCCATAACATGGATCCCTTTATGCTCCCTGCGATTCGATTTCCGCTTCGTCGTCAGTATCTCATAACAAATCGCCTGCATTGTCATCCATAGCATTAGAAATCCCACACTTTTTTTAAGGATTTGTCAGAGGTACTTGAGAGAGATGCATGTGAGCTCGTGATTCGGCATGTGCTTCTATAGGCAGTGGTGCCAAAAGCAAGAAAATAGAATTCGTTCCAAATGATGATCGCTGATATAAACTAAATTCAAAGGCAGATATATGTTATATGTTCGAAATTACAGAATCTATGCTAAAACTACAGAACTTTGACGAAAATCTATAGTTTATCTAAACTGATATTCGTCTTATCTGCGGAAATATACGGTATCTTGTAAGTGAGTCATGCTTAATACAGGCTGTTTCGAAACTCATAGGCAAAATTTTAAGGGCTGACAGAAAACATCTAAACAAGAAATTTTTACCATACGATGCAGATGGAGAGCAAGCGGTGAACCACTAGACAGCGATGGAATGGAAAGCATAAAGGGCGAGGTTCCTTACTCATCGTCATTTTTACTAGGAATTTAGAAGGCATGATGACATACAGCAAAATAGTATTCAGGAAAAGGCCAAGCCTCCTGATATATACGGCAAAAATAACGATGTGTAAGAGAACTCGCGCTTCATGTTTTCCATTACAGCGCCATCTAGTGGTTCACTTCTTGTTCTCCGCCTATGCATTGTAAGGCAAAAATTGCTTGTTTATATGTTTTCTATCAGCCCTCCCTTAAATTTTTGCCTATGATTTTCGAGACACTCTGTATAAAGTATACAAAATTAACATACAATACATATATATATATAAATGCAGACATTCTAAACAACAAAATCGAAAAAAATTAACAGATTATAGTATAACTAACTTACGAGCATGTCAAATTTAAAGGTTAATTCGAATACTGATAACGATAAATAAAGTTTAATGCAATGCAAATAGAAATAAATTTAAACTTTCATTTAAATGTGTAGGTGAACCTTTTTTTGGAAAAGAATAGTATGTAAAGTAAGAACAATTAAAAAATTAATATTCCTTCCTTGCATTTAGTATCTCTCTTTAGGGTTGGAAATTCTTTCATTGAATGAAATTATTTTCGCAGTTATTACTTTCAATACGCGTCAAAGGTTAGTGTTAATAATTCTGGATTTGACACGATATTAATTTCCTATAACATATCTGTAATTGTTCACCTCAAGGAGTATTTATCAACAAGAAACTTTTTAAATATTTGTAAGTAAATATCTATAAGATTAGGCGAGGCAACATTACTTCTGAATATCACTTTCAATAGATGAAGAATAGATTTTTAGCAAGTTTTTTGATTCATTATACGCAACTATATTTAATTGAAAATTTTGAAATTTAAACTAAGAAATATTTATGTTCAGACAGTGTTTTTCAAATTCTTTTCATTTGTGATCCGGTTATATTTACGATTCTTTTTCGTTACATTCTAAACCCTTATTGTCTATTTTGAGATTTTAGGTAAAATGTAACAGTAATTGGATGTCAGAGTTTATTTTTCAGGTATGTAAGTAATTGCTTATCTGAAATTCTTATGCGAAAATAATCGTAAAAGAAAATTTTACTAATATCAAATTATTAATAAGAAGTGTGAAGATGATTCTTGCTGATTAAAACTTCTCGCTAGGAGGAAAAGACGATAATTCAATACTCAGATCTGGTTCGATGTCCAGTTTGTTGCTATATTTTATAGGAAAACTGGAGTTGAAAATTCTGGTTCACACTTATAGATTAGGATAAAAGGCATCAGAGATTTTGCAACTTTTTCCGCTAAAACTGGGTATTCTAGACCAAACAACACCCGAAAATTATTCAATGGTATTCTTTCGTATGTATCTTTCAGTGACGCGTCACACAACATTTCAATTATGGATATCTGAATCCTTCAAATTTGTATCAGATTCTACTTTAAAGTAAATGGATTCCTTATCCATTCTTTGTTGCGGTTGATTGAGAGAAAACATTTTTAAAGGTTAAACCCTAGGCCTAGTAAGTGTTCCTCGATAGCAGATGAAACCTCATCCGACAATAAAATCATATTAAGTGAAAATGTAGGACATAACAGGAGACGTGCAGTATGAAATCACTTCATTTTAATTTTTTTTAAAAAAAATCGTTTGATTAAAACATCATCCTATTATTTTACATGGATGCTTTATGAACAATCAAAACTATGTTTTTACATTTTAAAGTAATGTAAAACTTTTCCGAAGAAGTTTTGCCAGAGCCATAGGGTTTTCGATGTAAATCATATGCTGCAGTAAATTTTATAAAATCATTAACATAAAAGGGATCTATTATATATTAATTATAGTTTTTGCTTAATTAATATATAAAGTAAATTTCAGTAGAAGAAAATTCAGCACAGCCCAAAACAGAACAATTTTGACTGTGCTTAAATTCTCAGTATTTTAGGTATTTCCTAGAAGTAAACAATTTAGTCCTTGTATTCTTTAGCATATTCGTTGAGATTTTTACATTCATTGCAAACAGAGTTTTCGCAAGATAAACAAAATTTGCTTTTTTTCTACTTTTGTACAGAAAACACAAAAAGGAATGTTTTACTTGATTTAAATTTTGTTTCTTCTGTGTACTCTGAAATTCCAAATTTATTGTTGGATTTTTAATTCTTGAATGTAAGTAGCGGCATACTATAAATCTGTCTTTTTCACAATTATACGAAACAGTTAATCAGTAAAAAGTAATGGCATACATATTTTTAGATTGGAATAATCAGTTTTTACGTAAGCAGTCCAGGAAATCTTATTATGTCTTAGCAGGAGTTCTGACATTTTGATTAGATTCAACGGATCACCTATTGAATCGATTTTTCCCACAGTAGTGTTTCAAGGAATTACTTGCTTCTTCTGACTCAGAGAAATCATTGTCATCCGAAAAAAAATTCCGAGTCGGTGGTGTGGGAAAGTACGCAGAAAAACTCTTCTTTGTAGTCATATTCGTTACTAAATTCACTTTCAGTTTCATCCAGAATCTTTCACAGCCTAATGGATTAATCAACCTCCTCGGACCTAACCGAATACATGCGTACAACTGCGGAAAATTGTAACATTGAAAGAGAGGAGCAGTCTTACAGATTACTCATGAAAAAATGTGTGGAATTCCAAAGGAGTGTACATGTCAAAACATTGTGAAAAAAGGATATGTGCGAGATCCGAAAATAAGAAACTACAGGAAGAATCTATTCTACTGGAATAAACATGTAATAGGATTGATGGGAGGAACATGATGAGCTATCTGTGAGACCGCAAGACCCCAGTTACAGGTTATACTTATTCAACAAATCTGTTAACTTCATGAAACTCTTTGTAATTACCAAGTTTCACACAACGTTACCTCAAATAGAGATTTTACATTGCATCTAAAACCGTCTCTTGTACTTCGAAGCAGTAACTTTCTTATCTTAGAAGATCAGATTTGAATATTTCAAAACATTGAATCTTTTTCAAAATTCTATGTCTCATTTCTAACTTTTTATAATACAGATTTTCTGTATCTCACTCCTACCAATATCTAATTTATCTAATCACGTTTCATTTGGATTGGGAAGAAATATTAATTTTAGGCAGTTTAAATTATCATAAAGTCCCTGAGGTTAGTGAAGATAAAATCGCGTAGAACCCAGCGTCACACGGGTACCGGTTTGCAGATTGCCAATTGGAGATTCTTTGTTAAAAACTTTTTGTGATTTTCATTAAATTTTGCATACTTAGGATATTTATTATTTTTTTTGTCAATTATGCAACATTAATATTAAATGATTATTTTTTATTTCCTTGTAATATCTTCAGTCATTTCAAAGTACAAAGTATTTAAATGAAAACTAACTTTCCTTGCCAAATTAAGCAAATTACTGCACACTCACATAAACATACAGAAAAAGAGTTGAACGATCTAAAATAAACATAGACAAAATTATTAACCTTGAATATTTAGATAATAATCTTCACGATATAAACATCGACGAGATTCATTTTTTCAATCCATGTTTAGAAATACGAGGTCAATGCATGTGACTTCATTAAAAACATTCGTACCTAAATATGGAGTACAGATGAGAAGTTAAACTTTTCTGGAAAAATTCTAAACATTCCTTCAGGATTTGTTTCATTACAACGTCAGTATATAAACATTGAATTTCGCAATTGTTGGTTCGTAAAAATGAAGCTGCTACGTACAAAAAAGGTTGTAAATGCAATGTACTGAATTATTTTCAATTAAGACATTTTTTTAAAAATTATTACACTAGTTCTTTGTAAAATGACTCGGAAATTTCCTAGTGAATATATCTCTGATTACTACATCACCTATATTGGCATATTCTTAAATATTATGCAGAAGTAATTTTTTTTGCAACAATGACTACATAATTTTATCAGAAAACAGCAAAATCTATTTATAAATTGAATCGGTTATTTTGAAAAAGCATAATTTCTAGTACAAACAAATAAAACCAATTTCTTTACACAATATTTCCAGAAAACTTAAATTAGTCATCTCTTATCACTAAACGTTTCTGATCATGTTATAAAAACATCTACATAATTATAAATGGTTCTAAATTAGGGATGGGCAATTGTTTTTGCTCAGAAGCTACTTTATAGAAGCGAAGGCTAGTGGAGGGCAGCATCTTTTAAAATGAATGCATTCATTAGTTAACTTTGCATTTCAGAAAAGGTATAAATAGTACCATAAGAATTAATATAGGTAAATTAAATAAAATAGTGGTAGTTTTATTCAATTGATTTATTTTTGCTAATTTCATATCAGGTACAGCTGCAAGCGCTTTCAATTTTAGAATCAATTTAATGAGACTATTGGAGAACAAAAATCTACCGAACAAAATAGGGAGAGCAATTATTGAAAAACACAGTCTCTACACGCCAATTTCACATAAAAAAAAATTACACTATTTACAAATTACACAAGGCTTCCAAACAGCCCATATTTTAACTTAACCCGCTTTTGCGGTCATGAGAAATTACATTAAAACAAGAAATAACCTGCCTTACACGGTCAAGATCCAAATATACTCTGAAATGTTACCCATGAACCGTTACATACACGAGACAAGGCGCCTCCTGGAGGTATCTAAATAATTTATTTCCAACAGAGACAAATGTACCTAAATACACTTTTGCACATTTTTTTAAAATCTGGAGTGATATTGCTTGATGAAATTTTCATCATAACTTGCGAGTTAGTATTTGTCAAAGGGCATCGATATTTACACTTATTGATCTTCAAGCAAGAAAAATTTTACTTACAAATACATATAGAACCAAATGTAAATAATATTTTCCCAGCAAATTTCTTCATACTCGGATGTTATTCAGCTGAAAATATTGGTGAAAATCAACTAATGTTCTGAGTATTTTTACTGTGTGATCTGATTGCATGACAATAAGATCAAGGAGCTGTAGCTTAGACTATCGAAAATCTCCGCCAAAGACTTTTGCTTTGAACTCCCGCTTTTGTTCCCAACTTCCCATTCAAACTCACAATAAAAAGTTTATTGCTTGAAAGCAATAAGTGAGCAAAATCAGGAGGCTTCGGTCAGCCATATTCATGAACATCTGACTATGTTACACAGGTGCGGCCGAGTTGAATCCTCTTTGAGAGGTATTGTTGACCCATGACATTGATATATATGTGAATTTAAAGCCTAGCCATTTGACAGCCGACATCGGCTTGCACTTGGGGAAAGCTGACATTGGCCGATAAGAGCGAAGGGTGTTGCAGGGGTCAAAAACGGAGTTTGTCTTTGATTGGATAATTCATTCAAAAATGAAAAGAAATCAAAGGGGGACGTGAGACAGACCTATCCGAGGTTTTAAAAAAGGAGAAAAAAAAGAAGAAGAGGGGATTCCGGCCGGGGAGCGAGAGAGCGTTCCAGCTAGAAGGAAGGCGATTGCCTGCTCTTGCGATTTGAGAACAAATAATTCGATATAAAAACCAACGTTTTTAAAAGCAACGTTTTTATA
>BMAW01106496.1:357123-407235 GCA_019974015.1 Nephila pilipes
GTACAAAAGGTTTACGATAACCTCATGCGGTGTGGGGAGTGCCCGGTGCTCCCAGAGGGGGAAAGAAATTTTTCCCTCAATCCTAAAAGCGCCTAGAGGAAAGAATATTTTGACTTATTAAAATTATTGAAATATTAGTTAAAACTTGTCGCAAACGTATAAATATTGCATTGTTAGGCGAGTACGAACGATTCCCAAAATTTCAAAGCTCTAGCTTGATGGGAAGTTGGTTAAATTAACGATCGAAAATTTGATGACACACACACTCACACACACACACACACACACACCAAGTGAAATTCAGAAAAACGTTGTAAAATAGAACAGCATTTGATATTAAGCTATTGGTGGTATTTTAACTATATGTGTTTGGACTTGTGCTGTGTAGCTATATGTGTTTAGACTTGTGCTGAGTAGCTATATGTGTTTGGACTTTGTGCTGTGTAGCTATATGTATTTGGAGTTTGTGCTGTGTAGCTATATATATTTGGAGTCTGTGCGAATAGAAACCAGGCGGAAAGCCTAACTAGAATATAATCCATACATTTGTAAAATAAAGAATTATTTTTACTTCAGCTGTGTGATCCCTTCTCGTTACCGCTTCATTTCACGCATTCTGGGATCATGACGTTACACTGCTCAGGTGCTGTGGAAATATTAGCAGTGATGGGATAAGAGAGAGAATCGAATTTAGGCTCAATTTTCGTAATATCTTGAAATCTTGTGACCTCGCCCTCCAAACTCAACAGATGATCCCTATTCTTTGCAGAAACACTTTCAGGCATGTTCTATTTTCCCAACTACGGGAAATTTTGAGAAAACTCTTCACTTACTTGCCTTACAAATAGACCTAGTTTTGCTTTGAATGAATTTACGCACTAGAAGGAAATCTAATTTCAAGACGGATTTATCCGACAGTTTCAGCGGGCCACAAAAAATACCCCTCTTAGCTGGCCGCATGTGTACCGCAGGCCGTTATTTGAACTCTGGAAATAGATACATCAAGAAGTGCTTTAACGGATGAGATGTCCAGTTTACATGCATTATACATGATTCATTGAAAGAACTGCAAAGCCAGCAAAAATTGAATGTGGGAAAAAATGTTAAATGACCGGTATAATTATGATATGAAATACTAATTTAGAGGGGGAAATGTAATACTAATTCGTAAAAATGTTACGCTTTTCAAGAATTATTTTATAAAAGCACAATAAATACTTATGTTTTTATTGTAATTAAGAGCCAAACATATAAAATAGGGAGAGTTTCATCGTAACAATCTCCTACATTTCACAATCTTAACATTAATTTCTAGCTAAAATAATGCTAACTTTTGAATTTATTTTTCTTCAATGAATATATTTTTTGTAATATATACTTCCTTATTAATCCTAATTAATATTTTGGCATCCATGTAAAAATTATAACATTTTTTTCCATTTTAATATTTGGTAATATGCCTGTACGTATTACAGTCGACTTATACATCTGCCATGACTTTGTCTGAAATTGTCATTTCACGTAATGAAAGCGAATTATTATTATGTAAGCGAAAAAGTGCAACAGAAAAAATGTATCCAAATTTTTGATATAGCTAACTGCACAAAATTGATAAGTTCGGTCATTCACGTAAATTACACGCATACGAAATTTTTGAAAAAGAATGAAAGCTATAAATTGTTTTTTATTGATTAATTCGTTCGTGTGCGTTAAAATATAAAATTTGATTTCCATCACATGAGTTGATATTTAATACAAACAAATGTTCTTTGATAAAATGATGTAAAAAAGGTACCAACTTTTGAAATACCCAGCAAAACCAATTCCTCGATAAAAAAAAAATATTAACATTTGTAAACAAAATTTCATACAAAAATGTCGTAAAACCAAAAGAAACGACAATCAGAAGTGAAAAATTTGAATTACTCACTTGATCGGGTGAACTGAGAAGAACATCAGGATTTTGCATTGGATCGCAGTTGTAAAAAATTGCGTACAAGACCATTCCCAAAAAATAACAAAACACCTTGAAGACAGCGATGAGGACTAAGCTCCAAATAATTGCCCTGATAAAAGTAAAAAGTATGAGAATCAATTCTAGAAAAAAGAACTATTCTCTAATTTAACAACTAAAAAGATAAAAAAATGTTTTTCCAAATATGAAAATCGATTTTTATCAAGATCTTTCTGTAACTAATATAATTTCTACTCTATAGATCCAATATTACTTACATTAACATTTAATGCTTATATTATGTCGACTTCCTGTCATTTCTTACTTTGTAATTTATATCTGTTATCTAAGCGCATTATCAACAAGATTTATTTGTTTAAAGAAAGATTTCCCACGTGATGTGTCGCGACTTGGTACCGATTCAAGGAAAAAAAAAATGCGGGTCATCCGCTGTTCCCTTCATTATGTAACTCTCTAAGAGATGTAGGTTAAACAAAGAAACAAATGTCCTCA
Organism: Nephila pilipes; assembly: GCA_019974015.1. NCBI lineage: Eukaryota > Metazoa > Arthropoda > Arachnida > Araneae > Nephilidae > Nephila > Nephila pilipes. The sequence continues at coordinate 359,591 of BMAW01106496.1, forward strand.
AGGTCATCCATTTCACACTTGTTTCTCCAATCAACACATGGTGTTATAAAGCTGAAAGAATTACAGAATGGGTTTTATGTAGTCTCATTACCGGATGAAATTTAATCTCCTATCAAGGAACATATGCTTAGCCTGGTACTAAACCAAATATCTTCCTCCGATAAACTATAAAAAATGGATAAAAAATCCATTTACATTACATATAGGATTCGATTCAGAATTGTAAGATTCAGATGTAGAGCGTATCATTCAATTGTCGTATGACACATCACTACACGACATATACGAAAGAACACCACTGTTGAATTTTTGGATGTCGTATCGATAAGAGTACCCAATTTTAGCAGAAAAAGCTGCAAAAATTCTTTTATTTCTGATGTCTGAAGAGTCTTGTCTTGACCTATTTCTATGTCTTGACCTATAAGCTAGACTTTTCCTTAGAAATAACAAGTAATATAGAAAAGAAAAATTAAAGTCAAATCCTACTTAGGTCCACAATTTTTTTTTTTATTTTAGTTACTTTTTATTAAGTTATTTGTCAAATTTGGTAAATGTGGCTACTCTGATCTGCTTCGCAAACTTAACGTTCAGCCAAAAAAAATCGCCAAGTTTGGTAATTTCCGAAATCGCGCCAAGCGGTTGGGCTAAACTGCATTTTAACCAATTAAATTTAATTAAATGAATTAATGTTTGAAAAACTGTATCAACATCAAGTGTCATCCACTGCAAGTTTAAAAAAATGTATTTGAACTTGAGTGTGATTCAAAATTTGAACAAGATATGTATAGGGAGAGCGTTTATTTAAATTTTTGGAAAAAATTTAAATAAATAAATAGTTTGGAAATCAAACTGTATTTGTGAATTACGCTATCGTCTTTTTCCTCCAAAAGCTATATATTAAATTAACAAGAAACAGATCCACACTACTAATCAATAGTCTGATCTTAAAATTTCCTTTTTGCGAACATTTTAGAAATAATTTCATATAAGTAATTCTTTAAGTACCTGATAACTATACCGACATCCAAATAATGTTTAACTTTCCCTCCAAATTTTAAAGAATAATCAAGATTTAAAGGTCCATGACAAGGGAATAATAAAAACAACCTTGTTAAAGGTTAAAAAAAGTTGGGGAAACACTGTCTAAAGTAGGGGTCGGCAGCCTTGCAACTATGGTGTGCGAAACTAATCTACCAATATGATTCAGGGTGCCGCACAGTAAGAAATAATTGAAACAATTCGATTGCCACGACAATGATCCAGATTTAGGGAATAGAAAACAGATTTAGAGTTTTATTATGCATCATACACATATGATGTATCTTTTACACACATATAACACATCGATCAATAACTCCCGAGATTAACCCAGAGATGGCGCTCGTAATAAACCAGTAACCAGGTCTTTCTAGAGTACTAACCTTTGCTCGAAACGTGTCAAAATTTTAAGTCGATCGGACCAGGAAAAAGGGTTTTTGAAGTGAAGTGAAAAAGGTTTTTTCCAAGTGGGTGCCGCGATTGCTTTCGATGGAACAAAAACAGCAACGAGTCGATGATTCAGAAAGCTGTTTATCGCTATTTACTCGCAACAAAAAAGATTTCTTGCGAGGAAAAAAAAATAATAATAAAAAAAAAAAATGTGGGGGGGAAGGAGGGAAAAAAAAAAAAAATTTGGAAAAGCGTTGGAACGTTTGTATCACCCTAAAAGGTGATTAACAAAAGGTGTTATGTTGATGAATAAAAAAAAATTTTGCAAAAAAAATGTTGTTTTCAATGTTAGACTCGGGAGTTATTGATCGATGTGTTAGCATGATTCTTTTATAGTACGAATCCATATTCATTCGTTAAAGAGTCTTGCAAACCTCGAACAACAAGCTTTCTATTTTTAGTGGTCATTTGATTAAATATGTAACTATGAATTGTAACAATAATTAATCAAATAAAAATATAAGTTTTCACAATAAAACTAAGAAATTAAAGTTAAAAGCAACCTATAGTGCACCACGCGTGTTGTTATTTCGTTTTCAAAAACTTTTTAAAAAACTACGGAATTCCTTAGATATATTTATATTATCAATTCACAAAGAATAGGTTATTCCATCATAACATATTTGTTTTCTTCTCCAAAATTACACTGTTGCCAATGTTAACAACAAAAAGAATGAAACAGACTATTCTGTCATAAAAATCAACTACTAAATTGAATATTTAAGAAAAAGAGCAAACGATAAATTATTGAAGAAGACAACAATGTTCTGTTCAAATATGAAAATAAGATAGACGATTAAATATATTAAATTAAATGCATCTTAGCAATATAAATTTACCTTAAGCTCACTGAAGGTAATTATTATTATCAGAATGTATTTTATAATGTCAGTCTTACTTTTAAAATTTATTTTTCCTAACGAGGACCATGGACATAATAACGTGCATCAAACTAAATTCTACTTTCTATTGAAATAGAACTCCATTTATCTGTAGCTAAAATTAGCAGTAGGAGTAAGAAGAAATTCAATCGTGAGCGGAATATACTACTGCGTGCAGAAACAAAAAACATAATTTGATACTGCGGGAGTATGGAACCTGCTTTGCCTTGTTGAAGCTGTCTTGCCGTAACTACTTCGTCTCGGACCCGAGCATCAGAGTAAAATTGTTATTTCATATATAAGCAAAATTTGTTTGTGAACGCCTTGAATGATACTGAACTGATTGAGAACATTTCCATTGGTAGCATAAATAAATAAGTGCTTTGAAGAACCCATGTAATTGCTTTAATTGATTGGAATTAGATATATATGTGCTTAGGCTTTAAATTAAAGATATTATGTTTGTTATTTCAGGTGACGAAGAGAGCAGTAATAGGGGGACGCCACATGGATACATTGTCCTCTTAATTAAATACTTTGCAGAATCTTGTTTATTATCCATATTTTTCTACCTTTTTCGCATAGAATAATCGATTGCCTATACTTACCGAATGTGTTGTCGTATTGTTACTACCTATTGCTGTGCGTGTCTATTGAACTTGCAGCAGTATTAGACATACATCCCTACAACTGTCCTTATGAAATTCGGCTCAAAACTTGATTCAAACAACCAATTTCCAGTAATGCAAGACAAAGTTTGTATATAAATTAAAGTTTAGTAAGGTAGAAAGGAAGAGACAGAAATATAGGAGATAATGGAATTAAATTCAGGTGCGGTAATTAGAAGAATGTTAGTGTGATGTGCGTGGAAGTTTTCTGGCGTGTATAGCAGATTTGGTAGGGTTAGGACTGAACGTTGTCGGAGCAACAGAAGGAATCTTTTGCCAGTAAGAGCATTCTTTGAGATATTGTAGAAGTTATTAGTACTTTTATCGAGTAGTTGTAGACGTTGTTAATTGATAGGAATCAGTTGTGGAGAGAATTCTCATTTTTGAAGAGTAAATAAAGATAAATTGGATATAACAGATTATTTTAATTAATTAGCCTGTGTTTGAACTTAAATTGGAATTTAAATAATTAGATTAATTATAAAATAATTGACGAGGGGGTAATAGTATGTCATCACAAGTTTAGTCTCACCGTCTCACGTTGATGAGAAAACCGAAATACAGATACATACCATTGCGCTTTCTTGAGGTTTCCAACGCTTAAGAGTCTTTGGATCTGGCACTGATTGGTCCCGTATGCTTCGAACCCAAAATGAGCTCCTGCTATCAGATCATTCCATAACGTATATCGTTCGGTCACACTTGGGGACAAACTGTAGCCAAAAAGATGGGGAATCAAACAAATTTAGATAAGCTATTGAAGTTTTCATCACATTTTTATGAAGTTGGATATTACGACAATTTTGGCTTTAAAAAGACACACAATGCTTATGATTCCCATAAAATCGTGATTTTTATGAAATCTATGAATCTATTATATGCTTATGATACAGATAAAAGTAATTGACGTCATAGTAAAACAGGAATTTTAAAGCGTTACCGAATACACAAATGTTTACCGTCAATCCTAAGTGAAAAATAAGATTATCCGAATAGAAAAAGTTACAAATTTAATTTCTAAATGCAAGTTACGATTGATGAAATTAAAAATAGTTAAGAATAGAATTGAATGGTTATAGTTTACGAAATCAATCAATATTTGTGTTTAACAAATATTAATGAAAATATTAATACTTTTTTAATATTTTAGGAATAATTTTAAGATAGGGGAGGCCGGTTTATTTCTCTCGATTCATAAATTTAGATGTGTTAATTTTTTTACGTTTCACCTTTTCTTCATTTGATTAATCTATACCTTTTCCTCCCTTGTTTTAACCAGATAATTACAAATAAAACTTTAAAAAATCCATTACAACAAGCACACACTTATATCATCCACATATATTTACGAGTTCTGATATATTTAATTGATTAACTTACTCATGAAAGTTTAACAGTTCAAATGTCATTCACTCACAGTAAAAAAAATAATAAAACTAAGTAATTTGTATTGAATAATTCATGACTTTCAGCGTGAGAAGGTAACAGAAAATAATTGCTTTAACAGATGAAAAGAAAAATACAGTTAACTCAATTTTATAGCTAGTAAATTAATCTACTTATCTATATATATCTATACTGTATATTAATCAGCTATTATGAAATGAAGTACAATTATAGCTTGCAAGCACCGATTGCGCCGAGGTACTACGCTATCGATCTCGGCACAAAATTCAACCGATCCCCGTAATTTAACTTAGAAAAAGTTCCGAAAATTCCCGGCTTATACGCGGAAATATACGGAGTGGGAAGTTTATAAAATATTACTTTTATTTAATATGCCACTTTGTGAAATCATTTTGAAGGATCCGATTATGAAATATGGACATTCTCTTTCTGCAGCATTTTAAATACTCGTGTGTTTGAACTTACTTGAAAAAGACCAGCCTTCCTCCTCTCTCGGAAATGTTGATAACTTCCCCGAAACCGAGAATGAGTGCTCCTTTTACGACAATAGAAATTGCTGCCACATACATCAGAATTGCCTGAAAGACATCTGTCCACAATACGGCTTTAAGACCACCCTTAGAGGTAAAATTACAAATTAAATTTAAAAAGGTCTGGCATTTCTTATTTAAAATCCACAATACAATTGAATCACACTAAAATAGTTAATGAATTTATACGTAGAATTCAATACGATTTTACCACATTACCAATCGATTCTTGTAAAAGCAATATAACTCGTTATATAACTTTGCAAATTAAACCGTTGAAATCTATATGATTTATAACTACTTCTGTGAAAAACGCACTTGTAAATAAATCGAGATAAAAACCAAAGTTTTTAAAAACGTTTTTATATGGTGTCAAAGTTTATTATAGAAAATTATTGAAATATTAGTTAAAACTGTTAGTTATTTTTAACTTTAAAATTTACTTAAAAAGAAACATTTGTGAGTGTATTAAAAAAATTCATAATACTCATAAAATTAAAACATGCATTTGAAAGTTTGTAAGTCCTTCTATTAAAAAAAATGGGAACCAGAATTCAGAAAAAATTATTGTGATAAGACACGGCCTCAAATATTGGAATCTTACTTTCTTGCGAATGATTACTGACTGAAAGTCAGCAACCCTTACTATCTCCCCTTTGTGAGTTTTACGATACCTCATGTGGCGTGTGGGGAGTTCCCGGTGTTCCCAGAGGGGGGAAAGAAATTTTTTCCTCATTCTTAAAAGCGCCGAGAGGAAAGAATATTTTGACTTATTAAAACTATTGAAATATTAGTTAAAACTTGTTGCAAATGTCTAAATTAAATATTGCATTGTTAGGCGAGTACGAACGATTCCCAAAATTTCATAGCTTTAGCTTGACGGGAAGTTGGTTAAATTAACGATCAAAAATTTGATGACACACGCACACTCACACACATCAAGTGAAATTCAGAAAAACATCGTAAAATGTGCAGGTTTTTCCAAAATGAATCAAATGATTTCAAAATTCCATATTTTCAAAAATAAACGACACAGAGTGATAAGTGATACACGAATACAAGGAAAAACTGTGGAGGTTTTATGTTGTGAACCATAGATGACAATCGTGTGTTCTACGTGAAGCTATTTCCACAGCTGTATTAGAAGCTATCAAGGACCTACCTCACCATTGGATCATTCGCACTGGGTCAGAAGACATGACGCTACACAGCTGGCCACTTAGTCATCTGATACGGCTTCAGGCGATTTCTTTCATTGAGGGTTTGTAGAAGATAAAGTGTTGGCACCTCCATCCACCCACATATTTATTTGAACTTATAAACGAATTTCTGCATCTGTATCATTAATTACCACTGATACTTTACACTGTGTTTGACAGGAATTTATACATCGAATTTACATAATACGTATATCTAAAAGAAATTATATCGAACTCTATTAAAAACCTTCTATATTTTTTCTGTGTATTTATGTGTTACTTATCATTTTGTTCCGTTTATTTATGAGAATATAGCATTTTGAAATCGGATAATTCATTTTGAATGACCCTGTAATTAGAAGTAATTTTTTAAAATTATAACAGAATTAACAATCAATGGTTAAATGCTATAATTCATTTATTTTAATATGAAAAGTACGTATCGATATCTTACCAAAGAGCAGTAGAAAACGCAAACAGCTGAAAGTGACAGAATAGAAGTCCAGGTTGAAATACCAGTTACAGCATTCAGTGCCAAAGATGGCGTGTATAAAACAACTGCTGTGAACAGCACCTGCAAGGTAGACTAGCATTAATGAGCCATAAATCTTGGTATTAGTGGTATTACCTTTGAAAATTTCATATTTATTAATCAGGCACAAAAATTTAAATAATGAATTCCAAAAAAGCCGTAAATGTTGTAAGAGAAAATTAGATAATTTTTCCAAGATGTTTTTTTTTTTTTTAAATCTAGTCTTAGGGTAACTAAAATATAATAGAACATTTTTAACAATTTATTGTTAGAAATGAATCTGAAATAAAATACATAATTGAAATTGAAAACCTAATAAATGAAAACTGAAAACCGTAAACCTTAAAAACGTAATTGAAAACCTAATTAAAAAATTAATGTTACAGTATAAATATGTAAGAACTTTATGTAAATTAAGCATTTACAGAACTATTGATTCCTTTATCGACCAATTTTGTGTATTATCAGTATAACTGAGATCTGTAACTGCATTAAATGTTAATTCTCAATAAATTGTTAAATTTACCATCGGGTTTTTATCAATATAATAGCGAAAGTTGTAACTAATGTATTTTTATATGTAGCGATTGTATTGAAAATCAAGAGCACGATAATGTAGAGACCTTAGCTCTCTGATTGGAATTGATCACGTGATTGGCTGCGAAAAACTGTTCTCTCGTCTCGCCAGCTGCGATTGTTTTGATTATTCAAACTACGAGATTTTGTTTTGTAAAATTTAGTTTGAATTTTTTTTGTACATTAAAATTGTGTTTTAATTACAGCTATGGGGTTAGCAAATTTAATCAAACTATTTCGTTTCGACAAATATTTTAGACAACTTTAAAACCAAAGAGTTACTTGTACTTTAATAAAATATTTTTCCCTTTATCGGACATTGCAATATACGAGAGCGGATCAAATATGAACAAATTTTTTTAAAAAAAATTGCAACATATAGATACTCACCAAAATTGCTACATAATGACTGTATACTGACTGCTTAGGCAGCAGAGGCCTCTTTAGTGACCTACTGAAACGACACTTCAGCAAAGATAAAGCCATCTCGAGTGTTACTTGTAATGAAAATCCACTCCATTATATTCTTTCTTTGTTTTGAAATTTTGTAATGATTCTCTAAGTGTAACGTAACACAAATAATAAATTACTGCTATTCTAAAGACAACTCTAATTGAACCAACACGACCTTTGTCATGACTAGCTATACAACGAAAGACCAATGGCTCTACAAAATTTCTTTTCTTAAATACTACGTATCAAAATTCCATCAATGTTAAAATCATACATACAAGTGTAAAAATGTCCATCAATGTCAAAATTCAATCAATGTTATTTATTCTTCTTCTTTAAGATCAATACAATTTTTCCAACGTATACAGATTTTGTTCCATTCCTGTGTTATAAAAAGTAGTTGCATATACAAAGCCAATTATGTACTAACTCTTCATTCGAAGAAAATCTTAATCCTCCTAACACTTCTTTCGGAGCTCAAAATACCGGAAGTCCGAAGGGTATAAATTCGAACCAAAGAAAGAATTTTTGAATCTTGTCCAGTGAAGTGATCTTAATTTTTGTATTTTCTATTCATATTCTGCTAGATTTTACATTTTTATTCGTTATAAATTAATAATTCCTCATTTTGCTATTGCAGTAGGTATTATACACTTATTAATCCTGTTATCGGCTAGATAAATGAACATATGAATAATATACAATGCCAAATGATTATTTAAGCTTAAAATAACTTATCACGTTTGCTAAGGAAAATATGGAAGAATTGTATGCCACTATTAAAATAGTCTCGTTATATTTGATCTACCTTCGTATGTTAATGAAATTTCAATTAATATCAAAAATACAGTTTAATCAACTTACCGTGCGTACAATGAAAGAAAAGGCGGCAAGGAGTCTCGTTGTTTTTCCAAATCTAACTTCCAAATACTGAAATAAAAACAATAATCGAATATGGAAAACATTAATCTAAGTCCTTATTTTAGTTATAGTACAAAAATAAGGCATTTAAATTATCATAAAAGTTTTACATTTAAATATAAAATTTAATTTTGAATTGGATAATTTTTTTCCTTTTTTCTATTTATATATGAATGAACTGAAGAAGATATGAAAATTCATTTGTGGAACAAATAAATGAAATAAAAAATAATTCAGTTTGATAATTATTGGTTTACTTTTATGCTTTCTTAATGGAACGCATTGATGAGAAATACATTTGGAACACATTGGAATGAAACACATTGATAAGAAATACACGAAAGTATAATTAATTTTTTCATTGCCTTATTACTGAATAAAAAGAAAACGACCTTTCTTACGAATAACAACCCGAAAACTAGAGAAAGGACTATTTACCGATTTTATCAAATTATTCATTCATCTTTATTAGCAAAAAATATTCGGATGCTTTTGTGGAAATAAGTAATAAATTGCGAACAGCATGAAAAGTGAGTTGAAAAGGAACGATATTTCGCAAGCTGAGGCTGTAAGATGTCAAAAATGTGATGAATATGAAACCGAAAATTCAGTAACATGAGGACGTATTCCGGGTTATCTATGGGCTACATGTATAAGATATCTTCCTAAATTTTTTTTCTAGTTCATTTCAAATCTTTGAGCCCCAACAAGACGACAATATCTTCAAATACACGGATCAGATGTCTTAACAATAAAGAAGTTCCTCAAGACAATCTCTTGTTTGTGTTCCTCTTAACCATTAATGCTTTGATCATTAATGCTAATATTAATTTATAATCATGATGTTGATGTTCATTTATTTACAAATTGGACTCAAAAGATTGATTCTAGTTTAATGATTGAAGGCCAGTGTATATTATTCTAAATAATTACAGATAATTCAAAACATGAATTAAATTCACTTTTAATTAAATGCATTGATCAAATACTGCACAGTCAAGTTTCCTACAACGCGTGATTTTATAACGCGATTTTCATTTATCTCGGAGCGAAAACTATGACAGATCTCCTACAACGAGGTTTCTTTATTACACGTTTTTCGTATACAAGAAAATTGCAATAACTCAAATGGCCTGAAAAATTTATCAGTGATAGCACTTATTCCATGCGTGAAATTTATGTAGTTGACATTTTTATAGGATATTCTCTTGTTTTTTAAAACCAGTTATCAGAGAATTTCTCTTAAAGGGAGAAAACAATAAGACATTATTCTCTTTTAATTTATTTTAAGGTTGTCTTTAAATATGTCCACACACAGAGAGACCTATGTGTAATAAAAATTCTTTGACTCGTTTAATTTCAGTTATTGGAATTGTTCACCATTAGAGAGAACACTAGGTAAAATTGTTTTATTGCCGTAATATTTACATGGAAAAATATTATTTATAGGTTTCTAAATTAGGTGAGATCAATAAAAACATAAAACGCTTAAAAAGAAAATATATATCTCTTGTGGACAAAAGCCAAAGTTTAAATCCCCTGAAGGATGGAGATATAAATATCGTCTGTTGGAAACAATTTTCTTTAATTTATAATTTCTTTATATGACCTATACATTATATTTAAGAAACCTATAACACATGGATCAATAAGTTCCGAGACTAACCCAGAGATGGCACTCGTAGTAAACCAGTAACCAGGTCTTTCTAGAGTACGAACCTTTGCTTGAAACGTGTCAAAATTTTAAGTCGATCGGACCAGAAACAGCTGAGTTATCGAGGTTGGAGTAAAGTCGTTTTGTAGTTTGTTTAAAAAATGGAAAAAACCGAGTTTCGTGTTCTGATAAAACATTGTTTTTTAATGGGTAAAAACACCGTGCAAGCGAAACAATGGATTGAAAAATGTTACCCGGACTCTTGTCCATCAAAAGCAACGATTTGTCGGTGGTTTGCCGAGTTTAAACGTGGTCGTACCGACACAAATGACGCGGAACGCTCGGGTAGACCTGTGGAAGCCGTTACACCGGAAAATGTGAGTGAAGTGACAAAAATTATAATGAAAGATCGTAAAGTGAAGCTCCGTGAGATTGCTGAGATGACACAGATATCATATGGAAGTGTATTTACTATCCTTCATGAAAAATTGAGCATGAAAAAGGTTTTTTCCAAGTGGGTGCCGCGATTGCTTTCGATGGAACAAAAACAGCAACGAGTCGATGATTCAGAAAGCTGTTTATCGCTATTTACTCGCAACAAAAAAGATTTCTTGCGTCGTTACGTGACCATGGACGAAACATGGATACATCACTACACTCCAGAGTCGAAGCGGCAGTCATCTGAGTGGCGCACAGCTGGCGAAAGCCGTCCGAAGCGTCCAAAAACGCAGCAGTCAGCTGGCAAAGTCATGGCGTCAGTTTTTTCGGATACGCATGGCGTGATTTTCATTGACTACCTCGAAAAAGGTAAATCGATCAACAGTGATTATTATATTGAATTGCTGGTGCGTTTGAAGGAGGAAATCGCAAAAAAACGACCTCACATGCAGAGAAAAAAAATCCTTTTTCACCAAGACAATGCACCCTGCCACAAGTCGATGAAAACAATGGCAAAATTGAACGAATTGGGCTTTGATCTGCTTCCCCACCCCCCATACTCGCCAGATTTAGCCCCCAGTGACTACTGGCTCTTTGCTGATCTTAAAAAAATGCTCCAGGGAAAAAGATTTGGCTCAAATGAGGAGGTCATCGCTGAAACTAAAGCTTATTTTGAAGCGAAAGATAATTTTTTTTATAAACATAGTATTGAAAAATTGGAAAAGCGTTGGAACGATTGTATCACCCTAAAAGGTGATTATGTTGATGAATAAAAAAAAATTTTGCAAAAAAAAATGTTGTTTTCAATGTTAGTCTCGGGACTTATTGATCCATGTGTTATATTGAAATATGTAAAATCCACATATTCATTGCTATTTCTAAATTAAAGTGTTATTTATTAACCGGATTAATCACAACTGGATAGTTTGCAGAATGCAGTTTTTATATAAATCTAATTTATGCACAAATTGTCTATTTCTGAGATTCTGGATAACGAGGTACGAATTCATTTAATTTATATTGATTCAAAGTTCCTTATAACGTGATACGAATTTATTTATTTTGTATTAATACCGAGTTTCTTATAACATGGTGCGAATTTATTTAATTGGTATTGATTCCGAGTTTCATATAACGTCGTTTAGATAACGTGTTATAAATTAATCTGATTTGTCTTATTTCTATATTTCTCATAACGTGGTTCCCATAGAATACATTTCCTAAGTTAAATTAATTCTGAGGTTTCATATAACACGGTTTCGATATAACGCGGTACGTGTTAATCGTGTTATAGGAGACTTGACTGTACTGAGAAAAACACACTTTAATAATGTTTTGCAATTTCATGAAACCGTAAGCAAACGCTTCTTCAAGAGTTCTACTTGCCTCGTAAGATGTTGAGACGTCCAAATCGAAATATGTCGGCAGACACGCATAACTGGCAAACAAAGAGCCAAATGGCAGTCCCAAAAGCCACGTGGTCATCTGCATCCCGTACATGTATATCTCGGCTGGCACTCCAATAATGTCAATGGCTGACATGAATGTTGCCATTATGCTGAAAGCCACTGGCAGTATTGCCATGCTTTTGCCGGCCATCAAGAACTCGTCCATAGTCTTTTGACGCCCGCCGCTGAATCGGAAATATATTCCGATCACAGATGACACGGCCAGCACGATGCCAAGGATGACGTAGTCCTCTACTGCTAATGATTCTGCCATGACTCAGGAACAACACTCAGATGAAGTTCACGATATATGCCTAAAAATATTTTATATGTATTTTACTGTTAAAATCTTAAAATTATTACCAAGAGTCTCGGATATCCTACGCATAATTTATTAAAAAGAAACTAGATATATAAGTTACCGTTACATAATTGTGAAAGAAACCACTAATAAAATTTTCTTGTAATAAGATACCTGAGAATAATATTGCTATTACAGATAATACAGACACTTGGTGGCTTCGTAATTAATTTTAAAGTTGACCAAGAGATGAATTTACTACTGTGAGAAGGAAATTAGTTAGACGCTATAACGTGCACCAAACAGGATTTGTCCAATTATCTTTTCTGACGACGAGGTTATCAATATTTGCATGGCTTCCTGCGACAGTGATGATTACTTAGAACAGGTAAACGTACCTTTTTCTTTGGTGGTTAAGGAACCAAAGAAATATAAATGCACTCTCGATTCTATTAGGTTTTTAAATTCTATTCAATAATATATGATGAATTTTCTTAAATCGTGTATGGTTCATACATCAATCAAAATGTTATCGGAAACCTATACCTGCATGTTATAAGGCCAATGATGGTTAATTACCTTCACTAGTGGTTGTAATACCAGCATTCGAACTTTTTTGTTCCATTTGTTTCTAAAAAGAAACAGATCTAAAAGAAAGATCCGAATACATATAATATTAGATACTATGCGTATTTTGATCTTTCTCTATATGCATATGTTTCTTTTTTTATTGCCTCGTAATCATATCATAAATCAAACAGAGGATGAGGGTAAGGTGACCAGATTTTAACATTCGAAAAGCGGGAAACAATTGACAGGGGGGGAGGGGCTCTTGGTTAAAAATTTGCTACTTAAAAAACATTTGGTACCTAAATAAATTGCAAACATAAATCAACTGAATAGCTTATTTGTTGACATCACTTGTTTAACTAGCACTAGTGCGCAGTACGATATGTATCGTATGAGAGACAGTTACAAAACTCAATATGAGAAGGCGTTACTTCGTGGACGACCAATAAACTCCTTACACCCTGATCCTTCTCCTCCCTAAAATTCCCCTCCGTTTCCAATTTTTGTACAAGATGTAATTCCTTTGCAACAATGTTAAAACTCATGCTAAATCTCTAGCGGAACATGTCGCCATAAGAATAAAATCCGTGGAAGTGTACAAAGTGTTCTCTCTTCATTTTACAGCTAAAAAATGTTTTCGTCGCTGCCAGTGCCGAAAAATGCCACTGTTCATTAAGTCCGAACAATGGTGGTCGTATTCTAGCAACTGATCGAGGCGAATTTTGATAGCAGTTCCTGATAATCAGTTCTTAACAATTTATTATTAAAGTTTAACATAAAATTTACAAAAATAATATAAAACTCAATATTCTGATAAAATAGCTATGTGGAAGCTGAAAACCGTGTATTCATTTACCATTCTCCTGTCGTTCCCCAGCTTGTCGTGCATTTTTTCTAAAAATCGGAACTTTCTTAAGACGACGCAGGATAAATTGTTAAAAAGCGGGGCGTCTGGTCACCTTATTTTTGTGTGGCGTTAAAAAACAACCAATCAATTTAAACGCATTAAGGAGGGTGCTCCCGAGTGTCCTTTCCATGTCCATTGCACTCACTATTCGTCACATTTTAAATGACTGTCCGATCTTTCATCATCGTCACATTTTCTTTCATTTATCAGTTTTAAACCTATCTCACTTGGTGGGGGAACACCCTCCCCATAATTTATTTGCTTTAATAAAGAACATTGGCCTTTTACACCAAAAAAGTTCCAAATCATGCTAGATCTCTAGCGGAACATGTCGCCATAAGAATAAAATCTGTGGAAGTGTACAAAGTGTTCTCTCTTACAGCTACAAAATGTTTTCGTCGCTTCCAATGCCGAAAAACGCCACTGTTCCTTAAGTCTAAACAATGGTGGTCGTATTACATTAACTGATCAAGGTGAACTTTGATAAGCAGTTTCTGATAGTCAGTTCTCAATAATTATTTTTGTTATTAAAGTTCAACAAAATAAAATTTACAAAAATAATATAAAGCATATATCCTGGTGAAATAGCTACATGAATGCCGAAAACCGTACATTCCCAACCCGTTCTCAAGCCATTCCTTTGCTTGTCGTGCATTCATTCTAAAAATCGGGACTTTCTTAAAACTCCGAGAGACGCGGGATAAATTGTTAAAAATCGGACGTCTGCTCACCTTAGATTCGGGAGAACTGGAGAATATGTACTTGGCTACTTTTCTTTTTTATATTCGACTTATTTCGATGAGAAATAAAGTTCTGTTTGTAAAAATAATAAAATTGTGTGTGTGTATGTTTTTTTCGTTGCTCTTTTTGCATAAGTGAAGTAAAACTTTGTAGAAACGTGATTATCTAGAAAAATAGGAAAATGACCTTATTACCTTCATTGGCCATTTTACCGACAAAACGAGGTGTTTTGAAAACTATAAAATTTGAATGTGGGAATTTAAAGTTAAATCCAAAATTCTGTTAAGACTTCAAAGAGGAAAGATTGTATAATAGCCACATATTTCTCATTTTGTTAACTTCCTTACGTCTACCATAATTATAATTCGAAATAAAAGAACGACCATATTATTCTTAGGTATCTTACTTTGTATACTTTTTTAAAGTGTCGATAGCTGATATTTTATACTCAAAGTTTCATTAAAATAGCATCAAGTTTCGTTCTTACATATCACAAGAAAAATAACTCTAGCTAATAATTTTCATAGAAAATGTATCGACAGAATTTGATAATAACAAAAAATGCATGGTAATATAATAAAGAAAATTACTTATCTACACACAGCGTGAATAAGGAAACATTTTTTGCCAAAAATTGAATTCTAACAAATAGGGTTTCTGACATATTAATGGCATTACAGATATCTACGAATTAATGAATTCCTCAATACTCAAATCTTTATAACTTGCCGCACTTCAAACCTCATTTCGACATCCAAGGGATCTTAACGTCTTATGGAATAGAAGTGCCAGTGTTTGCAGCGGAAATTTGTAAACCAAAAGTGATTGCAAAGCTTCGATTTCCTAAAAACCCGGTACCGTCATCTAGCGACCGTAATATTGTGGGGGGGATGACGTCGCCCAGGCGTTGTTTATCCAAACCAGTAACAAAATTTCCTCGCATTCAACACAGGAACCATCTGATTTAAATAGAACAACGTTTTAGTGACGTCATCTACCGTAATATTGCAGCTGTCAGACAACGGATACACTTTTCCAGGAAACCATAGATTAAGGCTTCAGGGGTGTGTTTTCTATGTATGTGTTTCTTTCTCGGTCGTTATTGACCGCCGAGTGCCGGCTGCATTTAGAACCTTCAATCTTTGCACCCTTAAACTTTTCTCGAATCGTAAGGAAACTTATTTGGTCGCTTTTTGTAGTGTTCTTTTCAACCAGACCAAAAGGGCTTTAGTAAAAGGCCCACTCGGACCAGTTTCTAAAGCGTTTTAACTTTTGCAGTCTTTGTTGAAGAGAGCCACCGCAAAGCCTTTAAAAAGTTTGGTAAATGCCACAATATGAATGGGACCGAGTATTATGCAATTTATGATAAGCGAAACTCTGGTGATGATAATGAGCAGGTTGATGATAAGGAGAATGTGAGGAATTTGAAGATTTCTACGATGAATAAAAAATAACTTTGATGAAACATTTTTTCCACATTATAAGCCTATAAAATCAGCGAGCTCCTTTTGTGAAGATAACTTATTTCGATAGATAAAAGAATTACGAGATTCTCTCTCTAATGACAACGATAAGTTTATTTAAGATCAGCTAGTAAATTTCTCGGAACTTAATTTTCCTCTTATCTCTCTCTTCCCTTTCCGCGCTCTCTCTTTCTCAGTTACATAATCTTGTCATCCCTGCTCGACAAAGAGTGACGAATACTCTCTCTCGCTAAATGACACCAGATAATACACTTATAAACATTAGAATACGATGCACTTTAAGGAGTGCGCAAAGATTCATTTCTCTATACAACAAGACGCACTGTACGTCATCATCTTCTCCTTCGATCTCTAGATACGAAATGTATGTAGCGTTTCATTGAAAGATTAACAGGAGAAACAACGAAATAATTGTAAATAAAATATTCATGAATTATTTTTACAAATACTTATATTTAACTATTATTTATTTATAATTTTTAATAAATACATCATCGAAGCTAAAGAGTTCTATCAAAACATGTGCTGAAAAATATATTATAACATCACTAATTAGAATGTTTGAATAGAAATCAAGACTTTGATTACATAGCTATTAGTATATTAGATATGACATTGTCATTTATCATATGGTTACAAACAACACCATCGGATGTTGTATACCTACCTCGACTAAAAACAGTAAAAAGCAGCTGATGACAACATTTATAAAATATGTAGTATACTGGTCATAAAATAGTTGCAAACACAATATGACATTTTTTTTTCAATTTCATGGAAGTTGATTTTTTATCAATAACGCATAAAGCAAAATTTCGTAAATAAAACGTGTATCGATTATATGAAAATACGCATCTCATTTTTTCTACGATCTCTGAGCCCACGAACAGATTATTTGACTTCCCTTAGGATAAAGCGGTTAGCTAAGATTTGGGATGCGAATGGTGGATGAGAACGAATTAAATTTACTCGTCGAAACATCTATGAATCAAGTTTAAAAAAAAAATAAAATCATGAAAAACAGTCAAAACAAAATTCATATCGTATAAAGGGAAGAAATCGAATTTAATGAATAATTGATTGTTCATTAAATTCTCTCGTAATTTTGAGCCACGTAATTTTGAGCCACGTAATTTTAATCTCGTAATTTTGAGCCACGCTGAAGTGACTTGGATGACATCTGACTGTGACTTTACTCTACACCTCACCTACATAAGATTTATGAGCCCCGTTACATTTAACGAACATTAGTCTCTCAGTACCATGAGTCTTTTATTAAAGAAGAATATTGGAACAAAATAAAAAAATCAAGTTATATATTGTCCTCGTAACTTAACCATGATTCAAAATTATGAATTCCCTGACAAAAAAACCCCGCTCTTGTGGAGTTGAGTTGGATAGTTAAAAAGTGAGCAGTATGAATATTAAATAACTTATATTTACTATAAAAACTTGCTATTAAGGCAACATTGAAGTAAAAATTAGATTAGAAACATAAAAATCCTTGTTATAACAATGGAATTATCTCAAACACAAGTGTCTGCTTGCAAAGTTGACTCGAACAATAATAAATAAAAACGAGTTCGCCTGTCCTAACCCAAGGTAATTACCCGCAGGATTTCTTATGGACAAAATAGTACTCGTTATAGCTATAGTTTCTAAGATTAGTGAAGCCGTTATATGTCGTCTGCAATATTGCGGCGGATGACGTCATTAACACTTTGTCTAAATAAGCCAAATAGCACCGTTTCTTATAGATCTTTGAATGCAATGGAACCATGTCACTAGTTTGCATAGAGACAATGTTTTATTGACGTCAACCACTGCAATATTGCATCCTCTGGATGACGAGCTTCTCAGGAAACCATAGCTTAAGATCCCACGCCCAAAAAAGAGGGTCGAAGATAAAAATCACCTCACCTAAAATAATGCTCACATGTCTGAAAAAGGACGCGAAATCGCAGCAACAACAGATGAATGCTTGAGCGTGAATGGCCCCCATATTGATGTAGATAATAAAAACCAACAAGAATGTGAGTAAGAAAATAATTATAGCCCAAGTCTAAAAAATATAATTCTATCAATGAAACAATTTATAAGTTTAAAGTTTACATAATGTCAACAATGAAAAAAGTTATAAATTTGTTCAGAAATATATCTTATAATTTCAATATTTTACAAGTTTTGGACTCAACAATTCTTCCAATGAATTATGCCGCTGCAATCACAATCAAAACAGTTCGGGATTTGCACGAGATAATTATATAGGCAAAGTAGGTAATAAATAGTTAACTTAATAATTAACCTAGCTTTTGTAAGTATTTCCTTCGCAGAAGAGACATCGTCTTCTGTTTCCAATATCTATTCGATCCGTGTGTTTGTTATAATGAATTCTCGGAACACAAAGAATTCTGAGTACTTATGTATAAAGTTGTTTACCAACTGTATCACGCCGGCGGTTGAAGAAAATAGTTCAAGTTAAAATCTATGATCTTAGTATGTCTCTGATTCAAATGGGAAAAAATGCATATCATAATCGTTTAGAATCCAGCAGTGTTGAAAGTATTAACAAGATACTTCATCAGGGAAAGAAATACATCACCATTAATATGCAAATATTGAATACCTTATTTTTGTTAAAGTGACTGTCAAGATTGATCATAATTGTTGTGTGCCTTATAACCCATTTATGAGCCTTAATTTCATCTCATCCTTTATAAACTGTTTATAATCTGAGATTTTTGCAAATAATTTGCAATTAAGGAACTTAAAAATGAAACCTCTCTCAGCTCCGTGTTATTGATTAAAACACAATTTACCGCGAAAAACCGGTGATTATATTTTTGATGAAATACTTGATGTTATCATTTAACATGAAATTTAATGAGGATCGAAAGTATTTTATGTTAAAGTATTTAAAAGCCTTGAATATATTTAATTTGTATTTTCAAGCATATACATACTTATCACTCATTCATCACAGAACACTTATCATAACTATCGGATTTCACCATCAGGTCTTCAATTATGTAAACAATTTGAGACTCAATAAATCGGGATATTGTCTGTAAGAAAGTTTTATTCATTTTTTGGTGCTAAAAATTACCTTGGATTAGTTTTACTTGTGAATAAAGTCTTATGCAGAAGCAGAAACCTTCGATAGTACGGTCATGGTCGAGACTTCGTGACTGGCATTGTTTCAGTCGAATTCTAATTCAACCAGAGGGCGGTGCATGTTAAGTTTGTTAGAGATCAAGTTAGCATCTAATTATCCTCTCGTCTGTCGTCTTAAAATTTAATCCCGAGATTCAAACTTCAACATAATTTCAAGCACAGACTAATTAATTAAAATTGCCAGTTTAGTCCGAAATTTTCTCCTCAACTAAGGGAAATGCTCTCCACAGTTAAGTTCCTTTCCGCGAATACTAATAATTTCTTTAACCAGTTAAAGAATACGCTTACCGGAATAATATTGAGATAATCTCCTGCAATTTCTCCGACAGCGTCGAGTCCTCATCTTATAAAATAAACAAAACTTGCCAGAATACTTCCACACACATCTCATCAGCATTATTATAATCGTAAGTTTCATTCTTAAATTCAATTCTTTGTCACTTTTACATGACTTGATTATATCTATTCACTCCACTTCCGAAGTTTATTTAATTTGCATCACATTCCGCTTGTTTCGGAAGAAGCTGAGGACATAAAAACAAAATAAAAAAGAAACCCCAGATGTCAGTTGATGAGAAATAATCGCGAACAGCACATGTTACAAGCGTGGTATGGAAGTTATGAGAAGGGGTGAATCCTCAAATGTTGTCCTCCTCCTTTGACCACATCTCAAAATGACGAGGGTTGTCACCAATAGCTCTCGTGTTATTTCTAAGAACCATTCCAGTAAACAATCACAGTTACTTAAAGGAGCAACATATTTTATCGTCTATCAGCATCTGTTCCCCCTCCATAAGTTTTATTTATTTTTTTGTACTTAGGTTGAAGTGAAACGAAATACATATATTTTTTAAGATTAAAGTTAAATGTTAGGGCATTAGTTATTAAATCACGAAGCTTGCTTGTATTAACTTGACATTATACGTAATAAAGTAAATTTCAACTTGCATGGAAACAAAAATCAATGCAGTTGCAAAATGAGCGAATGCGTATTGCGTAAGGCTAATGAATGAATATAGAATAAAATGTGGAGCCAATGTAGAAATTTTTTTGCTATATAGAAATTTTGAATTGTTTTTAAAATGAAGCCAACCATGAGAAACACAGCATTTATGGCTAAAATGTCATTAAAAAGAAAAAAAAGCACATGAAGAAGTAAAAATAATTAAAAACAAATAGAATTGGATAATTTTTATTGCAGTTAAAGGGCATAATCTTCTGAAAATATCCTCTACAATTTTTCATAGAATATATATATATATATATATATATATATATATATATATATGTGTGTGTGTCTGTAAATGTATGCATACATATATATATATGTATGTATATCTTTGTATATATGTATATATCTGCATACATTTATGTGTGCGTGTGCATTTTTATCGTTACAAGTTGTGTGTATGTTTACGCATTTTTAGCAAGTTGCACAATACTTTTAATATACATATACTGCTCTACTAACACTGTTCATAATTATTTTATATTTTAGCGTATATGGTGTTGAGAAACGAATAATAGTTTAAAATACGCTATTTTTTCCCAAGACAGAAACTTATCGATGCGATATCACCTGCTATATTTTAAACTGATAAACTAGTTTAAGATTATAATATTATACTGCACTTTCCAAATAACTGGAATTATCTTATGGGAATTCAAAGAGATCAATTAAAAAAAAAAAAAAAAAAAAATGCACCGAATATGGTAAAAATATATCAATTTCTTAATATTATCTTCTCCTATTGAGAAATGCTTCTAAAAATTAAGTTCCAAGAAACAACATTGGAACAAAAGAAAACATTCAAGTGACGGAAGAAAATGAAATAAAAATAAATAAATAATTTTTAATCAAGCTTTTTAATTAAAGAAGGACAAAAAAATATTAAAAAGGTTTGATGTAAAATAATATATAATTTATAAATACTTGTGACGCTTAACTAATATACCTAGCCAACTGAAATAAGTACCCCCCATTACTACTTATTTATATAGGAGATCAAAAGAAATATCGCCACCTCAAGCTTTTATAAATTATGTATTTTACATGAAATTTTATTTGCATACATTTTAGTTTTTAAATAAAAGCTCGAGCTAATTTATTCTTTTATTTACTTAATTATTTTTTGTTTGGAAGCTTAAGAGTATAAAGCAGTTACGTGAGCTATACGCATGCGCAAATTTTTTATTCAACTGGACATTGTAAAATTCAGGGCCCGAGATCCAGGTTCCCTTTAAGCGCGTCACTGCTTGAGCATATTGCATTGTCAATGGAGTTGTATGTGAAATTTCAGCTTTATCAAATGATAGGAAGTAGGCGAATTTTCGAGTACAAATTTTGAACTGGAAACACAAATATTTTGTACAAGAATAAAGCAAGTTAAATAAAATTTTGTAATAAATTAAGTTTGAAGATAAACAAAACCAAGAAAAAGAAACCGTAGAATTGTTATTATAGCATTTAATTTACTTCGTATACGATGTGTGGCTTTTAAATAAAGAGACTGACGCTGCTATAGAAGAAGTACGCATGAGCCAAAATCCAACGACCGACAGCTGTTTAGCGTGAAGCCATCTCTTTTGAGTGCAGTACCTCTCGTTTCTGTAAACAAATTCGTATAGCCGTAGCCTTCGTTCGCATTTGAGTTATTATTTTTCTTTTTTGTTTCGCTGGGAAAATGATAGGGAAGCAGCGAATTGTTGTGTACTTGGAAAACCCGCTACAGAAACTTAAAATTTATTGAAAAAAGTGTATGACAATAAATGTTTACCGCGTGCACGCGTTTTTGAGTATTTAAGTGTTTCCGAGGTGACTGAAAATACATTGAAGATGTTTCAGATCCGTGTCACCCTTCTACGTTAAAAACAGATGACAATATAGAAAAAAAAATCGGTTATAACGTTCGATCTGACCGTTGATGAAGTATTCGTGCTATTTCCGAGATGGTATAAATTGGCGAACAATCCATACGCAAACTCAATCCACATTGTCTCTCAAGAGGTTCCTAGCCAAGCACAACACTTCAGTGTTAGACCATCCGCCTTATTCGCCGTATCTTACTCCATGCGACTTCTATATGTTTCTTAAAGTGGAATCTGCATTAAAAGAAACAAGATCTGACTCGTTGAATGTGTGAAAGAGAAAGCGGCACACGTCCCGAAGGAGCTGACAGAAGAGGACTTCGACTGTTTGAAACAATGGAACAATTGCATGGAGCGTTGTAGGGTTAGAGGGGGGGGGGGTGTATATTGAAGATGATAATAAATAAATATCTATCACATCAAATTAAAAGGTATTACAGCATCAGTCCCGTTATTTAATAGCCACACTTCGCATGTACGTATTATACGTACAAAGACATTTGTTAAAATGCGGTATTTTACATTTATTCATTTCTAAATCATTTAAATTAGTTAAATGAAAGTTTTTTCCCTAAAAAAAAATTCGAATAATTTTGTCTTTAATTCATTATTAAATGATACATACTATTTTACTGTACTTCAAAATGGACTGGAGTTGTACCAAATCTAAGAGATGGAAAATCCTGCAAAGACACCGAATAATTTCTATGTAGTTTAATACTTTGTTGGTCTCTCTTCTTTTAACCAGTAATATTTCTGAAATTTCAATTCCTGGGACATAACATCCGAAAAAAAGAGAACTGCAAAAAGAATCGTAAAAATATGACAAAAAAAGGAAATTAAAATAAATTAATTTCGAAAATAAAGTAACAATAAGTAAAAAAGAAATGTCGAATTTCTCTTAATAATTCTAGGATTCAATTCGTATATGTACATATCATACATAAATGCATTCATTAAAATTGCTATGTATTTAAAAATTCGCTTATTTTCTTAATTTTTTAAATTACTGAAATAAATATTTTCACAAAAAAGTATTCCAAATATTTTGTTATAAATTCATTCTTAAATCATGCAGAATTTAAAACACATGTTTTAAGAAGTGACATTTTCTGCAGCAACATAAGTAAAGCATGAACGATACAATTTAAGACAATGCAAATTTTCTCATATTAATTCATCTTTTGCGTATTAAGTACTAACAATACAGGATCTATGATATAACATTAAACATAATAAATGAAATAAATAATGTTTTTTACCTCTTTAATGTGGTTGAAGACTCTTTACATAGCCAAACATATCATTTTACCCATTCTTTTCCAGAATGGTGTTTTAAGACAGAGAAACGAAAAAAGTTTATTATATAAGCAAATCGTTAAAAATATAAATGATTCACAAGACTGTATGTTATAAGCATGTAAATTCATTTGAAATATGTGTATCGATTGACCTTAGAGTGTTTATAATATTACAAAATCCATCGACATCTTTCAATGCGAACCATGTTTAGAACACAATATTTGACACGTGTTTTGTTGCCAGATGACGTTTTGTGAAGACTGAGCCAATGGAAAGATGTTTCACAATAAACCGGAACTCGTCGCAATTTTTTTTATTTAATCAGCGTTCTTCAGTAAGATTTAAAAAGGAACGAAACGCATATAATAAATTGAGTGTACTCGAAAAGTATGAAAATTTGCAGATGAATTTGCAGTCATTGTGACGAAAGGTGTTTGCGATATT
The DNA here is from genome assembly GCA_019974015.1 of Nephila pilipes. Lineage (NCBI taxonomy): Eukaryota > Metazoa > Arthropoda > Arachnida > Araneae > Nephilidae > Nephila > Nephila pilipes. The sequence goes on from BMAW01106496.1 coordinate 383,577, forward strand.
TCAAATAAATACGTTATTGTTTATAAAGAAAAAAAAATTAAGGAACAAAACTTGAATTTATTTCTTCATTTTTAGTGTTTTTATTAGAATTTTGTCAGATAATTTCAATCAAATTTCGATTGTTTGAAATGGTTAAATGTTTTAAGCGTATATTGGTTTCGCGATATTTTTATAAATGTTTAATTATGAAATTCTGTAAGTCTTAAAATAATTTTTACGATTTCTTTTTACAGTACGCAAAAGCTTTTATTTCTATGAGCCAATAATATTTCAAATGGGTATATGTACTTCTTAAGAGACTACTTTTTATTTTGCTACAATTTTTTTAATGCTTTCGTAACAATTATAATTTCTAAATTAAAAATTGCGAAAATAATCGGAAATAAAATCGACCAAATCTTTACTAAAATGTAAGATTACATATAAATGAATAAATGAAACTAAACCAGGTATAGTAAAAGTATTGTTGTTAAGAAATATCTTGCAAAAAATCGTTAACATAAATATGTAGAAAGCACTCTTCAGTAAAATGTTGCCTTAATAATTAAGTACGTAATTAAAAAGCAATAGGCAAATGTAAAAAACTTTGGAATTACTGGTGTAAAAATGGAATAATTAAATTATTCTATTACAACAGTTAAAACAAGTAATAAAAGTTACACACGCACAAATTTAGAATTGATTTTTCATATTCTTGTAGAATACACTTGAAAAAGTGAGTTGCAAAAATAATTAGTGAAGAAATTATTTTTTAAATATTTAAATATATTTTAGATTTTTTGATAGAAATAGACTTTATATACTCCATCTGATATATCATTCACTCAATTAAAAATCTGATGTTTTATATTGATTGGTTGTTTGTTTTCGTCACACCTAATAGCAACACGAGGCTATTGGCGACGGACCTTATAATTCTGAGCTTCAGTCAAAAGACGAGGAAGACACATGAACTAATACCACCTTCTCCAAACTTCCATATTATGCCCACTGGAGTACTTGGGACCTCAACAGATTTAACTTGTCTTTGCCTTGCTATTTGACGTATCTTTAGAAACATCAGGACTTGAACTTGAGAGAGAAGCAACAATGTCCATATGTTCCTGACCATTATCACTAATCTACCACGGCCACACTGATTTTCTAGAAGTATTTCAAATAATTTGCTACAAGAAAATCTTTCATAATAAATAAAATTGAATTTTGATTAAATTCAATTTTAAATTAAATAAATATTTTAAAACTTAAATGACTTTAATTAGTATTATATATATATATATATATATATATATATATATATATATACGTGTGTGTGTGTACATATGTATGTGCGTATTGTGTGTGTTTATAGCAAATATATTCAATGCTTGTAATAAGTATATAACTATACATACACGCAAAAAATTATTTTAAAATCCATTTAGTAATAGGTGTTTTAAGGGGACTTAGTACCTTACGAAATCAAAAGTAGAACATTTTGACAAACTTTTTTCGATTCTTCATAAAACAACAATTTTTGCTCCTTTCAGTATGAAACTTTGCCAGTTTATGTAATAAAGTGTATAGTTTAAAATATTGGGTCAAACTTTGCTATTAAATTAATATATTTTCTTATACAACATGAAATATGAGTACAAAAATTTGAAAAATAAATTAGCTTACCTTACGTTACCCACAAGATAACTTTTGAAGGATGTACAGTAGAACTATAATTCTTATACCAAATTAAAGCTAAATAATGACCTTATTCTGTAAACCTCAAATTTTAAATTGACCTTACATTAAAAAAATTGAAAAATTAAAAAAGTTATCAAGTTTGTATTTAGTAACATTTTTTTCATGTATCATGTTATAAAATAAAATCTAATCATTCTATTAACAAAATTGAGGTTCACAGAATAAAGATTTACAAGTACAACACTCATGTAAAATTTGAAAGCTCTGCATGCAAAAGATTTTTTTTAATCCTGTGGGAAAGTGTGAAAATAGCAAACTGAGAAAAAGAGGTTTGTTTACATTGCATTACATAGAACAAGCCACTTTAGACATTTACATTTTTTGTTGCACAGGGCGTAATAATTATCGGATATTGACGCGGTTTGTTTTAAAATGCTCCTAACATTCAGTACTATTTTTTAAAATCAAATTTGAAAAATCGAATTTTTGAAGGTGCAAAGGTACTAAGTCCCCTTAACTAAATTGAATTGATACTATTAAATATTCGACTTACTAAATTGAACGTATACATATGGCACTGACAAATTTCAGGTGCTACAAATATTTACGTTGAAATTTCTGCGGTGTTTGCATTGCATCGAGGCGGCTCTCATCAACAACGTCGACATATTTTAAAACGCCTGCATAACTAGCTCGGAGTGGAATCCCATTTTGACTGGTTGATAAGAGCACTGCGAAAGGTGACCGGAGAAGTTTTATCCGGGAAGATAGGTCCAGGGCTCGAAAAGCCACTGGCACTCGAGCTCTACCGACCTTCTCCACGGATGCAGTTGGAAAAACATCGTTCTTGCAGAAGTAATTTATTTCAAGTGCATTTTAATTATTTGATAATTTAAGTTCTGACATTCGTGTTCGAGTTCTTGTTCCATTAAAAGGACATCGTGTAACGAGACCGTCCTCACTAAATCTTTCGGGGCGGAAAGTCTCCCACTCCCATTGGTAGTGAATTGTTCATAATTGTCAATAGTTGGGTGCTAGTTTATGTGTCGACTTCGTCGTCTGACTGGTGCTTAGGAGATGCATTGGTTATGGTTAGCGGAGCTTTATGTCGGACAGAAATAGTCAACTGGAGTTTTCAACCACATTAAATAAAAAATGTTCTAAAATTTTGCTTTTTTTTTTTCATTTAAAAAAAAAACCTGCCCATGTTTTACAAAACAAATAAAAAACATAAAGCTTATTGAAATAAAATTACAAACAAGAAAAAATTCAAAAAATTTAGCAAAAAGAAATACGCAAGACAATAAGACTTTCAGCATTCTTAACGACTCAGAAAAAACTCCAAAGGGTCAAAAAAAAAAAAAGGATAAACGCTTCAAATCCACCGTAAATGTAGTTCAGGCTCTTTCGTATTACCTGTAATAGGAAGATAATGTGTTCTACATCTTCAACACATCTTCACCAGCATCACAGTCAGCACAGATCACACTATAATCTAAATTAAACCGAAACTAAGGATTATTAAAATTTCCATGTCCAATTAAAACTTGAGTTAGCTTAAAGTCAGTTGAAAAGTACTTGGGTCAGTGAAAAAGTCAGTCAAGTACATTTTTTTCACTAGCGATATATGCTTCGAGAGGGATGCCATTGTTAAATGAATATCACACGTCACTGTTTTAGCCAACTGGATCGCTCTATCATTACCAAATTGCCCCCTATGGCCACGAACATGAGAAGAAAGAATCTCAGCAATATTTTCGAGGACGAGCAAAATTCTACCAGAGTTTCTGCTTCAAACTTTTCGGTAGAAGTTATATTTGGCAAAAGCTTTTCGGTAGAAATTATATTTTGCAAAAGAAAGAGGGAAGAATGTGAATATGTGCAAATGAGATATTTAAGCATTCCATTCTCGCGAAAAGAATCTTGAATCCATTTCGCAACCAGATTTTAGCACAAAAGCTAGACCTCGAAAATTAGAGGTACATCTAGTAATTGATGCTGGAATATTACATTCACTATTCCATTTTCATACATAACAAAAATGGGATAATCCTTTTCCCATCTAGCTTAATATCACCCATGAAATTAATAGTTATAGCTCTGCTTTAGTATCACCCACCTAAATTTTTCTCAAAAAAGTACCGCTAAGTTTGCGATAAAAGAGAATTTGTATCAACCCGTACCACAGCCCACTGGATGACACTCTAAGCAATACCAAGTATTCAGAAATAGTTTTTTAAATGAAAAATAGAACATAAATTAAATTTCTAAAATTACGCAGTTCTAGAATTGTTTCAAAGGATATATAAAATACTATCATTAAAAGATCGGTTTCACTATATCTTGTTAATTGTTTTCTAAATGATGAGTAAAATATTTTGTGTATATATATATATATAAATATTTAAAAATAGCACTTAAATTTAAATGCAAATATATCTGAAAAATCATGTCCATATTCAACTTAAAGGGAAAGTAGAACTTTTGGACTAAAAAAAAATTATTTTATAGTTCAATAAAATGATTGAAATATCATTATTAGGTGTACACAAAAAAATTTCCCAAGTTATACAAATAATTTTTAAAACATAAATGTCACAAAAAGATAGAATCTTAAACTCGGAATCATAGTTTCACCTTACTGTCTTAGTACCCTTAACAATATCTATTAATTTGGAACATGTATTTTTATTTTTTGAACATGGGATTTCGTTGGAAATTTTGATGGTAACCCTTTTTTAAAACACGATATTTAGCACCAAAAAAAATGGTGTTAAATTTCCCAGAAGGGCTATACTAAAGCTGTTCCCGTAATTTTGTACTCCGTTTTCTTAAAAATCCCTTACATTTTTGAAGGTCCAATCCACAGCATGTGTCTAATGCATCTGTAATATAAAATGTAAATGATAAAGCTTAGGGAAGGATGCACAGAGACTGAGAGAGAGCTTTTCTTACTTGTGGAAATACGATACCGGAAAATGCTATTCAAGTTGCTGCTGACATCTATTGACATATTGTGGAAGAAAAAGCTGTAGGAAACAAAATGTATGCGTATTTAAATCGTAGGAAGAGTATCCTGAAATACAAACCACTTTATGTATTAGACTTCCGAGGGGCACATTTTTTATACATGCCGTTCGGGCTTCTAGATATGAATTTATTATTTAAGTACAAAATGGAATACTTTTTAATATATGTGTTAAAGCGAGCAATAAATTCATATTCTAAGATTTACATACTCTTTCAAGTAAGATTGATCTTTTATTTATGTAATTAATAAATATATCCATGGCAAAACATAGTAACTAAAATGGGCTTTATTAAAAAAAAAATTATAGTACCGAAGAACAAAAATTGATTCTCTATGACGTCTAAAAATAAGGCCACTTTTTCTACAAATATCAATATCTTCGTTAATTTTGTCAATTAGAATAGTAATAAAGTAACGACTCCAGGTCATCGAAACACAGTATTTTCAACGTTCCTCTCTTAAGAAATAAAAAAGAGATTGATAGCAAATCAAATGAAAGTACCAAAACAGACATAAGAAAATTTATTTTTGTTTAATTCTACGAAAGAATTGATTTTTTTTTTTTTTTGCAAAACATACAACATTATTTTATAAATTAAAAATGTTGTTGTGAATCCACTGTGTAAGCTTCTCAAAATTATTAGTGTAAGAGATTTGTATTCTACTTAGTGGCAACAGTGTGGCGCTGCAGTAGTAGCGCGCGAAGTATATTGTGAAAAAGATTATTCAGCGACTGATACTCTCGAGCGAGAGACGCCTTGTTTTTCCATTTCTTGTAGTTAACGAGTGTCTATAAATAAAATTTGAATAGTTTTTGGCATAACGACGTAATTATTGAATCCTGGCGTTTTAAGTATTCAACAGATATATCATAATTTGTATTCTTCTAGAACTTTTGAATTTGGGGAAAGTTTTATGGAAGAAAACTCTGAATTCTTATATACGAATCGTGGACAAAAACGTATTCAGTTTCCAGGTTAAGGTACAAGTTCATTTTGTTCAAAAAGTACCTTCTCATGGAGTAGAAATGCTTCTCATGAAAACACCGTGCGGAATTATTTGTCATTTTAAAGAAAGTTGGAATTGAAAGCTAATAATGACAGTTTGAGAGCGTCATGCATCAGTAAATATCAGAGAAGATAATTTAAATTATCTGTCAAAGTTGGTCAACTACACTGTCTTAGGAAGTCATATTTCAGAAAGGAATTTTTGAGAGCCATTATTTCAGAGTTTCCAGATGGAGATCGTAAAATTTCTCCAGGTTGCGTTTCATTTTTCTTCAAAGTGACATAATTTTTTTGAATTTTTCCCCTAGATTATTACCTTAACAACAGCCTAAGTAAATGTTGCAGTGTGTGGGGAGCATACAACAAGATTTTCATTTCTTCTTCCAAAAAAGGCTCTAATTAATTATATTTTCCCCAAACATAATTTATTTGAATACGAGATGATATATATGTTTATTTTGGGATAATAAAACTAAACTGCAGAAAGTAATGCGTTGAGTTTTTCTGTCCAAAATTTCCCCATAACTATTTTCCGTCAACAGACCAACTAATCTGTATTTAATTGAGCTTGTGCTAATTGCTCGAACAAGTTATCAACAAAATCTTTGGTAGCTAACTGTTAAGACAGACAACATTCTTAAGGCATTCAGAAGAAAATTTCACTTTTTAAGATTTTCTTTAAGCAACAGTTTGAGAGAAACAATTCAATATTTTTTTATGTTTCTGAATAACAATTTTTAAGTTTTTAACTAGCAATAAAATAAAGTAAAATAATTACTTTTGGACAATTCTCAGGTTAAGCTTGTTAATAACATTGTAAAAAGAGGGAAAGCTATTTCGGACATAACGTAGTTTTTGTTTATCATATTCATACATATTTTTTTTAAATTTGTACTAGAGTCACACCACTAGCTAGCGCGATTCGATGGCCGCAGTAGGAGAATTCCTGTTATACATTATCACGTAATGTTAGAGTTAATAACTAGAGGTATCGTTTACTAATGATATTTTCAACCGTTTTGATTTTTGTTGTTGTTTCATACACCCCCCTGGTCCAAATCCTAGACCAGGTCCATGACACTATGTCACTCTAACAATATCACAAGTCCGTTTCCCCCCTTCACTCCACAGTTGCCTTAGAGATTCGCCAATACAGTCAATGAGATGAGCAGGATAAGCAGGACGGGAACAAAGACAATATGAATAAGTTTGACGATGAATTTCAAGCTTTTGATGCGACCGCTACTCAGTCTGGCCAGTGTTGTCCGTGGGGATATTGAGACAGACCAGTACGGTTTCCATTATACCAATCGTGAGCGGAAGGGACTCTCCAAGTAGAATTTGCTTTTGCCCTGTGGAAAGAAAATATTTCGAACGTGAAGTGTTCATTAGAGGCGGTAGAAGAAAGAACACTTCTCTCTGTCACAAGTAAATCTGCCATAACATTGCCGAAGACTCCAACATGGGAGGGAATCCAGTAATGGTTTCTCGTACATATTTCCCTTCAGCTAAGCTTTTGGGCTACATTATGGCGTTATTTTATTTGAGAACTTCGACTTCGGAATAAAAGTAACTTAAGAACATAAGCATTACTATATACAGTGTGTTTCGAAACTCATGGGCAAAAATTTATGGTGTAATAGAAAACATCTAAACAAGCAATTTTAACCATAGAATGTATAGGCAGAGAGAAAGCCTGCGGTGAATCTTTAGAACGATTACTGTCTCAAGAAAGAAAGAAACAGGAAACGGATAGAAGAGGTACTAATTAATTTTATAGATAGCATGTGTGGCAAAATTATAGAAACTGCGCGAAATAGCACCCACCTGTGATAATGCAAACGTTACAGGTGCGATATAGCGAGCCACATACTTTTTCAAACACACCCGGTACTAAAGGATAATGATATGGGAATTACTAGGTGTGTAAGTATGAAACCGGAATTTTCGTACAGAAAAAACCACGTTTATTGTAATGATATGATCCGAACCGAAGGGAGATGGCTTCTCGGGTCACCTTTAACTGATCCGCCAGTTGTTGTTGTGTTTGAGCGTCGTCTTCGTCCAACAAGGCGTCTTCAAACTGTTTCGGTGGTCTTCCACGTTCTTCGTTCCTCACGTCAAAATCACCACTTTTGAACCGTTTGAACCACTCGAAACACTGTGTTTTACCGAGAGCATACTCACCAAATGCCTCCAGAAGCATTCGATGCCATTCGGCTGCGGTTTTCTTCAGATGAAAACAGAAAAGTAGTGCTGTCCGCAAATCGTAATCTGTTGGCACAAAACTCGACATGTTTATCTCTAATAAACTAATGCTACTGAATGAAACTCGTGTTATTGTGAGTTGGAAATCTTTGTCGGATATCAATACAATAACAAGACACCGCTGACGTAATGTGTCGGTAACTGCATCGACATCTAGCGCCACCTATGGGCAAATTCCGGTTTCATACTTACATACCTGGTAGATTGAATGATTCGCTTGCTGAATGAATGATTAGATGGTTGATTGATTTATTGATGAGAGATTGGTTTGTTGTATCGTTGACTGATGGATTGGTTTGTTTGTTTGTTTCGGGACTAACCAGAGATGATATTCAGAAAACACCTTGTTCTGAAAAGTAAACGGGTGACCATTTTGTCATGGACTGAACCAACAAGTCCTTGGGTGGATGAAAAATAAAGACTAGTAGAAATTTGTTTTCTGTAGTAATATTGTAGTGTCATGTTATGCATATAAATTTTAAAAAAATGCAAAGGATATAATAATAGCTTTGCAATTAAATTTTCTTCAGGCAGTAACATAGTATTTGACCCCTAAATGCTTTTTTAGAATATCTGTGAAACTAATGATTGGAACTGAATAATAATTTAAAACTTGGGCTGTGTAGACCATATCTATCCTTTCCCCAAAAACAGTGTTCCAAAAAGAGACAATTCAGTAAGAGAAAATTCTTAGTTAAAGTGTATTGATTAATCCTTCTCTATAAAACTTTTGTTTCCTTTCAGCTGTTAAGAATGATACAAATTGTAATAAGTTGTGAAGATGTTTGGTAAAATTATTAAAGGTGCTTTATTTGGGGAATCAGAACTTGATATCAGGACTGTGCTATATAACAATATTACTGGCCATACCGTGATGCACCGGTTCACTCGGCATATGCAATTCAGACAGATTTCGTCCAATGTGAACGAACGTTGTTCGTAGTTAAACAGAACAAACGATGGGACAGAGAAAACAAATGGACACGTTTGCGAAAGGAAGAACAGAAGAAATGTTCTAATCTGGAGGATAACAATTCGAAGTGCTTTGAATTCTGAATGTAACCCAGTGTGTGGAATCAAAACTATGATAGAGGTGTGTGAAGGAGGGAAATGTTAACTGACGACCAGTACCATGTCGGCCGGGAGTCACAAACGTTCAATACAGGACAATAATTGCCGGCCATCAGTGGGACATTTGAGCCAGAGAACTAGAATCGGCGCTCACAGCCGCCACAGGAGTACGATTTTCCAGATAAATTATTTACAGAAGACTCAATCATGTTAGTCTCTGTACCAGATGACCACCACTTTACATTCCTTTCTCATCTACACATAAAAGTACTCGTTTAAACTGGATTTTGGAACATAAATATTGGAGTTTAAGACAAGGAACCAATGTGATGTTCAGTGACGAATCTTACTTTAAGCTGAATCTTGATTCGCATTGGGTAACGGTACGGCGTTAACTGCAACTCATTTTCACCAGGGAAACACCACGGAAAGATATCATTTTCTTTCAAGGAGAGTCATGGCGTGGACATGCATCATGTTAGATGGTCGATTAGGTCTCCGTATATTTGAGACGGAGTCTGCGATTGTTTAAAAATACAGAGAGGAAGTTTTTGAACCTTATATTCATCTATTTCTAGGTGCTGGCTACATATTTATGGAATATTTTGTTCCCATGCGAACTTGCTCGATGACTTCCTTGAAATCGAAACTATCCAACGCATGACGTTTCCCTCTCGTTCATCTAATGTGAATCCTATCAAGAATGAATGGTAAATGCTCGGGAGACAACTTGCAACCCTTCCGCACCCCTCGAGCTCCATTCCAGAACTGAAAAGAGTTCGTCGCGATGTTTGGAACCCTTTGAGCCCGCAACTCATCCATAATGTCATAGCAAGTTTGGGAATGCATTGTGCAGTACACCTATTTATCAAAGGTAAACACAAATCTAATTAAACTGAAGCATCAACTTTTTACTTCATTTTTCCCCCTAAATTGTGAACTCTTCTTATACCCAGTTTTCCTTTAGTTTCTTTGGACGATATAATTTATTATTATCGTTCTTTCGCATTGTTTTCTTATTTTATAACCGTTTTAGTCTCGTATATCACATTTCCGTTATTCCAACTGTGATAACCTTCATTATCCTCACAATTAACAATTATGTTCAACACAGTAGCAATTTTCTTCTACAACAGCGCCGGAAGTAAAAACGCCAAACTTAAAAAGCCAGATGAGACATCTTTTCAGCCTAGTTGGTTAGCACGTAGCAAAAAGCGACCGGTCATCTTTTCTTCAGACCCACAGGACCAGGGTTCGAAACAGCGCTGCAGCATCAAGGTCGCCAAACTGCTCTCTCCTTCTCCTCGGGGTAGAATAATATCCCTCGATGCCTCGGAGAAAAATACCAGCCGCCGAAACTCTTAGACACTAGTGTACATCATGTATGCCACTTATCAGCAAGGTAATTGAGATTCCCCCCCCCTTTAACGGCTTAAAACATATTTTCTAAATTGCAACAAAATGGAACAGGCGAAAACGGTGTTGTCTGATTAAAAAAAAAAGTATAGAATTCCTGTGTTGTCGTGGTTACAACTAAAATTGCAAAATACATAAGGCTATTTATTATTACAATCCAGTGTCTCGATTTTTTCCCAAACATATTAATTCTAATAATTGTTTGTTATATATATCATGAAAAATAAATATATATTGCTACGAAATAAAAATATGAACTGCTTAATCATCATAATTTTGTATAATTTATATTAATTTAAATTACAATTTTCAGCCATTTTTTTCTCTTCATTGAAGAAAAATGTTGCGTTGCAGGAATTTTTATATAATGATATATATGAAACATATAAAAATGCGCTAGACGTATTTTTAAGTTTGTACTGTTTTGGATATATAAAGAGATAACTGTAATTTTTTTCCCTACTATGTTATTTTTATAAAGAAACCCGTACCTTGATCTACTTTTCAATATAATTACCACTAATATTAACGCACTCATTGTGTAGTATATCCGCTTCTGAACTCTATCCTCATAGAAATTTGTTGCCTGATGGGAAAACTACCGTTTTCTGCATACAAAAGGCATGGAAGCTGTCGAAATACAATACAAGGTTAATGAAGCGTATGCAGAAAACACTACTACCGAAGGATTGGAATGAAAATGGAAAAGAATATTTAAAGATGGCTGTACCAATGAGGAACGTAGAGGACAATTGTTTGTCATTACCTTAGACTTAGGGCACAAAGTTGATTAGTCTTTATGTAATGAATTTAGGAAGGTTCAATCAGTGTTTCTCTGTTACCGGATGACCTAACAGGCGGCAGGTACTAATTCCTATGGATTTCAGTAACCTAATCAAGTACTGAATTCCATCCTCATAAAATTAAGGTACTGAATTCTATGCGGATGGAATGCAGTAACTGATTGTACGATAACATAAGTGTCGATAATAAGTACGATTATGTTGAAGAGTAAAAATTGAAGTACAGATTTTCTAATAAAAATTAAATAGTGGAAACAATTAAAATACCTTTAAGATTAATGAAGAAATAAAAATGTGACTTTCAAAATTCGTGGTTGTTTATTCATTTTAGCTTAGAGAGAGAGGCATTAGGTATACTTATTAAATCGGAGAAGGCATGAGATTCAGGTTCATCACCTAGATTACTAAAGAAAAGAAAAGAAGAGAGGGGATTTTATCTTGCAATCGATTTTGTCCTCGGGATTTCTATCGATCATGTGATACAAGATGAAGGGATTCTGAGGGAATTTCCCTGACGTCTATCAGTCTAATAGGGATTAATTCAGATATAATTATGATTACATTAAAGGGGATTCAACACGATTATTTAAAATATTCAAACAATAGGGATTATTTAAAAGGGATTCTATTTATTAGATCACGACCTCTTATGAGGTCCAATGGGAGAATTAGGAGAGAATGGGAAAATTGGGAAATTAAATTATTTTTTCATTGAAATTATTACAAATTTAAGTTAAACCAATACATGCATGTATTACATTTCTTGTCAAATGAAACATACACACACTATATATATATATATATATATATATATATATATATGTGTGTGTGTGTGTGTATTGAAACATTACTTTAAAACATGTTTCTTAATATTTGTTAGACTATATGCCATTGTTATCAGAATGTCTTAAGGCATAGCTTTAATGTAATAAAACTAGGCAATAATCTTCGTCTTGTTATGGAAAAATGAAAAGGACTGCAAGAGAGAAACTCTATCAATGTGAAAGAATATTAAAATTTTAGGGGACACGATACCCTATAAGAAATTTTTTAAATATAGGCAAATATAAAAGCACGCATCATATATTGCTGATGTAAAATTACGAACAATCTCTGTAAAGAAATTTTACTCATGCGCTTTTTAATATTTATTTAAGAAAATGTATAAAAAAACTGTGAAACTAATAAATACTCACATTATACAATAATTTATTTGTTAACGATTTGTTCAACATAATTCTCTTTCCTTTTATAAAGTTGGCATTAATAATGAAAATAATCAAATAAATCGAATATTAAAATGTGACATAAATTGATAAAAAAGAGATACGACAATTTGCAACGAGTACAAAAACTTAAATTAAAATTGCAATATAATTACAACATAATCAAATATCGTTAGAAATCAACAGTAAGTCATTATATAAAAATGCACAAAATAAAAAAGCAAGCATTGAAGATAAAAATTATTTACGATATTAATATATATAATTAAATACACATATTATCAATATTATTATTACATCATTGTATATATTTAAAAATTCTCCAACAGCACACAATACATATAAAATTACACAAAATAAAAACGAACGTTAGAGATAAAAGTTTGTAGGAGTTGAACTTAGTAGGCTATATATTTCACGTCTTTGTACAGGTGTATTGTTTATAAAATACAATTAGTCTTTTTCTCCCAAATAGAAAAAAACATCATTTTTCTATATGAGAAAATAAGTTCACTAAAATACAAGCATTTTTTTTAAAAAAATACTTCACAGCTTTTATCAAGATTCTGTCATAGCAATATTTGTATGACCATTACTTGGAATATCAGTGTGATTTTCGCTATTTTTCGTTTCTTTCAACTCAACCTGAAAAAAAAAAAGAAAAAATATATTGTAAATATAAGCTTGATTCAATAAATATAATTAGCTTGATTCAAAAATAAAATATAAGCTTGAAAAAAGCTTGATATTTTTTTTTCTCGCTAGAAATAAAGGATATTTGATTTTAATTTTATTTTTTACCCTTATTTTTTAATGTACGAGGGTTATTCAGAAAGTAAGGAACGTTTCCGTCTGACGTCGCTAGGCCCGCGCCGATCACGTATATTTTGGTGTCTGCGTACTCGGCATCTCAGTCGGCGTCCAGCCATCACAACGAGAACATTTCCAAGCTGTCCGTTTTTCCGATATTCAAATTTAAAATATGCGCTGCAATCGGAAATCCCGCCAGTTGTGAGGTACGGTCTGTGATACGGTTTTTGTTGGCAAAAAAACCTAAAACCTATGGAAATTTATCGGCAAGTGTGTGAAGTGTACGGAAACAACGTAATGAATGAAATTTTAATCCGGAAATGGTGCAATCAGTTTAAAAATGGCCGAACTAACGTTCACAATGAAGAGAAGAGTGGACTCCCTAGAATTGTGACTGACGAACTGGTCGCTAAAGTTGATAAAACGATTCGTGAGAACCACCGTTTCACAATAACGGAGCTTTCGTTTAGTTTTCCACAAGTTTCACGGACTATGTTGTTTGAAATTTTCTGAGTGGCTGAGATCTCAGGCGGCAGAATTCTATGACGAAGGAATTTCAAAGCTTGTCCACCGCTATGATTAGTACCTCAATTTGTTTGGTGACTGTGTAGAAAAGTAGAATTTTAGTCGCTCTTTCTGATGTACATAACAATTTTTTTTCTTGTGCTTAGTTTCTTTTTAATTCCAAAACGTTCCTTACTTTCTGAATAACTCTCGTAGATAACTACCATCCTTCTTGAAAAAAGATATTGCTTCCCTCCCCTCTTTTTCAATAAAAAAAATATCGATTCATATTTTTAAAATCAATAATGAATGTGACAAATTTCAAGCATTTAAATTATCTTTATTAAACATTTGAAAGTACTTCTGAAAGTCAGAAAAGAAAAATATACTCGTAGAAATATTTTTTTCTCACCCTTTCGAGTGTATTTTAATCCAGACAATTAAAGAAATAATAATATAGCTTTGAGAAGAAATTACGAAACTTCAAACTTCATCATACATGCATGTAATGATTTAACTTAATTCCCATTAATTTCTCACTTAAATAAGTTAATTTACTAAATTTGCCCATTCTCTCCTTTAAACGATAATGTTCATTCGTATTTCCTGATACAATTCCTTATTCTTTTTAATTAATTCAATCACGCGTTCAAATAAATTGCTGACAATGCTCTCTTCCCATCGGAACAGACCTGTAGGGATGATCCCTAGCAGACTTTAGGTCGATACTTATCTTCCCTGGAAGTCCTCCATTTAGACCTTCTGGACTCCGACGTTTAATTGAATTTTCCCTCATATAAATAGCAAAACACAGCGAAAAACGCTCTCTTCTTATACTCCTCTCATTTCCTTACTGCTGTTCTCTTACGTTCGTCCTCTCTCTTTCTGCTTATTTGAGATTTGTATGGTAATTTCGCTTCGGCCATTGGTGGCCGAAGCCCGACTAAAGTCTGCTACAAAATGGAAATAAAAGTATTTCGGCCATGTATGGAATGATTCATTAATATTGAACAAACGTTAAAGTAAATACGTTACATGCATACATATAACATTCTGATCCTTACAAAATTCAGTTAATTAGTAAGAAAAAAGGAGAACAAATAAGAGATTTAAGAAATGAACATACTTCGGGATAGAAAGGTTTTGTTCCTTCACTCGTGTTCGCCGATTTAAAATACAGTTTGCGAACAAAGGGACTCACTTGTTCAGGTTCGACATCAGGAGTTTTAATTACAAAACCTGTTGAAGGAATAATACATTAATCGAGCAGTTAATATTTTTTTCATATAGGACAGACTTTTCTTTACAGTAAAGTTTTCGATTGCTTATCCCTTTAATACAGGGACCGAAATTCTAGAGGAACTGTTGTCAATGATCCTCATACCATTACAATTAAAATTAATAAAAAAAGAGAGGTGTTTCTCTTTCTGCATATCAGTCTTAAAAACTTTGTTATCCAGGATATAAAAAGGCATAACTTACTATAAGAAGTATAATCAACCTTTCTCGAACCATTATTTGTCGTCTTTTCTATGTTGATAATTTGATGTAAAATTAAAAAAATTAAAAATTTGTATAAGAGATTGAAGACATTAAATAACGTTAAAGATTGTGAGCGTCAAAGTGTAATAAAGAAAGAAACATAAATGAAGATTTCTCAGAAATAGTCGCGTTCTATTAAATTTCTTTTTCAATTATTTCAACTCTTCACTAGGGATTGTGAAGGTTTTCGTACTCTTATTGAGAAATTTTGTATAATTTTATTCTGATCAAATGATTCTGCTTCTTACAATGAATCTTCGTTCATTTATCGAAGATTTAAAGAAAAATTGAAGAGTCCTAGTTCCGGAGTTTCTTTTGCCAGCACCGACTGTGCTAACTGGTCCGATATCTGCCTTTGGTCACGGTTTCCTAATGGTCATAGTCGTGAGCTCGTGACTGACACTGTTATTATCGTGTCGGGGATTCGAGTCCTGATGCTGCAAAGACTTGTCATGTAGCAGGCTGATGCCAGTGAAATGTATCGACGTCTCAAGTCCTCTAGCTGGCGTGGTGTGGCAGTTTGTTGAGGGAGATGTCAGCTTAGATATTGTCCTTTTCACTCGTTCACTCGACAGAGATTCAAAATCACGAGGTCCGTTGCCAGTAACCTTAGCGATGCTTTTAAGTGCGAAGTTAATGTATAGTCAATTAATCAAAATCTGGTTCATAAAACATGATGATTAAATTTTTCAGAGTTTGTTATTTAGTGATACAAAAATCTCAACCTTGATTTTTTTTCAAGTACATAAATAGTAACAATTAGCAACAATGTTCAATGTTTTTGACATTTGTATTTTAAGCTGTCTATGATAATTCCTCGATTTTCTAAACATAAATGCGTTTACTTTCCTTTTTTATATTCTAGTTAGGCCCTATTAGTAGCAAACGATTGATTTAAAAAGAGTAAAAAAATCAATATAATGTACTATTTAACATTTAAAAATGTGATAAATTTACTTAGTAAAAAGCTCGCTACGTATCCAACCGCTATGACAATGATTGCACCAATGAAGGGAAACCACAGGTAAGACAATTTGTAACCTGGAAAAACGTATCTGAAAGGGAAAAAATATAGATGTAGAACATTTACTAATATTCTATTTATCTTCATATGGCTATTTATTACTGTTAGTAATTGATAGGTTTCTTAAGTGACGTGTTTTAACGTCTTTTTTTACACCATGTGGGAAAAAGAATACATGCATTAAATGCTTAATTAATTCCTTTACTATGTAAAAAGCAAAATAATCTTTAAGTGTATAATATTTTCCCAAGCAATTTTCATAAAATAACAGTATTAACGTTTCAATAGAACATAATTAAAGTGTTTCATAGTTATAGGTCTCCTTTCGAGCGATAACAAAATATTTCTTTAACATAATATTCAATATATATAATAATGAAACTTAAATTAGTAAAATTTTTTTTTAATTCTTTGCTTATTAAACAAACTCTAGCGCCCTAAAAATTGTTATTTATTTTAAAATAATCATATTACTTAAGCATGCACAGTCATAAAAGTAAATTGTAACATTTAAAAATATATTGATTAAGTTAAAATTCATACTTTAAATTACTTATATTGCTATCATTTACAAGTAAACTAACAATATGTGGAAAGTGTATCGCTCCTTGTGCAATGATATATACAAAAAAAAAAAAAAAAAAAAAAAAACATGACTGAATCGGTTTGTTTGTGTGAAAAGGGGTCATTTCCACTTTTAAAACTTTTACGTACGAAACAAATAAACATTTCTTTAGGCTATATTTTCAAAAACTCGAATCACTAATTTCCTGTCATTAAAGAAGATTACACGTGATATAAAAATACCAATATAATTATTCATGGTCCTACAGAATGTCTAGGAATATTTTTCGCCTGTACGGAGATGACCGTTTTCAAAATCAATTTAGGTTTATAAAATATCAAGTCCAATTTAACTTATAAAGACATGCAATTTTATGTAGTCATTGATCAAAAAACTGTAAAATGTTATTGGATTAAGGAATAACAGACATGGTATGTGAGAGAGAAAGTTAGTGCTATTCAGGCAATTTGCTCGTTGTAGATATAGGACACGTTCTTATTTCATTGTTATTGCCTGGGAGAATTTCCTGATCCTCTGTGTTTGGGAACAGTGAGTTCATGAAGGGTAGTCAGGGCCTGCGCTACGGATAATTCAACCGGTTTTAAAAATGAACAATTGTTATATTTTATTCGAAGAATTACGATGACGTGTCATTGGGCGAATAGAAGCAAAACAAAGTCAATCATATGTATCATGACTCAGAATTTTCCTGTAGCAGCTATTGCGAAGCTAGTATCCAGATCAGCTGTATGCAGAAGGCTCCACGAAGAAAAATTTACAGGCAAGTATTTTGTGTACTTTTGACAGCATGCCACTTTAATTGGATACGTAACACATCGATCAATAACTCCCGAGACTAACCCAGAGATGGCGCTCGTAGTAAACCAGTAACCAGGTCTTTCTAGAGTACGAACCTTTACTTGAAACGTGTCAAAATTTTAAGTCGATCGGACCAGGAAAAAGGTTTTTTGAAGTGAAGTGAAAAGGTTTTTTCCAAGTGGGTGCCGCGATTGCTTTCGATGGAACAAAAACAGCAACGAGTCGATGATTCAGAAAGCTGTTTATCGCTATTTACTCGCAACAAAAAAGATTTCTCGCGGAAAAAAAAAAAAAATTTGGGAAAAAAAAAAAAAAAAATTCGGAAAAGCGTTGGAACGATTGTATCACCCTAAAAGGTGATTAACAAAAGGTGTTATGTTGATGAATAAAAAAAAAGTTTGCAAAAAAAAATGTTTTCAATGTTAGACTCGGGAGTTATTGATCGATGTGTTACATATTTAAATAAAAGTGCAAATCAATGGAGGTCTGATCTTTGTACTGATGCTTCTCTAGATTTTATTAGCAAAGTCATTCAAGCAGATTGTTGTTCAGGAAGGAACGAGAAACCCGTTATTATTCCCCTCATTTCCAGTGACAAAATTCTTGATACAATTGTTTGTTCTAACCCAGTAAGGGGATTCCTTCTTCATGCAAGGTCACACAGATATCGGTTGGTGAAGTATTACTTTCTTGATGAGATCATTATATGAAAAAGTTAAATTATGTCCTCTGAACTTGAATCTGATTGAGGATGTTCGTGTTCCTTTAGGGATACGTATTATTGTACTTACCATCTCCCCTTCAATTCTTCAGGGTCTTCCAACTGTCTTGACAAATAAATGATTTTTATTTTCAACTGAGTTAATAAACACAATCATTTTCAACATAATTATTGTGTTGTTTGCGGTGACAAACACCCGCATTGAAGCTGATCACACACTGAATTCGGGTACAATGTCTTTTTCGGAATGTTTTCATTTTGCGTATTTTCAAGGTAGAGCCTGTACATTTTTTGTGCCCAATTTGTGAAACATTGCTTGAATCATTGAGAAAAATCGACAATCAATTTTATCTAATTTTTCCTTAAATTTCGGAAACTAGTGTATTTGTAGAAATAAACTAAATTCCAAATTATTGTAATAAAACTGTATTAAAACAGAAAGAAGAGTTTTGGTATGTGTCGTTAATTTAAGAATAATAAAATGGCTTTTATCTACAGAAATTTGAACGTTTTGATATTATTTCCAAGAAACTAAAATGGTCAACAGATAAATAAAAGTAAAATTATGTCCACCAATACATTTGAAATGGAAAGCTTTAATCCACAAATAAATATGGATTAAAGCTACAATCCACACACACACAGTCGAAGCTTTGTTAATCAAATTGTCCTGGAAAATTCTCGTATTTATCATTTTTTAGAAACAATTGCCTCTAAAATGAAATAAAATGTATTTGTATGTCGCTATTGTATTTTTAACATGTAGCATTATTTTTATGAAAATATTTTAATTTTTTGCAAGCATGAGAAACATTGAAAGAAAAATTCATAGCAATGCGAAAATACATTACCTTTCTTCTTCTGTAAGACCTAATGCTTCTATACCACTTTCAATCAAAGATTCGTCAGTGGTGTTAAGAAATTCAAAAGGAAAAGATGTGGTATTTACTAGGCATCCCTCTGTACTCTGTGGAAGGGCTTGCATTTTTGGTTTGGTGATATAAGAGCCGAAACCCAGCCAAGCATTAATGAGAAAACCAGCCGTTAAACCGATCAGAGTACCCTACATAAAAAAAATTGAAAAATATTCCAATGTTTCTTTTATTTTGCATGGTAAACTAAAACACTTTTAAGACAGTTATGACAGCAATAATTTTAATTCGAAATAGAAACAGAAATGTTACTTGCATAGTTATTGTATAACGTGACTGGAAACTACTTATAAAAACCATAAATTTTGAAATGAAAGAATTTAGATATATAAATGGTAAAAATTAAATTCCATCAGTAACCAAAAAGTAATTTAATGATTAATTGAATCAATCGTTCTAAATATTATGAATTAATTATATACATTCATTAGTTGCTTTTAAAATATTTACTGCACATAGTTGCTTAGTCAAGTAATAATGTTCTCCCTTTTAACACCATGAAGAAATCACGTGAATGAATTGAAACAGAAGCAAATGCAATAATCGGCGTTACATTCATATTATTGGAATATCATATTCACATCTCATGGGTGGGGTGAGAAACGACCTGAGAACTGCTATTGTAGTCGTAATAAATCGAGAGTGAGTGAATGAGTGTAAAGTTTATTGGCGCAAGAGCCAGATATAGCTACGCTGCACCAAACAAGATTTAATTGGGCCTAGATGTGAAGAAATAGAAAAAAAAGACAAAAATTGGTTGACAAGGAATGTCGAAAATAGAGAATGAGTGAGTGAATGTAAAGGTTTTTTTGGAGCAAGAGTCAGGTGTGGCTATGCTGCCCCAAACAAGATTTAACTGTGATCTAAACGTGAACAAATTGGGGGAAAAAATTGGTCAATAAGAAGGAGGGTCTAAAATAGAGAAGGATCACCAGGGAAACACAGGGGTGTGTCACCCATGTTTACCCATGACAGTATACCCCATAGGAAAGTGAAATATCACTAGGAGGCCTCGGGGTCATGATGCCCGTACTTACCTAAAGAAGGCAAGTCCCTGAGGTCCCCTGATATAATCCCCAGGGTCAGGGTGCCTGGCTATACCCCCAGACGCTGGGTACCCATTTTAGTCGCCTCTTACGACTTGCGTGAGCTACAGTGGTGGAATAAATCAAGAACTGTACCAGGAGTTAATGGTTGTCTGATACTGGTATACGCTTCATAAAAGCCAGAATGTTTCGACGACGATACATGACTCCTTACTAGCAAGTTTCTGAGTTTGAACAGATACTAATGATCGACCTTTATGAAAGGAATGTTTTTTATTATATAATAGCAGCTCTTAAGTGGTGCGATACCACAATAGTAATACTAGTTTGAATATAGCATATTCAAGGGAACCAGGCGAATCGAAAATCCAGTGAAGGATGAGCAAATGGTACTTTAGAACAGGGTCATAGACAAATTGTTCTGTGTGGCAGTGATGGATCGCGCAATGTTACCTCGACTGTCGATATACATTGTGTCATTGTTTGCTTCAGCATTTCATCGGTATCCATTACACCATGGACTGTGTGCTCGAGTTTCTTTGCAAAGATTCCCCTCAAGTAAAAGCATAGACGTATGTTTGTCTACGTAGACATTGATGCCAGTTGAACGCCGTTGAATTGATGCCGTATGAATGCCGTGTTGGACGTATACCAATCAATGTAACCTTCCAGGATGCTTTATTCAACATATTAGAGGACGAATGCCAAGAATGATGGTTTGGAGAGCCAGTGGGTATCATGTATAATTTCAGCTGTTACACACTGTAGGTAATATCAACAGTAACAGATTTATTAGTGACAAATTGGAGCCTGGTATCGTATTCTTTCTTAAATGCATTAGGAAAACTATTTTAAGAGGTCAGTACTCGTCTACATTTTGTTCAGAATGGTCAAACCTCCTTTTCAGCACAGAAGATATAATTTCTTCATTGGCCTGCTTATTCAGTGGATATGCCACCTGTTGAACATGTCTGAGATTCTATCAATAGGTGTCACTCTCGTGACCCTCGTGCCGTAGCTGAAATAGATGAATTTTAGGTTCGATAAAAGCATTTAATAATGCTCTCTTTCACGTATATAAATTGAATATCTAAGTCGGTTAACATCGTACAGAATTACACACTGTAGCCACATTTGGCTCATACTTAATATATTTGCGGCTCAGCGAGCATAACAGCACATAACGAAAGCTTTTTCTAAAAATATCGTTTTTTAATTTTAAGATTTTTGATTACACATTGTTATTGGTATTGAATCACAACTCTGACCAGTAAACTATTACTAGTCATGTGGAATAGGTTCTCTATTGCTACTACCAATTGAAAATCGAATGTTTTAGCAAATGTAATAAAATAAACCCTACTTCACACGACATTTCTATCACAGCCTTGCTTAGCGAGGTATATATTCCACTCTCAGAGCAAAAAAAATAAATTTATTTGTTCTATGCTTATTAATTTGTGGGATTATCCCGGCAAGGTAATATTCAAGCAAAAAAAAATGATAATTTTAATTAATTTTTTTGTTATTTTGTAATAACGATTACTTATCTGCCTCTCTTGCATTCAGTATGTCTTTATCGAAAATACGAAGAAAAAAAAATGCAGATGATCATTGGTATTTCCAAGTAAAGTGATAATTTTTTCAATGTGACACAAAAGGTAAAATAATATGCTTAAGGCCGTCCTTATTATATTAACTGTACACTCGCATCGCACTGTCTTCCCCAGGCAGCAGAGGTGTTTTCTAGCCACCTCACAAAACAATGAGGAACACCTCAGTGAAGACAAAAGACGCTAAGAATGATTACTTCGTAACGTTCCGTCTCTTTATTTTTTATGCATATTTTAGATTTATATCTGTAATTGTTACTGTTAACATAACTTTATCTTGAATAATAATAATTCAAGATAAAAAAAAAATAGCGTTTTTATATGTTGGCAAAGTTAATTAAAAAAAATTATTAAAATATTAGTTAAAATTGGTCGCAAATATCTAAATATTGCATTGTTAGGCAATTAAGAATGGTTCCCAAAATTTCAGAGCTCTAGCTTGATGGGAAGGTGGTTAAATTAATGATAGAAAATTTGATGACACACACTAAGTGAAATACAGAAAAACATTAAAACTAACTAAAGTTAATTAATTCATCCGGTAAATTAAATGGTTGGAATGCAGTTTAACCCAACCACTCTTGGCGACAAGAATTATTTGGCAGTATTTTGCCGAATGTGGCTACCCTGGTCCGTTTTACGGACTTAACGTTCAGCCAAAAAAAATCGCCAAGTTTGGTGCCAATTTTTGAAATCGCGCCAAGTGGTTGGGCTAAATTGAATTGTGTAAGGAAATATTAGTTAAAACTTGTCGCAAATGTCTAAATATTGTATTGTTAGGCAAATAAAAAGGATTCCCAAAGTTTCAGAGCTCTAGCTTTATGGGAAGTTGGTTAAATTAACGATCAAAAATTTGATGACACACACTCCAAGTGAAATATGTCGCGTTGATTCTCTATATCTATTAATATTGTCTATGTTTCAGCTTTTGTTTTGTTCCGAATGGCAACGGTGTTAAAATAGGTATATGTAGTTTTTGGAATTCATTAAAAGAAAAGGTTGTGTTTACTTCTGAGAATGGCTTTGAGTTTTTATTTACGCCATAAATAAATGCCCTTTCATCCAAGAAATCCAAAGCAGAGTCTTTAATGAGAGTTTCTGAATAAGAATATTATCTGATTCGATGTCAAACCGTGACATCTGGCGTCCGTGACAGGACTCGGTTGCTTTTTAAGAGTAAGTACGAAACACTTCAGCATTTATTTCATTATGGAAACTGTTTTGAAAGATAGGAAGCAGCTGAGAAGACTGTTTACTATAGCATGCATTTCCTTTGACAAGGCAGATAATCAACTGAGTTGTGTTGATAAAATCAATAAATTAAAGCTAATTGAGGAGAAAGCTTTATTAATGATGGCATGTGAAGAAAAATTTAAACAGTTGTTGTATTCCGAGAACACTTCCGATACTGAAATAGAGAGAGAAGTAGATGAGTCGGAAACTTACATTGATCGCTGGAGATCTTTAAAACAAAAGTTAGAATCATTTGTGATTGAACAGTTATCCTCTAAAAATGAAAGTTTTAATATTGTTACGAATACCTTATTAAATTATCCAAAAATAAAATTACCTACTTTTGACGGT
>BMAW01106496.1:411795-436796 GCA_019974015.1 Nephila pilipes
GATTTAGATCCGAATATCTAGGAGCACTTATTCAAAAATCGGATAAGACAAGATCAGTGAAAGTTAATATGGGTGCTATTGTATTGATAGGAAGTGACAACACCAAGCGACTGAATTGGCCACTGGGAAAAATAATAGAGATTATTCCAGGTCAAGATGGAGTAACAAGACTTGTGAGACTTAAAACGGCAAATGGAGAATTACTAAGACAGACTCAGAGACTGTATCCACTAGAAGTCTCTAATGATGATCTTATTGTTGAGAACTTTTCAACTAAGAAGTTGGGAACATGTAAAGAGTCTGGCTCTAACGATGTGTGTGATGTAAGCTTTGAGCCACAGTTTCAAAAGACTAGAACCGGTCGTACGGTCAAAATACCTAAAAGACTGGACTTGTGAACAATTTTTATTTTGTTAATTTCATATTTCTTTCTTGCAACTATGTGTAAGTTAAAGTTTTAATGTAAAATGTTAACTTAGGTGGGAGGATGTCGCGTTGATTCTCTATATCTATTAATATTGTCTATGTTTCAGCTTTTGTTTTGTTCCGAATGGCAACGGTGTTAAAATAGGTATATGTAGTTTTTGGAATTCATTAAAAGAAAAGGTTATGTTTACTTCTGAGAATGGCTTTGAGTTTTTATTTACGCCATAAATAAATGCCCTTTCATCCAAGAAATCCAAAGCAGAGTCTTTAATGAGAGTTTCTGAATAAGAATATTATCTGATTCGATGTCAAACCGTGACAAAATACATAAAACGTTTTAAAAAAAACTATTACACTATCTAATACAGTTTACTGAACCTACACGACCCCTCGCCGAAACTGGTATTGAATGAAAGTCCAAAGGCCATTACATGCTTGATATGTAATGTTAATAACATACCAAAGCTGCATTAAATGAAATGTCACTCTGAACAACATAAACACACAATGCAATCTATAAGGAACAGTACTCTTGCTATGAAGGTAAATTAAAGAAAGAAAAAAAGAAACTACCACGGTAACTACATATTATAGGCTCGACGTGGTTTAACTGATATTGTATAGGTCAACTGTATGCAAAATATAGCAAATGCTTAACTGACGATTTGCAAAATATACAAGGATATTTCAAAAAGAATTTGAAGAGAAGCGGCATCTTTAAAGTAAATTATTGCTACGTTTTTGATGCTGCCATCTGTTAAGGGGACTTAGTACCTTTGCGCCTTCAAAAATTCGATTTTTTAAATTTGATTTTAAAAAATAGTACTGAATGGTAGGAGCATTTTAAAACAAACCGCATCAAAATCCGACAATTATTACTCTCTGTGCAACAAAAAATGTAAGTATCTGAAGCGGCTTATTCTATGTAATGCAATGTAAACAAACCTCTTTTTCTCAGTTTGTTATTTTCACACTTTCCCACAGGATTAAAAAAAATATTTTGCATGCAGAGCTTTAAAATTTTACACGAGTATTGTACTTGTTAATCTTTATTCTGTGAACCTCAATTTTGTTAATAGGATGATTAGAATTTATTTTATAACATGATACACGAAAAAAAAGTTACTAAATACAAACTTGATAACTTTTTTAATTTTTCAATTTTTTTTTAATGTAAGGTAAATTTAAAATTTGAGGTTTACAGAATAAGGACATTATTTAGCTTTAATTTGGTATAAGAATTATGGTTTTACTGTACATCTTTCAAAAGTTATCTTGTGGGTAACGTAAGGTAAGCTAATTTATTTTTCAAATTTTTGTACGCATATTTCATGTTGTATAAGAAAATATATTAATTTAATAGCAAAACTTGACCCAATATTTTAAACTATGCACTTTATTACACAAACTGGCAAAGTTCCATACTGAAATGAGCAAAAGTTGTTGTTTTATGAAAAATTGAAAAAAGTTTGTCAAAATGTTCTACTTTTGATTTCGTAAGGTACTAAGTCCCCTTAAATGGAGTAGAAATAAGCCTAATAGTGATTGATAAATTCATTTTGATTTGGAAGACATTTACTGCCAATTCAAAATTTGATTGCTGCCACGTCGAGTTGTCGGCGTCATTTTGCGTCGAGTTGTCGCCGTCGATGACAATTGGATTCCTCGTAAAATACCAGAAATCAAGCAACAGTCAAAACTAGGCATTTTTTCTCGGAGAATCCGCCAAAGAAGGCGAGGATGATCCTATTGGCAGGAAAAGTTATGACGAAGAATTTTCAAGCGTCGAAAGGCGTCTTGATCACGAATACGAGTAAATGAGACTTTGACAGTTGTCTCGTGAGTCATGGTGCTTATTAAAAAACAAACCATTTTGATTGTCACGAGCGCCATCTCTTGGATTTTCTGAGGACTTATTGAACGACCCTAGTAACGATACATTGCATTTATTGTTGAAATGTGTGATTGAATTTCAAATTATATTGTACGAGTGCACAGCAGCTAAAAATATTGTTTGCTGTTATGGAAGATCTGGGAAAAATTTAAAAGAAAGAAAAGCGTAAACATAATAAATAAATACTCAGATTAGAGAAAGAAATATGTGAAATATATGAAATCTGAGCTGGTTATATAAAAATCTTGAAGATGAATGCTTTGTATATCTCACCTCCCCCTACATTATGTTCTCTATGGTAGTTTATTACATATTAAATTATATACCTAAAAGTTATGTTTATAGTGGAGAAGTTGATAACAAAGAAATATAATCAAAATAATTCAGTTTAACTTTAAAGATAATGAGAAAAAAAAACTTAAACTATATATTTAAATAAAACAAAATATATCATAAATCTTGCAATTCAAAACATTTCATACTCTTATGAATAATTGGTTTGATTAAACTTTCATGAATAGAATGATTTAGTGGATAAAATAGCAAAGTGAAAAGTATAAATTTAAAACCGAAGGGGGGTAAAGACAAAAGTTTATTAATTAAAGAAGTTTTTCAAAGTTTCCCTGATTAAAAAAATCGACATCTTTCAAAAACGTTGGAGTTTATAATAGCAACTATTATTTTTGTAAAAAAAATGAAGCTGTTACTATTCATAAAATATTACATTTGGTTTAATAGATATTAAATTTAATAAGAGTGAACGTTAAATTTAATTTCGTCCCGTAGATAAGTTTAAAAATTTAGTAATCCAGCTACCAAACATTAAATAATTAATAATGCTTGAGAAATGCATAATTAATGTATATGAATAACTTTTAAGATTTTAGAGTGTTTTGGTATATTTTTAATGAGCAACAAACAAATGAAAAAAAAATATAGCGACCTCCTAAAGAATCTATGATAACTAATAAACAGGGTGAGAAAGAGAGTTTTTGAAAAAAGTAAGATTTTTTTTATGCAAATATGCTTGCACTGCTCCCCCCTCTACGCATCACAGAAGCTCCCAAGAAATTCGGAGTGAAACTATCAACGAGGCGGATCTCAATAATACAGACAAAAAAATAAAAAAATTTACTTATTCACAACATGTATTGATATCAATTAAGTATAATATTGGCTGATTTCTAAAATTGATTTGATCCTATTTTAGACCACACTTTGGTGACGAAAAACAAAATGCTTACAAATCGCTAATACAGTTGCTTTAATAACAGTTAAATTAAAGGGTTGCATTTTTACATGGGTTGTCAATTGGGTGTACTGTTATGGTTTCAATTGCTACTTTAGCTCTTGTCTTGGCGAACAAAATGGCGTCCCAAAGCGCGATTGATAAGCCAAATTGGCAACTCTTGTAAAATTACAACCTTTACACATATTGATCATAATAAAAATTCAATAAGTATGGAGCCAATTCGTTTTTCGACGCCAGTGTGCGGGCTAAAATAAAATTCAACCCCCCCAAAAAATGAATAACGTATCGTTATGTGTTGAAAATGTAAGATAAACAAATATACCATTCTGCAGTGAGAAATAAAAGATTCCTCACAATTATTTAAAAATAATTAATTAGACTTTCATGAAAAAAAAAGAAGAAGAATTGCCATCGCTTTCCTCACACACAACTAAAAATAATTCACATGAGGAATAAATTATCGGTAATCAGGTTAGCTGATAGTTGTTTCACGAAACATGATAGACGAACTGATACAATAGATGTCTCAAATTGTTATTTCAGTGTTGGGGAATCGACAAGCGTCAGCATGCGAACTACACGAAGATAACTCTTCAATATGGGTTTCCAAACCCGAGAGGCTTACTCGAAAACCTTTGGGCTGTCTTCGTGGGTAATACTAATCAATAGGACCCTAAATTGGAACACTTTTTCCGATAGCAATACGCTCGGACATTAATTTCTATATTATGACTTCACTATATTTTAAAGAGAAGAGTAATTTACATTATTACTCATTTCTATCTGAATCAAACACTTTTTGTGTTATAAAATGTGTTCCATGTTTCATCTTTTAAACTGTAGTACTAATTGGTTTTGAACGTTACTTGATCAAGAGAAAAATAGCGTATTTTCGTATATTTCCTAAATTGTAAGAGAAATGCATCGTAAATGAATGTACGTGTTACAATGTCACACACAATCATAAAAATTGGAACAAATTTGTGTCGGAAAATATGTTCCAAATTTCATTTGGGCTCTTTGATATTGCGCAAAATGAATCTTAAATGACAGTAAGGTATGGTGTGAATTTACTCCAGGATAACTTCACACATTAGTGGAATCCATTGTCTGTATGATACTGAATAGGCATTCACATTTTTCTGGTGCTTAAGTGTCGTATTTCATTGAAAACACAGCAATTAGCAAAAGAAAGAACGGATAAAAATCATATCTTTCCTATTAAACTTTCAAAAACTATTCATGAATCTGCTTTTAAATAATAATGGGTAAATTACTGATGATGAACAAATGATGTGTAGTTACTTCGCATACATCTTTATTCAGAAAAATCCCTTTTTATCCCTTTTAATGCTTTAAAAGGCTATTAAATATGTGAATGCTGGTAAATTAGGTAAATGTTAAATAATACGAATGCTATTAAATAATTAAATTCAAATTATGTGAGTTAAAAATGATGTTATTAAAACTTACGGGTTCATTGGCCGTCGTACTGAACATTCCCAACGAGTAGATTCCTAGAATGGGTCCGCCCACCATTCCGAACACAACGTTAGAGGCTTCCATGACGCCTCTGAAGTTCGCCACCAGGAAAGTTAACATCAAGGTCAGGACGCCATATCCTACAGCTAAAAGAAATAGTTTCTCCATATTTATAGGTCGAAATCTAATTACTTAAAATAATACGCGGTAATTAACACTTTTATCCGATGTTTTAAAAATTATTAGTTTGGTTTAGTCATATCAAAAATGACAATTTTTAATCTGCCAGATCTGCCATCCATTGAAAACATCTTGTCATGGGTTGCTGAGAGACTGGCCCTCCACCCCTCTACAGCTAATACGGCTGATGAAGTATGGCTTAGACTTGAAGCAGTATGGAATGAGTAGCCCGCTTCTGTTATCTAAGCCCAGTTCGACTTCATACTTAACCGTTTACTGGCCGTTTTAGCTGCCAGGGGGGGGGGGGGCAGCTGTTTCTATCAATTTCGCACCCCTGTAAACCGCCAGCCCCTTGCAAATTTAATCATTTTATGTTCATACCATTTTGTTTACCTACAATAAATATCTTTTTTGTATTTAATTTCCTTCATTTTCGAATGCATTGTTGGACACAAAAAATAGAGCGGACAGAGATGTACGAGAGATAGAGTTAGAAACATCTGTACAATTTTATCGTTTTTTTTTATATTTTTCTATAAAAGCTAATTTTATTAAAGGATCATTTATGAAGGGAATAAACAAATCTTAATGGTATAAAAAATATGAGATTCACATCGTAGACAATATAAATAAATTATGCATTATATATTTTTGTATGAATTGGTTAAATTTTTTTTTTTTTTTTTTTTTTTGGTTATTTAAAAAAAATCATTTGAAGGAGCTCTTGCATTATGCTGTACAATAAGATCAAAATTCTATTTATGTTACAAGCATTTCAATATTCAAAGTACCTCCTCGTTAAAGTGTCGAAATCATTATCAGAATATTTCTGAAGTGCTCTTTTTGAGTTTTTTGAAATCATTGATTACTGAATGTTATGTAACGATTACGAAAATGTCAAGGTTACGTTAAAAGTTTATATAATAAAAACGTGTTTATAAAACGAAATCGTGTGAATAAATAGAGTAAGAGATAGGATAAGTAAACCGAGTAAAATATTTACTCTAGACATATAATGCAATGCTAAAGGTCAGATTTTAAGGGAATATAAAACCATAAAAATGACCTAATTATGGAAAATATTTTTATTATTTTAATTTAATTGTATAGTGTTTTTAAATATTTAAACACAATTACATAGCTCTACCAACATTATTTGGCGAGTTATTTAAATTTTTGTAAATATTGAGTGTCATATCATTTCCTTGACTTTTGAAACCTTAAACTGCTTTTTCCGATTTCTATTCATCATGGTGTTCAAGTACTTAAAATACTATGACATTTTTGTTAAATAGTGTAAAGTTCTGAAAATTTTCCCAGTTATTTTGTATTATGTGTATAGTAAATTTACGCATGAGGAATAAGGATTTAGTCAAATAGTTATTTTCTTACAAATACGTTGGGCGTATTAAGTGTCTTAACCACCCATTCGGAGAGAACCCCCGAAAGTGTCAGCAACAGAGAGGACCCTATTTCTCCGACCCAAAGGTCGGCGATCAGCTAGTACAGATGTGCACCTTTTCGGAAAAGGCGGCTAATATGCTTCCCTCCTTCCTATAGCAGAGAGAGAAAAAGACTTGAAAGAAATATACCGGAGAGGGACCAGGTGGAAGTAGCGAACGCGGACGAAGAAAGGAAAGCAAGAGGAAACCATACATGGTCGATGGAAAGAGGAAAGAGGCATCATTTGATAGTATTCTGTATGATCATGCTTTAGCGACCGAAAACACTTAAAACATGATTTTCAACCAAAATTTACAATATTTTTACTATACCATTTTAAATCCCGACTGAGTGACTTTCCAAAACTGCTTCTGTTTTGAGTCCAGGATAATTAGAATCGAAATAATAACGATTTGAAAATTACACCATAACAGTCAATCAAACAGGAGGTGCTGATTTAATTGCTTTGTCTTGGAAAATGTGATTTTTTAAAAAAATATTGCTTACTCAAAACGTGATTTTTCATACTATTACTGAGATATCTGCTTACAATTTGAACTATATGTTATTTTCGCTATCCTTCAGACTATGAAATAAAGATTTAGTCTTAAAGCCGAAACTTTTTTATTTAAAGGAGTTTTTGCACGATAGTACAGGTAAATTTGAAAAACAATTAACTGGAATTATCATAATGAGCTATAACTGTTTCACATTTAAATATATTTCTTAAATATTGATTTATTTTCTTCACTTATGTAATAAATATGTAAGTCAAAAACATTAAATTTGGATTAATGAAACAGAATTTGGATTAGAGTGCTCTTGTGTTTCGGTTAAATTTCAAAACGTTTCTGTTAAATTTTTACTTTATTAAACTTCATTGAATAAATGTAATATTTTTACGCTTTTTCATTACTGTGAGTCCCAATCTTCATAAAAATAAGGTGGAAGTTTATTTCAATACCTTTAAATAAAGATTGCTTCGAATGTAGTTGGATACCTTAAAAGTTTTAGAGCATTCAAAAGATGGACCAATAAACATGTGGAGAGAATAATTCCATTTAAACAGTTCCTTAATGGTGTATGTCCAATTTTATGTCTAAGAGTGCCTTTTCAATTTATTTTCAGTCTTTCCATTATCAAAATGTTATGTTGTTGAGAATAACGAAGCATGCTCACCCAAGATCTTCGCCACGAAGGCCATCCAAGATTCACTGAGTTTTTTGCAAAAGCAGTAAGGTCTGATGAAATCTTCCATGGTGACAGCTGTCAGTGAATTAACTGCTGAAGAGATGGTGCTAAGGGATGCGCTGAACACACCAGAGATACACAAACCAGTAAGGCCTGGTATGCTGCCAAACAGCTTCAAGATGACTAGAGGCATTAACTGAAAATAATGAACTATTTTAAGGCAATACAAATAAAATTAAAGAGTCACACTTTAGTTCAAAAACAAACTAAATTTGCATAGTAATGAAGAATAATGATGCTAATTTTTGAGCCGTTTAATGCAAATGATTATGAGTCTTCGTTTGTTCTTTGACACCCAAAGAGGTTTACGTTTTCGACGCATATAATTTCTAGGTTCATAAAAATAAAATATAGGTAAGATATACATTGTAGTAGATTAGAATATTTACATTCTCTTCTCAGCTAAACTACTAAAACTAAAAGATCGGAAAGTCCGACTACTAATACCGGAAACACTGCCTTACAGATCATGCGTGATTAGAATATATAAGTAATATTGTATAGGTAAGGATGATCTTGTCAACAAATGTAGTTGTCAAATGTCTCCAAGCCAATAATTTTTGCGACATGATACCAATGAACAAAATTAGATGGCCCTGAACCTCTCTAGACATGTCTAGGCGTTTCCATTTTTTGAGGGGCATATATATCACGCACTGTGTCAATCTGTTAGAATGTATGCTAGACAATTTATGCTAATGCCATATTGTGATTTGAATTGCAATATTCAGTGATTGTATGAACTTTAAATTGGTGCTATCACATATTCATTCGTATATGGGTTAATTGATTTCTGTTAAAAGGAAATATACTGTATTCGCTAGAGATTAACGGAATAAATTTGGATTTGCTCGAAAAAAAACCGTGGACTCCAAAGGACCCCTTAATGCTTTTCATCTCTTTATAGACAGAAGAGAAAAAAATTACATACACTCAGAGACAATGATAAATAATGACTGATCAAAACTGTATGTAATAACAAACAATATTTACAACTTTTGAAATAACTCAATTCAGTGTAGAAAGTATCAAATATGCAGCTATAAAATCAGCGTTAAAAATTGATATCAATAGTATACAATAAATTCCACGTATAAGCCGAAAGTTTTGGGCATTTTTTCATCACTAAATTACGAGGGTCTGCTTAAATACGCATCACCTGTTTCGCAAAAAAAATATAAGTACTTTTCCGCACTCGGGGGATAAATTTCCAAATGTAGCATGTTTTAATCACTTAAAGTTTAAATACATCTTATGTTTAAAAGAGAAGAAATTTTAAATAAAAACTAATTATTATCAGCATGAGAAGAAATTGCTTCATTTTCGAAAGTGTTCATATTATTGGTTTGTTGACTCATCGCTAAAACGAAAAATTTGACTTTGGCGAAATTTGACTGGCTAACGGAAAATGTACTCTAGAAATAATAATAGAATGCCGAAGAAGATGCGCACATAAAATAGCGTTGAAAGATGAATATTACTTCAATGTTTGAATTTGCATTTCGGGTGACCCCTTGGTGAGGAAGTTAGAAGAGGGTGAGGCTAAGAGGGTGAGGAAGTTAGTGTTGTCACTTGACCAAGGTTCAAAACTCTGTGGTCTGTCGTCAAGAGCCCTAGGGGTGCTTCCAGTGCAACGTCAATCAAAACAATCTATCAACACATTTTGGGCGTTTCAATGCAACTATTATGCAAAAAAAAGAAAAAAAAAGAAACAAATTCTTAAAAATTGATTTAATGTCCTTGTAAGAGTCGGAATCATTCATGAAATTCACGAATTTCCGAATCATTCATGAAATTCACATTCATTCATTGGAATGTTTGGATGCTTATCGTCATCATTTCGAATGCCCTTCATACTAGAGTTTATGTCCTTTTCATACTTAAAAACGTTCTTGAATTTTTTTTTTCATTTGGGTTCATATAAGGGACATGAATTTTTGGTACAGTTTTGAAAAAAAAAAAAAAAAAAAAAAAAAAAAAAGAAAGAAAGAAATGTGTGTGTGTGTGTGTGTGCGCTGTCACCTCATAAACGGATCAGCTTATTCACGAAAATTAAATGGTAAACATGGAGAAGAATATAACATGCGTGAGAATTAGTACTACAGTTAAAAGACTTACTTGATCAGCAGAATTAAGCTTCACATTCTCGTCTTTCAAAGGGTCGCAGTCGTGGAAAAATGCATAAATAACAACTCCGTCCCAAAAGGTGAACAGATTGAAAACCAGGATGAGCGGTAGACTTATAAAAAGTGCTCTGTCGAGAGATAAGAGTAATACCATTGAATTTCACAATATCTTACAAATAACTTTATGACAGGAAGCATAAAAAGAAAAGAAAGAAAAGAAAAGAAAAAACCCAACAAGAAATACAAAGTGATGTCCAAAAGCCAAGCATTGTTGTTAATTTTGTGAATAAATAAATGAAATCTATTTCGGAATGGTAGGAAACGTGTTATGTGAGTTTAAAACGGTGATAAAATAAGAAAACAATGCGAAAAAATGATTATAATCACTTTTATTACCCAAACAAACAGTTTGAAAAAACTTTGGTATAAAAAGAGTTCATACTTTATTGAAAAACAAATGACATTAAAAGGTGATGCTATTGTTTTCTGGGTGCCCTCTACCAGCCAGGCCTGCTGCACAATCAGTTCCCATACTTTCTACGCCATTGTGGGTAAGTTGGGAACTCAAAGAATCCTAAACATCATGAAGAGCTCTATTCATTTCTGAGAGCTTAGTAGGTTTGCAAATTGTCGTCTGAGCATATCCCACACAAGCACGATATAATTCAAATCAGGTGAGAGAGCAGGCCATTGCATGCATTGGATATTTCCCGTTTCACAGAAGTTGTTGATCAAAAATGCACGGTGGTAATGCGATTTGTTATTCATAAATATGAAGTCAATCGGCAGCACCTCGAAGCGGATAGGATTCAATAACGTCCATATCTTTTGGAATTCACGGGCACCGTCTCAGAGATATTAAAGTCTATTACGCCATTCAGTTGATACCTACTTATACCATAATTCCCCTTGATGGGTATCTTTCGTGATGTTTTTAGGGTGAAAACGAGTTTCACTTTCTCGCCGTATCAGTAACAGATGCGATTTAAGGTTTCGACGAAAGCAAAATTCGTCAATTAACACCTCATTGGCCTACTGCTCCAAATTCTAGTACTTATGTTTCAAAATCCAGTTTAAACAAGCGTGTTTCTGCGTAGTTGTAAGAGAAATGCAAAATGCTGGTCTTCTGGCAAGGAAACCGACATGACTCAGTCTCTTACAAATAGTTTGCATGGAAACGCCTGCGAGGACTGTGAGAATTGATTTCTTTGGTGTAACCATTCCTTCCACGTCGCACAGTTATAACCAGATATCGCTCTTGGCGAATTGTGATTCTTGGTTTACCTGGTACCGGTCGTCGATTAATATTTCACGCTTTTTGAAGCCTCTACACAGTCCTGAGATGATGAGATGATACATTGGAGAGCATTCATAATTCGCTTTGTGATCGTCAGGATTCGATTTTTCCAGTGATTCTTCCTTTCGCAAACATGTCTAATTGTTGTCTGTCTATCATTATTCGTTCATGTTTAATCGTATAATGTATAGTAATCTTTAAATCGATTTCAAATTTTTTTACTTGTTGCTTCGCATCAGAATTAAAAAAAAATTAATTAAAATTTAAATCAATGCTCTTATTAAAAAAATAATAACGTTGTAAAAATACACCAACAAATTGATGATTAATGTGTCATATTTAAAAAGAAAATTCATTAACATGGTCATTTTCAACATTACGGAGATAGACAAAATATTGCAAGAAGTGACCCCCTTCAAATTAAGGGCATAAGTCGAATGCTTGATTTTTTTCAAAAATTTATTTCAGTGGATTCGATGAAATTGAAGTAAAGATGCGCAAATCATACCATTCCGTTGATTTCTGAGCTTCCTGCTACATTATATGTCTCTTGACTTCCAGAAGCATATTCATTGTCAATCATTTTTTTGTTCTTTAGCCTCACTAAAACGAAATGTTTACAAAATGCTCAGTATAATTACAAATATCTATATACTTCAATATATTTTATAGTGAAGCGATTCATTATTTGATAACAATTTCCCAAGAGCTTTTAAAATAATAAGCGTGTGTTGCTCTATTCATTTTCCAATTGCGTTTATTTTTAGTCATTTTGCCCGAAAGGCAGCTAGCCGTGGTAGACTAGTGACCACGATTGCAAACTTGTGGACAGTGTTCTTTCATTCGAGTCATGGGTTCGAGCTCAGTATTCAAAAGGTTGCTAATTCAAAAATACAAGTAATAATAATAATAAATAAATCGGATTAAAAATTATTACTTTTTTTTAATTGTGCTTTATCAATAAAAATTACAGAAATAAAGGCTAAATATTAACCTAAGTTTCCTGAGTCAATAGGCACTCTTTACCAAAAATTAAAAAAAAAACGAAACACCAAGAAGGAGTTGTCCAATGAAGACGAAAATTGGCCGATAGGAAAATTATGTACATAATAGAAAAATGATTAAAATTTTAAAAAAAATTGAAGGATTTATTTCAGAGTTGCATAGATACAAAGCAACGAACTCAATAAGATGTTGACTCACCTCTAACCACACGATGTGGCATAGAGTGAGAAAGCTCAATGATGCTCTTCAGTGGTATTTATTGCCAACTTTGCTCCGATTGACGGGCTGGGTCATCGACATTCCCTGAAAGGTGCAGTCGTCTTCCCATCATATCCCAGATATGCTCGATTGGAGAGAGACCTGGCTAGCGAAGGAAGTGTTTGACAAGCTGTAAGACTGTTCATAGCAATACGTGCTGTATAGGGTTTGGCACTATTTTCCTGAAAAATAAGGTCAAGGTACTGAAAAAGGAAAGGTAGCAAAATAGGTCTCAGAATGTCGGCGAGGTACCGCTATGCTATAAGTGTGCCTGTAATTACGATCAAAGTGTTTCAGCAATCAAAGCCAATGGCATCCCAGACCCTAACTCCTGGTTGAGGGCCTGTGTGGCGTGCAATAATGAAAGTAGGATCAACACGCTGCCCTGGGCGTCTCCAGACACATCTTCGATGATCGTCAGGACAAGTTGGAAGAGGAATTCGTCGCTAAACACTATACGTCCTCAGTCAGCATCATTCTGATCGAGCCTAGCACCACTGTAATCTGTCTCGACAGTGCGCAGGCGTGAGTGGCACGTGGCGTAGTGGTCGGTACGAGCGTAGATTTTGCTTTATTAGCCGTCTGTGAATGATCGTGTTAGACACTCGTGTGAGGGTCGCACGTCGGATGGTTGATAACTATGAATGAGGCGCTGTGATAGCAGATCTGACAATCACTCTGTCCTCCCGATCTGCCGTGGTCCTAGGTCGACCGCTACCATCATGACTCTGTAATCTGCCATTGTCCACCCATTCTTGACAGCGTCTCCTAATTACCGCATCGCTTCGATCCATATGAGGAGCAATTCGCCGATTTGACCAACCTGCCTCTTTCATTCCGATTATACGACCGCTTTCACACTCTGACAGTGGCTCGTCATGAGCTCGATTCCTGCTGTGAGGCCTTTTTTCAGTCGTTGAATGGTATTCTAAATCGTAATGGAACAGAACATTTGACTATCAGATTGAGAATCACTTCTTATATACACCTGCTGAGTGAGCAATGCCGGTACGCTGTAGCTCCCGCTATTGGTTCATTGGACACCAAATTTTAATCATTTGCATGTTGGTCTAAATGTCCTTGCATACGAAATTTCATTACAATCTGGCAACTCCTTCTTGGTGCGTCATTTTTTTTTTTTTTTTGTTATAGAGTGTATATTTGTGAATAATTTTTTCATCAATCCTGTCTATTAATGAATGGAAACATAGAAAGTGTTTGAATGATACAATTTTAAATAATTGCTCTTTTCTCCAACAAAAATAAGAATTAATATTTTTATTTACATTAATTATCTTTATTTGTAAGAATAAAATCCATAGGAAAAAACTATGGGGAAAGCAAATTGTAGTAGTCGCCATAAAAACCCTACCTTAAAATCTGCACAGAAATGTTTAAAACAATAATTGATCGTCACCCTTTTTTCTTCCTAATTATTTTTAAGGAATTCTTATTGAGATGGAACTTCAAATTATCATTATCATCAATGCGTTTCTTTTTTTTATATTTATATTCTTATGATGATGAAGCTTCAATATATATTATATTTCATCACCATCAATCCGTATCTCTTTCAGTGAAGATGTTCGCATTGTAATTCAACTTTTATCACCATCAATCTGTGTACATTTTAATGAAGATGTTCTTATTATGATAAGGCTTCAAAAAATATTTTCCCCCCACAATCCATCTGTATCTCTTTAATTCGCACGTGAAAGTGAAGAATCAAAGATTTTGAAGTTACAAAACTGAGATGATTTCAAAAATATAAATATTTATTAAGGCTCCCGTCAACCGACCATTTTCTTCTGGTAATGTAATGTTAATTTTATGAAATTTCTACCAGAATTCTTAAATCTTAACTATTTTATTTATTTGAAGGCAATAAAGTGCATCTGAAAGAGTAAAAGCTAATGAAGATTTCTGGGAAATTACAGTTTTCCTTCCATTTTTGAAAATATTTTAGAATATTTATGTAGACATAAAAAAAAACCACAAAAAAGGTTCATTAAAATACGGGTAAATATGTTTTAAAAATATAGGAATGAAATTATAATCCCGCAAAGTGGATGCCCATTTTTGCATTCAAATGGATAAAATAGTAAAGATTTGAGGACAGTAGTAGAAATTCCATAGGATTCACGTAACGTTCATGAAATAAAAATGGCCAGTAGACGGGACCCTTAAAATGTATACTATATTACAACGATAAAGATGACATTTCATCATGTAATTTTATATTAAACGTGAAATTTCAGCTAACGTACGTCATTAAACGTTGTGTATGAAGATACAATGATACATTTAAAATAGAAAGTACACGCGTCTGGGTTGTTCAGTTTCGTTTTCTATTTTTTGCTATTATCTAGATTCCAAATCGTTTCGATTACCCTAAAAATTAATCTATGATGGAAGATAATTTATAAATACGCTAATATTCATCCAAAACTCAAATTATCTAAATGTAAATCTGAATAAAAATAAATAAATATTGATAAGTAGCGACGAACTGAGTGACAAGATGAATTGGTTTCTGGAAACGGAAATGATGATGTGTCCGATAAACGCGATGAAATGACTCTTCTAGATAAAGTGAAGGGTATCATTGAAAGATTCAAATAAGATTTGATTTAGTGTAGTAGTCTATATTCGAATCAAGATTAAACAGGGAAAGGAAATAAGGTAATACCAAAAGTAAATAATCGATTAAATCTGGAAGATTAAATCATTTGGATCATAATAACGAAATATCTTATAATTATTTACTTCGAAAAATTTATTTTTGTTTCAGAAACATAGTTTTTATATATAAATGATCTTCAGTACTTAAAGTAGAAGAGATACAAATAAAAACGAACTTCTTTGGAGAGAATCTATCCGGTTGTTCATCTTAGGTGACTAAAATGTGTCTTCGACGCAATCAAAATCTACTTTTGTTTTTGTTATATTGTCCCGTAGATATTGGGAGAGAGAGAGAGAGATGTTGAATTGAAGACGCAATAGATACACAAATACAGTGCTTTATTGACAAACTAAGAGCAAATACACTTGCCTAACAATTCACTCAGGCTGAGAGCACATGCCTTTATATATCACAATGGAATATTCCATAAAATTGCCCTAGAAATGTAAAAATATATTCTGGAAGGTTTCAGAAATTATAATGAAAAACAGAGAACAATTTAGCAAAACTTTTAAAAGATCTTTCAATGTTTACGTTACAGGGTTTGAATCCGAAAATTTTCGATCTGCAGACGAAAGCTGTTCCACGAAGCTTTATTCTCTACTTTTTAGAAGGCGGCGAATATTTTGAACATTGTTGTAATTGTAGTGTAAAATTCTTTTTCAACTTATTTTAGAAGTGCTTTTTACACCATTAGAATAAAAATAATTCTTTTAAAGTTTGTTGTTTTTGTATAATTAATTCATGATTCGCGTCAATATAGGAACTTTAAGTACTCTCGGTACAATACAAAATGGCGTCCAGATGATGCTCAGGTTGATTGAAAGAGATAAAGGTAGAGGTACATAAGAGTTTTGTGCTGACTAAGAAATCATTTGAAGGAGAGAATTTTTCATTCATATGGCGTGAAAGAAAACAAACTAAAAATGTAGCTGTAAATATTTGCTATGATTATAGAAATAATTGCTGAGAGTAAATGTTCTTTGTTATATTTCGAATAGTTTAAAATAATAAAATAACCACGATCCTAAAGTAAAGAGTGTTATAGTAGTCATTCACATTACTCTAATGTTAAGATAAAGTTCTCAACTTTTTGGTAAAATATTTAGTTTAAATATTATAGAATCTCATACTTTAGAATTACTTACTTATTAGACAATTGTAACGGTTCAAAGTACGTTTCTCGTGATTTTATATTATATTATTGTTCCTTATTTTATATATATATATATATATATATATATATATATGGAATTTTTTCTTCCTTTAAATTACAATTTGAATTTTGGAGCAATCCAATTTTACCCAACAAGAAGCATTGGGGGAAGGTTGGTACCATAGAACTAGTTTAACCCCACAATTCAGTTCCCAGTCTGAATATGCATGTATTGTTTTGTTGGGTATTCGAATTATTCTTTGGTTCAAATTAGTTTCAAATTTGATTCATCTCTTAGTTTCAAATTTCATTCAATTTCAACTTTTTTACTTAGTTCTATAAATGTGTTTTTTTGTTGATTTTGGATTTTAATTTTTTATATATATATATATATATATATATATATATATATATATATATATATTGAATTGTTGCCAAGGTAACCGAGTGGTCAGGGTCACGAGCTCGCGGTTGGCATAGACTCTCTCGAGTCATGTGTTCGAGATCTGATACCCCTTAAGACCTGCCATGTTGCATAGCAGATGCAAGTTGAATCCGTCAAGATTTCAAGTCTTCTAGTGGCCATAGTGTGGAAGGTTGGAGAGGGAGGCGCCTCTCGTGTGTCGTCCTCGTCACTTGACTGAATTCACTTAACTTTGAATCACAGTCAAGCGATAAGAACGACACCTTACCTGATACCATATTCTTTTTCCTTCCACACTATCCCAACGAAAGGTCTTGAGATGCTTAATGAACGTAAAAAGCCGCAGTGTCTCTACACCACGGACATTCGACTGAGACTTGAATGCGGGGCTTGACTGAAACATCATCTTTTATTAACTGTGACCATGACCACGGATATTGATTGACCCTTGTTTTGGATATTGTCAAATTCTTGCTGCCTGTTCTTAAACGTGGTTGCATAAGAGGCAATTGAAAATTTGGTATCAAGTTTATAACAAATGTAAAAAGCATCAAAGAAAGGTTTGGAAACTCTAAAATAAATCTTTTAATCCGAAGCTTAAACTTACACTCATAGAGGATTTTTAAAAGTAAGAAAAGTAATTTAAGAGTAATTTTTTTAATTAATTTTTATATTTTTATTTTATTCCATGAAGGATTCTTCAGAATTTTTTATATTGATAGATGATATACGCATTTTAAGACGAACATAATAGCATTTGATAAACAGAGTGTATCCTAACAAAAGCAAAATGAGTTTGAGTTCTTAGTTACGCCAGGTATCGGGACTGCTACACTTTAAGTCTGTCACGTATCAAACTCTTCGTGTTTGGATGGTGTGGAAATTAAGAGAGTGGAATGTCAGCTCAGGTGTAGTTCTCTATATATGAATGTAGCTCAGAATTTTCAATATTATGAGATCAATTTCAACAGCAGTCGTAAATAAACATTCAATCAATTTTAGATAAAAATTCCGGGAGGGGAGAAATAAGGGTAAGGGAAACTGTAACAAGATTTTATAAACATGAGAGCTCTCTAAATTTTTTATAGACATAATGCTATGTTGAAGTTTCAAAGATGCTCCCAAGAGGAAGCTATTTATAAGTTACATTTTTGAAACTTTTTTTTGGAAGTAATTTTAGAATGATTTTCATTTTAATTATGACTTTGTTAAACTCTGCATTATAATTTTACTGCTCTTAAAATCTCTTCTGTACTCACTTTTGCGCTTTCTTGAGATTTCCGACACTCATCATTCTCTGTATTTGCGCTTGATTGGTACCAAAAGTGTGGAAACTGAAAAGCACCCCTGAAAAGACTGTGTTCCAGAAAGTGTACCGTTGGGTGGGATCTGGCGAGAAACTAAAATCAAAATTCTAAATTAAGGACCTAATAAGAGTATTTGTGAATTTGCATCAGATTAAAATACGTATTCGTAAAATATAAATTAACTGAAAGGCTGATGCTATATTTTAACAATTTATTAATCTTTTCAAATAGTAAAACCGTAATGAAAATAAAGGTAAATATATATCAAGAAGTAAATAATACATTTTTTTTCATTTGAAATACATACATCAGGAAGAAAACTTAAGGAAGCCGAACATAGTAGGTCTCATAAATATATGGTCTGATGTTTTTATTAGGTAACACGATAAAAACGATAACGCAATAAAAAAAAATGGAATTGGTTTTGCTAATTTCATTTAACATGTGCCAATAATTTTTTTCTGTTAATTTCAGAAAAAATGTAGAATTATTCAAAACCAATATTAATTAGTGAAAAGTAAGCATATTTCCGGGACCCAGGCTCTCCACTAAAGCAATTACTTTCAAGTAAATTGAATGCCTTCTTCATTATCCAAATGCCTTCCTTATTTTCACATGAAAACATTCTAAACTACAGTAACATTGTCAGTTTTAACAACAAAAATATATACAAAAGAAAAAAAATATTCCAAGCTAAAACTTTTCACTTTCTGACAAAAGGCATCCAAACATGACAAAAAAGATAAATAAAAAGTATTAAAATGGTCGGCCGTCTGTGACCGCCAAACTTTCAAAGGAATGCCTTTCGGAGACATCCTTTTAATCGTCTCGATTTTGTCGGATTTTATGTTCTATCTTTTGTGACGAAAGTCAACGTATGCACTTTATGATCAGATGACAGGCGGATTCTGGATTCGTAAAAGAAGTAATCCAAATGCCTTCCTTATTTTCACATAAAAAACATTCTAAAGTACAGTAACGTTGTCAATTTTAACAACAAAAATATATACAAAAGAAAAAAAAATTCCAAGTTGAAACTTTTCACTTTCTGACAAAAGGCATCCAAACATGAAAAAAAAAGATAAATAAAAAGTATTAAAATGGTCGAACCTCTGTGACCGCTAAACTTTCAAAGGAATGC
Organism: Nephila pilipes; assembly: GCA_019974015.1. NCBI lineage: Eukaryota > Metazoa > Arthropoda > Arachnida > Araneae > Nephilidae > Nephila > Nephila pilipes. Next base: position 431,121 of record BMAW01106496.1, read on the forward strand.
CTCTCGGAGACATCCTATTGATCGTCTCAATTTTGTCGGATTTTATGTTCTATCTTTTGTGACGAAAATCACCGTATGCACTTTATGATCAGATGACAGGTGGATTCTGGATTCGTAAAAGACTCCTACTTTCCCCTGTGCTTTTTTTGCTCGTTTTTATTTGCCCAAGCACCTTTGGACTTCTTTCTTTCTTGTGTTTCTAATTTCTCTCATTCGATGTATAAGTTTGTTTTTGCAAATCTGAACTCCACGGTGTGTCAACACACACGATATATAAAATAGAAAGAAAAAAGTAGGTATTAATTTCTGCTCTTAGCAAGGAGTCTTAACATCATTTGAAAAAAGACGAATCTGCATCTCATAAAAAGGGAGCCGAAGTAAAACTGAGAGCTAAGCGCACTCGCTTGATAACAGAGTTCGACCGTACTTCACAAACGTAAATATATTTTTAAAAAAATCATCTTAATGAGTTATATACTTTTTAAATCTATATGTACATAATCCCTCAAGGTTTTGAATTTTTTACTTTTTTAATATAAGACGAAATAAAAAAAAATTGGATTTCAGTACAGTACTCATACAATATAGGACCAGAAACCCCCAGAAAATTGATAATTACAGGAAAATCACAATTAACGAATTTAAACAAAACAAATTAAGACATTATTGTAAAATATATGTCAAATAAAGTGGCAAATACACGATCTAACTAGAAAAATGTACTATTTTAACTGATTGCCTTATATTATTCCATTGAATTAAAAGGCATAAAGTATATTTATTTAGTTCGTTGCCCGTGAAAATTGCCGCACTATAGAAAGAGATCTGAAATTCGAAATCTAAGACATATAAAATGTGTTTTTAATTATTTTCTTAAAAATGAAATTTTAGAAAATCGAGGGGTGAAAAAGAACATTTTTACTTGAATAAAATGAGTCTCTCTCCGTCGTAAGCGCGGTCGTACACCTCCTGGAATCCTACGACGATCGAGATCTTGACGACAACAGCGATGATTGTTATATACATGAGAAGAGCTTGGAAGACATCGGTCCATAAAACTGCTTTCAAACCTCCCTGTAACACACAGAGAACTATAATGTAACAAAATGTGCATTGGAAAATAACAAATAAATAAAAATTAACGTTAGAATGGCAATGTCCTTTATTTTCCGCAAAGTGTTGGAGGAGAAGAGACTTGTTTCAAATTGAGGTAATTAATACTTAAACGAATAGAGTAAAAACAAACAAATTCAATGTTTTATGTAATTTTGAGCAATAAAGCATGCAATAGCGATCAAATCAAGTAAATTATAAGCAATCCTGTTGTATGTGCTAGAAATAACGGATACATTTTTTTTTTTTTTTTGTTAACTTAAGGGGACTTAGTACCTTTGCACCTTCAAAAATTCGATTTTTCAAATTTCTTTTCAAAAACTGGTGTTGATTGTTAGAAGAATTTTAAAGCAAACCGCATCAAAATCCGACTATTATTACGCCCTGTGCAACAAAAAATGTAAATGTCTAAAGTGGCTTGTTCTATGTAATGCAATGTAAACAAACCTCTTTTTCTCAGTTTGTTGTTTTCACACTTTCCCACAGGATTAAAAAGAATGTTTTGCATGCAGAGCTTTAAAATTTTACATGATTGTTGTACTTGTAGATCTTTATTCTGTGAACCTCAATTTTTTTAATGGAATGGTTAGATTTTATTTCATAACATGATACATGAAAAAAAACTTACTAAATACAAACTTGATAACTTTTTTAAATTTTTAAATTTTTTTAATGTAAGATGAATTTAAAATTTGAGGTTTACAGAATAAGGTCATTATTTAGCTTTAATTTGGTATAAGAATTACGGTTCTACTGTACATCTTTCAAAAGTTATCTTGTGGGTAACGTAAGGTAAGCTAATTTATTTTTTAAATTTTTGTACGCATATTTCATGTTGTATAAGAAAATATATTAATTTAATAGCAAAACTTGACCCAATATTTTAAACTATGTACTTTATTACACAAACTTGCAAAGTTTCATATTGAAATGAGCACAAAAATTATTGATTTATGGAGAATCGAAAAAAGTTTGTCAAAATGTTCTACTTTTGATTTCGAAAGGTACTAAGTCCCCTTAAAGCGTATATTTTTATGCGAGGGATAATTGCTTCCTCTTAAAAAAATATTTGTCAGAAATTATCAGAATATATTTGGATTTCCTCAGAAAAAAACCTCATTTTTAACTACGTGGACATTTCTAGCATTCGAAAGACGATCAACAAAGTAACAATAAATTACTAGAAAAAAAAAATCTAGGTTCAATAAAGTGTTAAAAGTGTGGGTGTTTTTCTTCACCGTGTAAGGTACAAATTCATTTACTAGAACCAAGACCGTAGTTCTATCTGTTACATTTTGAATTCTCAATAACACGTCACTGTTAATATTTAATTACTGTTAAATTTAATTTAAATGAATCCCTTGAATTACACTGACTGGGTACATTTTGACTAATATCCGTAAAAAAATAAATTCTAATAGTCTTTCTAATCTCGTAGCCGCAGTAGCCAAACAATCATGGTCACACCTTGTGTTTTTTACCATCGAGTCATGGTTTCGAGTCTTAATTTCTCTAACGCAATGTCGGCAAATGTTTTTACTTTTCTTTTCTTTTTTCTTTTTTTGGAAGAATCTGATCAGGTAAAATGTGTAGACTTTGCGGGCTAGTTAGCAAACTCGAATATATTTACATAGACAATTCTACCCATAGAACAACAACAAAATAAAACTAAGCAGATTTTTTTTAAGAAACTAGGAAGGGAGAGTTTTACATGATATTTATGTACACATGCTGATATTTACAAAAGAAATGTATTTCCGTTTATAAATGAGCGCATTAAAGAATTTGCTGCAATGTCAAGAATTAAATTTTTACTCTGAGATACAATTATTTCATTATACTGGATAATTATTTTGACTGTTAATAATAATCTGTATTGATATTTTGTGTACTTCATTTTTTAAAATGTATTTTCTCATTGGTAAATACTTTCAAATACAGACGAAAATCGCTGATCATATGATTTAATTACTGACCATATTTATCTTCGAAAGAGATTTATAAAATTGGAGAAGTTAAAGTTCTTTAAATATCATTTGTAGTGTATTATCACAATGCACACACACCAAACACTCCCAATTGCAGGTCTGAGAATAGTTCCTCAATTGAGCTTGTATCTAGATTTGAAAATTGCTGTTGTAGCATATCTCAATAGATACAGCGTATCATTTGATTTATTTCATTTCTTTTTTCATGTAAAAACAATTTAAACACGCGGGTCGGATTGAAAACTACCGGCGGACCGTAGGTTTCCTACCCCTATTTTACAGATCCATTATGCAGTGGGGCTTATGCACAATAAATCTGTGAGTCTTTCTCATAAAACGTGGTGTGAAAGTTTGGAATCGGGTGCCTGTTCAGGTGTTGTCCTCGTCATCATACATAGCTCAAAATTATAAAGTTCGTCGCCAGTTGTAATCATGTTTCTGCCCATTGCGAAATTAACTCTTTCACTACCAGAGGGAGAAAAAAGAAGTGCTTCCCTGAGATCGCGGCTTCTTACCGAGGAAAGTCACTCTGTGCCCAGACGATTTTAGATACTAAGCCTAATTCGTGAAAAAAATTCCTCTAAAATCGGCTATTCATTAAAATATTTTGGTATTTACATATCTTATTTAAAATGCATTAAACTCAATTTATACAAAAGAAGAAAAAAAAAAAAAAAAAGGATTTAATCGAAAATTGAATGTTTTATACATAAAATTACATAAAAAATCCTACTTTTAAGAAAATACAAAATATATTTACATATGTTTCATAAATTTCATTGTGTAATGATGTACCATTACATGGAATATATAAATATAAAAGATAAATCTTATTTTGTTGTATGTTATATTTATAAAAAAAAATCAATGCATAGTCCAACGTCATATGTCTTACACACATATTCTGACAAGATTTTGAGCAAAGGGCACATCTTAGTCCTTCCCCCCCCCTTTAATGTCTATGTACAGATTTGGATTATTTTCGCTAACATTACTGTCAGATTCATTCATTATTTCGCAAATATCAGTATCAGATAAATACTTTCTTTTCGTCATGGCTGTCGCTACAAATAAAAGCCAACTGAATGAAATGAACAGCTGAGAGCATCTGCTACCTATAGCCCTAACCCCCATAAAGAGCCATAAATTATCTTTCGAACTTCTAAGAAGCAAGTAGAAAGAAAAAAGTAAACTCAAAGCAAGTGCACGCTTTAAATCATGTCATTACATTTAAAGAACCGCGCGCAATATGTGCTTTTAACAATAACCCCTTCCCCACTCCTCCTGAATAGCCTATCTATATAGATTTCGCGGTAATGTAACACCATATAGTAATATTAAAAAAGCCAAATAAAACGTTGTCTTTAAGTGTATCGCTATTGATACGCTGGTCTGCAGAAGGCATTCCGGAGCGTATCTATTGTCATACGCTGGTAGTGAACAGGTTAATAAACAATAAATCCATCGAATATAGATCATTCTGACTTCAGATCGGTTACCATTCGAGTTACCATTTTCTTTTATATGTGTGATTAATCTGTAATGGAAAGAATATTTATTGTTTTTACTACCAGAAGGTACATTACAAAATTTCAAACTCAACAGAACAGAAATCAACATCAAACTGAGCATTCAGTACAAATCAGATCGACACGCAGTACCGAAAAAAAATGCCGAATCACCACACCGTAGCTTCAAAGCCTTTATAAATCTAACAGAACTGCAGAATCAGTATACTATTAGTTCTTTCTTCAAGCTTCTATACCACGTCAGCGAGAAGACATAAGACCTCCATCAAATTTAACATCTATCAGCTTTGCTGAACTTCGAGTCTTTTGTGACATCCAGACTCGAGCCACGATTTGACGAAACAACACCGACTGTGAGTTCGCAACCATTAGGGTGGACTAGGTTACCAGGGCCAGACAACACGAAGTTGGATCTTTATCTCTTCATCATAATACTCTATATGAAAACTTCATGCCTTATATGAAGTTATTATCAGCCTGCCCCTAAGCAGCTATATTTCCTACGATTGTTTTTGGTTCGACTAGGACTTTAATTCATAATAAAACACGAGCATCATCAAGTGCGAGATTACAATCAAAAGAACTGCTCTTCCATAGATCTAGTATATAATTCGAAATTCCCTACATATGTTAAAAAAAGAATTTAATCTATCTCTGTTTTTCCCATTATTCAAATATAGAAGAATAATGTCAGTTTCAAATTATTATTAACTGAAACTTAAAACTGTTACCTTAATATATATGTATATATTAGTGTGTGATACGTAATGAAGTAGAGGTATCAGGGTCAACATAACCTACATTGCCACATTTAAATCATTACCGCCCCCCAAAGTCGCCAATTGCCAAGGGGCACCCGATACTTCATTTGAACCAACGATACTTAAGGCTCCCGTCTACCCGCCATTTTGATTTCGCGGACGTAATGTTAATCTTATGGAATTTTGACTTTAATTCTCACGTCTTTACTATTCAACCTATTTGAATGCAATAAAATGCACATGAAAGAGCAAAAAATAATGAATGCTTCTGTGGAATTACTTTTT
>BMAW01106496.1:446796-491314 GCA_019974015.1 Nephila pilipes
AAAATTCAAAAGATATAAAAATTTATATATTTTATTTGACCACAACTGTAAACTTATTTTCTTGTTTGACAGAAATAAATATATAAAGAATTTTTATAACATTCAATATTCTAGTTGCAACAATAATTATCGATCAACATTGACAACCGATCAACGATATTCCGTTGAATATTTAATTTTCCTTCTTTTTTTTTTTTAAAAGAAAAATAATAGGGGGTATGAAGTAGTAACAGAAAATTTTAAGAAATTTATTAATTACTGAACAAATTTTTATCATTTCAAAAAATTTTATGACGTTGGCTTTTTGCACCAGACCAAATGTTTTATATTTGTCTTAATAACGTTGATTCAACTTATGAAATATTATAGAACCGACTTAGAGAATTATAAAACACGTTATATAGAAGTCCACAAGCCATTTACTCCATGAAGGTTATCCAGTCTAGTAAGAAAAAAAAATTCACGTCCCGCTGTTATAGTTATTTCTAGTTTCCAGTATTGCTTTTGATTAGTTTAAAATGAATGCAATCTATTGGTTCCATTATATGTAAATTTGTGGCCACGGTAATCTATTGGTCATGGTCTCGGACTCGGGGTCGGCGTTGTTCTCATCGAGTCGTGGGATTGAGCCCTGATGCACTAAAGACCTGCAGTTTAACGGAGCTGATGCACATTAAATCTAGTCCCAAGTCCTCCCGTTGAAGTGGCGTACAAGTTTGGATGGGTTGGTGCCTACTAAAGTGTCGTCCTCGTTATTTATTCGAGACTCTAACTTACGATGCCCGTTTCCAACACCCCTCTTCTTGCTTCTCTGTGTAACATTAAGAAACAGTCGACCATTCATCATGTAAATTTATAGCGTGGTTAGTTTTGAAGTGTGTGACTTATTGCATTTTAATAATGATTATTACACACTACGCATATTACCTAGTGATTGTAAATTTACCGATATTTGTACTACTAGAAAATCGGTAAAATTTTCATATACAGCACGTGTACCAATAAATCACTGTGAAGTCTTTAATTCGGGAATATAAACTAAAAACCTGTAATAAGATATTTTGTTTGACTCTTGTACATAGTGACAAAATTATTGGGATTCTTAATAGATGTAATTAGTAAATATGAAATGCAGCAGATTTTTATAACGAATTTTAAGCAACGCTATATACGAGTAAGTTTTACATTTGAAGCAATTATAAAATATGCAATTTAAACGTGATGTATTCGTCACCACGTTTTAAAAATTAAACACGTCAAACACATTAACCAATCCTTGGGTCTAACATGACTGATCTAACTACTATCTAAGTTATGTACAAATAATACCATCGTAGAAAAGACTATTTCATTCTGCATACTTGTTGGCTTAATAGTTATTAAAAAATCTCACTCGTACCAATTTGAATATATTTCTAAATACGCGTAATATGTAATATAAAATTAAACTATACATTTATAACATAAATGTTATGTTTTAATACTAAATGCAGATTCTAAAATCAAAGAGTCGTCAATTTTCTGAATGCTGGGAGACCAAAGCACACCTTTGCTGTTGCAAGGTTATTTTTACATAATATAGCATTTCTCGTTTATTTTTCTAGTAAAGTAACCTATCTTCTATCCGGCATATTCGGGAATATGTCAGATCAGCGATTTTGCCGGATTATTGAATGTCAATATAGTTTTAATGGAAATACTGGAAACAATTTACTCTAGATGAAATTTTAAGCGATTAAAACATGTATTTAAAGTGATTGGGCGCATTTTAAATATTTGTAGACGATATAAATATCCAACTAAATATTTCGTTATTCCAGCAACTAGGAAATTAAACTCAAAATTGAGCATTAATTTTACTGTATAATCCTATACTAATCAAAAGCAGGTTAAAAACAAAATTTGACACAGTACAATGAAAGGTATATATATAAAACAAGCTGTGACGAACTATTCTAGTCACACTCGCACACATCTTACTTACTCTTATTAGTTTTATTAACACTTGAAGGACACTTGCTGATTTTCGAGAACATTTTGCTGTACAATACATCGCATGCACATAATTGTAATATTGTGAAAGCATGATACGTAACCTACTAGAAACCAAGAAACACAGTACTGAAAATGAAACCTGATACTTATGATGAACACTGAAGGAGAATGCGAGCAATCATGTATCGTGCCCTTTCGATAAAGGTCAACAAACGCTGGAATCGCCACCAAGAATTTGAAGGCGAACAACTCGATCAGTGCACAATTATGTGTCGAACTCTCGAATGCTAAATTAAAAAGAGCTTAATGTAGTGTTCTTATTTTCTTCGATATTATTATCTTTGTCTTATACGGTTCTTATTAAGCTTTAAAACGTATCAAGTGGGATGAATAATGCCAAGTAAATTGTTTTTCTAATATTATTAAATAACCGAAATACGGGTGACACTGATTTTTCCTGTTATCGTTTATGGCGTCAGTAGGAATTCCGTGAGTATAAAAAAAAAGTTCACGTTCGTAAAGTACTTCGTTAGCTGCACGACAAAGAAAACTGATCTGGGGTGATGTTTCACCCATGATACCGTAAGAGTAAGTTTTTTAAATATTATTTCGTGAAGATTTATTTAGCTTTTATGTTTCATTGTTGTAATTTTTGTTTCTTGTTAGACATTTATAAACCGAGGAGTAAGGAAATAATTATTTTAGAAGTATTTTTATTCTCATTTTATTTTATTGATTTTATTGCATGATCATACCTTCATTATATGTTGTTCCCAAAAAATGATAAAGGAAAACAAATCGTGCTAGAAACAGATCATTTTAGCTATTATGAAGATGCTCCAATACCACCAACCTTATATTATGATGATAATGATGATAGTGAAGTTTTATTGGTGCAAGAGCTAGACGTGGCCTTACTGCGCCAAACAAGGTAAATCTGTGATCTAGACGGTAAAACAATGTAAAAAGATTGATCGACAAGATGGGGAAAAAAGTAAAGTTTAGTAAAAGTGAGAAAGTAAAGTTTAGTAAAAGTGAGAAAGTAAAGTTTATTGGCGCATGAGCCAGATATAGCTGTGCTGCGCCAAACAATATTTAACTGTGGTCTAAACGAAAGGAAATTGAAGAAAAGACAAATTGGTTGACAAGAAGGAGGGTCGAAAATAGAGAAGGATCGCTAGGGTAACCTTGGGGTGCGTCACCAGTGTTTACCAAAGACAGTAAACCCCATGGGAAAGAAAAATCATATATTATATATGCAAGATATATAGATAGAAGTATTGTGTGAAAGATGAACAATATATACCACTTTCATTTATAAAAGGCACCGCAATATTATTTGCAATAAATGTAAAAAATGAATGTTATAATTTATATAAAATATGCTATTTTATAATATATCTAAATTCATTTACTGGAGTGAAATGTCACCCTGTGTACCGATCTGTTTAGAAGATTCTTTATCAGGCTTAAAATTTTGTTTTGGAAATCTCTTGGAGTAAAAAGCAAGAAATTAATTACATTCTATCCTAAAAATATCTCCTCTTTCGATTCATAGAAAAAAAATTCGCTGTTTAAAAAACGAGAATCGGTATTTCCAGAACTATTATCACATCATTAAAGTTGTTCTCAAAGAGTTTTGTTGACGGAAATGTTTCGAAACGAGACATAAACACTGCGCAACATGGTACTTAGACCACGCGGAGGACCTCATCGTTTTCTTTTTATGACGCGTATAATAGTATGATTGTAAACGTGATACTGTCTCTGCCGTCATCTCTCAACAGGCGGAAAGGCGCAACTTACAAATTCCTTGATCCATCAAAAGGAGTTGTCTACACACTTTTAAACGGTCTTTCACCTCTTGTTTACTAATTATAGTGTAAAATCTTTTGCAATATTTGTTTGCATTAAAATTGAAATTTTACGGAATTTTTTTTTCTTTTATCTAAAATAATGTTGCAGTTGATTGCTGAAAAATATGTCTCAGTTTTATTTTAAAGAAAGCTATAAATTTAAAAAGAAGGATAAAATATAAAGCACATAATAAAGCACCTAAATACTTATAAAGCACCTAATAAAAATAAAGCACCTAAATACTTATGTTTTATAAGTGCAGTTTGAAAATTGATTTTTAATGATTCTCTAAACATCAAATTCTACTCGCTCAAAATTGAATATAAGATAACTACATTTTCTAACAAGTTGAACTCCGAAATTTTCTTTTGCCACGGTAGCCTAGTGGTCATAGTCGCGGACTTACGACCACCTTCTTTCGTCGAATCGCGGGTTCGAGCTTCGATGCTCTAAAGACCTGCCGTGCTGATTTAAGTTAAAACTGTCAAGGCTCAAAGTACTCCAGATACCGTAGTGTGGCTTTTAGGAGAGAGGTTGCTAGTTCAGGTATCGTCTTCGTCACTTGATTGATGTTCAAATTGACGAGGTGGCCAATAGCTCTAATGTTCCTTCTAGAGAGACGTTAATAAAGAATCAATCAAGCTAAAAATTGTCGATGTTAATCTGTTGAAAAAATTGAAATCGTAAAACATTGTTTACATTTATTAACTTGCTATTTCTTATAATTAAACCATTGATTTCTTCACCGTTTGGAACAACACTGTCATTCTCCTCTAGGTATGTAATTGTTAACTTTAATCCTATTTACTAAATGAACTATATAAATGCATCAAATAATGGTTTCATTTGCATCACGTTTCTTTTCTTTTTCTTTTTTACTTTCTATTCTCATCTATGATTAGAACTTCTCTCCCTCTATGCTATAGATCATTGACCTGTTTCAAAAATTATAAATACGCTGATTTATAAATTAACAGTCCTAAGTAACTAATTAAATCAGAGAAGAAGCCTTCGTATCAATAGGTACTTTATGAAAAGGCATTTAAAGAAAAACATTGTATTTTTTACTAAAATTTTTAATATTAATATAATTTACTCATTAATAACATTAACCCATGCTCGAAGTGTCACTTATCCTTGCATTATATTTATGGACTGATTTGTAACTATTGAAGTCTAGTTCTATTAATGTTAATTGTTGAATCAGTTGCGTTTCTTTTCCTTCATATAGCCAATTGGTTTACAAATATTTATCCCCATAGTCGACCCTGATATTATTATTTGAGAGTAAAAAAATTAAGATAATCAAAATGAGAAGAAATTAAGTTCCCCCTCGGAGATATATATCTTACTCTACACCATTTTAAGATTATTTAGTTGGAGAAATTCAAATACACAAATTTATCTCAATAGAAATTATAACTCGCATTCTATTGAGATAAATCGAATATGTCATTCACAATTCGATACATCAATGTCTCAACTTTCCAGTTGTCTTTAACATGTTGTCATTGAAGAAAAGAAGGAAAAATTTATAAGAAACTTCAGCTCCTCAGTCAGTCCTATAGACAGCAAAGTAATAATGGATTTGAAGTATGCGGCTGGACGCAAACTGGCTGTGTAAGACAATGAGTTTAATTATTTCTATATTTTGTCTTGTTGACTCATCGATTCAGAAAGACTTTTCATTTTAATACATTGTCACAAATGACATTAAATGTTTATAGCTGTGTGAAAAACTTCCTGCATGTACCTGCAACCAAAATCGTAAGAGTTGTAGTTGCTCAAATTTAGACTATAATATCGAATCTGTTGATATGTCGGTAAGTTGTTCTGATTAATTTTTACAGTAATGACATATATTTTTATATTTTTAGTTAAAAATACTAATAAACTAGCATGAGTGCCTTATAATTTTTTTTTTCGAATTTTTATTTTGACTCGTGGAACTCCAGGGCTTGCAGAACATGGTTTATGTAACGTCAAACGCAATTTGTTTAGTTTAGTTTTTATTAACGTCGCACTAGAAGCAACACGAGGGCTATTGGCGACGGACCTCGTAATTTTTAACCATGGTCAAGTGACGAGGACGACACCTGAGCTGGCACCCCCTCTCCTAACTTCCACACCACACCAACGGGAGGACTTTGGGGCCCGACAGATTGAACGTGCATCAGCCCCAGCTACACGGCGGGTCTTTGGTAGACAAGGATCGAACCCACGGCCGAACAAAAACCGCCGGTCACGAATCCGAAGCTATGACCACTAGGCTACCGCGACCACGAACACAAATTGAAGATCACTGATTTAAACTAACGATTTTGCAAACTCTCAGCTGAAGAGTTATGAAAATGTAACCTCTACTTGAGGAAATAAAGTGCTAAACAGAAGCAGGGAAATACATTCAAACGAAACAGATTATAACGAAACAGATTCACGAACTAATAACTTCATCCTAATAAAGATTCGACAATCCTTCATTTCAATTCAGTGTTAGATGCAGTATAAAAGGAAGTGCTGCAATATCTCCTGCTCATGGCGTATAAGTCAACATATCCTATCTTTATATTAAACTCCCCCGCTAATTATGTGCGATTACAACCTTTCATCCCTTTGAGAGGCGGTATATAAAAAACATTAAACTTTAGTTATATTTCAACTGATATGAATTAATAAAGTTAAAAGACACAATACCAAGCAGTAAAATTAATTAAGAAAATCGCACTAAATGAAACAATAAAAAAGGGTTAACCTTACAACTAATATTATGAGAAATCACCTCTTATTCGAAATGAAACGTTTATCAACAGAAACTAGTTGAGCTACAATATTAGTATTTGAGAAGATTTTTATCATATAGCAAAGCTTCGCTATGACTTAGTACCTTTGCGCCTTCAAAAATTCGATTTTTTAAATTTGATTTTAAAAAATAGTACTGAATGGTAGGAGCATTTTAAAACAAACCGCATCAAAATCCGACAATTATTACTCTCTGTGCAACAAAAAATGTAAGTATCTGAAGTGGCTTGTTCTATGTAATGCAATGTAAACAAACCTCTTTTTCTCAGTTTGTTATTTTCACACTTTCCCACAGGATTAAAAAAAAATATTTTGCATGCAGAAGCTTTAAAATTTTACACGAGTGTTGTACTTGTTAATCTTTATTCTGTGAACCTCAATTTTGTTAATAGGATGATTAGATTTTATTTTATAACATGATACATGAAAAAAAAGTTACTAAATACAAACTTGATAACTTTTTTAATTTTTCAATTTTTCTTAATGTAAGGTAAATTTAAAATTTGAGGTTTACAAAATAAGGTTATTATTTTGCTTTAATTTGGTATAAAAATTAGGGTTCTACTGTACATCTTTCAAAAGTTATCTTGTGGGTAACGTAAGGTAAGCTAATTTATTTTTCAAATTTTTGTACGCATATTTCATGTTGTATAAGAAAATATATTAATTGAATAGCATAACTTGACCCAATATTTTAAACTATGTACTTTATTACACAAACTGGCAAAGTTTCATATTGAAATGAGCAAAATTTGTTGTTTTATGAAGAATCGAAAAAAGTTTATCAAAATGTTCTACTTTTGATTTCGTAAGGTACTAGTCCCCTTAAGTTCGATCCCTTTAACTAGAATTTCCGGATCGTACTGATTGCTCTTTAAGATTTTTTTTTATTCATTAGATGAGTCATCTATATATTGTAATAACATTATTTACCTGTTTTTATCCCTGCATTTAGAAAAATTTATCTTCTTTACAGATAAGTTGTTTTATTCTAACAACTGTAAAATAGGAAAGAGAATTAAATTGGAAGGGAGGAGATTTTATACAAATATTTTGAGCAAAATGTCAATGAAATCTTATTTACTCTTCTAATCACCACAGTGGTAAATAAGGCATACGGAACTACATAGTCTAAATGGAAGATTCAATAAAAGAATTTTAAGAGCAATTTTATTCACGGAATGTAATTTTTATTTTGTGTAAATGCAATTGATACTTGATTTGTTCAACATAAAAATGATTTTCTGTTTATTGTATTTTATTTGTTTTTCCTCATTCCCCGTGTTCAGTCGAAACGATAGTTGGCGCTGATAGCCTTTTACCTTAATAAATCGCCGGACCAAACAACTCTTAGAAGTTGGTGTCCAAGATTATAAATCCAATATTACGTAGATCACTTATACGAGAAAAAAAAATCTTTGCAACTCTTACCCTTTGACGCATAAAAATGGTTGAACATATAGCTAATCTCACTCAATTCCGATATCTTGATAAAACCCTCTTGCAAAAAAATTAAAACAGAAAAATTCCTTTCTCCGTTAAATGATTGATCGATATTCAATCCAAAAAAGATAAATTTAAAGTATTAAAATCGACGACTCTATCTTCATTACAAACTTTTAAAGTTTACATTAAACTTTTGTCCATCCCTTCTATGTTGGAATTTTATCTTCTCTTTTTTGTGACGAAAATCATCGTCTGCCCTTTACCATCAGGATACTTGCTGCCCTCTTCGTCTCATTCTCACCTCCTACCTCAGACATTCAGAGATGTTGATATTTTCCATCTCTTTTTTTTTTTTTTTTTTTTTGCTTCCTTTTGTACCTTATTCTTGTTAATTGCCTCATCGTTAGTTGGATAGCAATCCGGTTTTACGCGATTGACCTCCGAATTGTTTTAAAACTCTTTGTCTAAAATTTTTCGGATTATAAAATGCTCTTAATCCACCATTAAGTTTCTTTCGTTCTCGTGTCTAGTTGCGCAAGCACCAATTAACTTATTTCCATTTTATGTTTCCATTTTACTCATTCGGTGTCTGTTATTGCAAATTGGAACTCCATGGTATTCTTATCCCCCGATATATAAAATGGAAAGATAAAAAGCATTTATGTATTTTCTTAACAGAAATTCCTAACGTCGTTTGATAACAATTGAATCTCATGAAAAGGGATCCATAGTAAAACCACTACCTAATTAAGCGAACTCAAAAGTTAACGAACATCTAATTAATGAAGCTATTTGTACACTTAATAAGAATGAGTTGCAAGTAAGAAGAATAAATTACGTAGACTAAATAACTTCTATGCTGTGGCTTACCTGTAGGTCCGAATACTTCTTTAAAACTGAAAAAAAAAGGGGGGGGGGATTCTACATCCCGACTGAATGAAATTTTAAAGCATATATAACAAATATTATTTTAAATATAATAATTCGAGATAAAAACAAACGTTTTTATATAGTGGCAAAGTTTATTAAGAAAAATTATTGAAATATTAGTTAAAACTGGTCGCAAATATCTAAATATTGCATTGTTAGGCAAGTAAGAACGGTTCCCGAAATTTCAGAGATCTAGCTTTATGGGAAGTTGGTTAATTTAACGATAGAAAATTTGATGACACACACACACACACACAGAAACACGAACCAAGTGAAATACATAAAAACGTTAAAAGTAAGTAAAATTAATTAATTCATCCGGTAAATTAAATGGTTGGAATGCAGTTTAACCCATTCATTCTTGGCGACAAGAATTATTTGGCAGTATTTTGCCAAATGTGGCTACCCTGGTCCGTTTTACGGACTTAACGTTCAGCCAAACAAAAAAATCGCCAAGTTTGGTGCCAATTTTTGAAATCGCGCCAAGTGGTTGGGATAAACTGCATTATTGAAGAAAATACTAGCTAAAACTTGTCGCAAATGTCTAAATATCGCATTGTTAGGCGAGTGAGAACGATTCCCAAGGTTTCAGAGTTCTAGCTTGATGGGAAGTTGGTTAAATTAACGATCGAAAATTTGATGACACACACACACACACACACCAAGTGAAATTCAGAAAAACGTTTTAAAAATTAACTATCGGGATAACACAAATATAAAACAACAAGGAATATATGTAACATACTTTAGCTCTACATCAAAACAGCCGTTACTTTTACAGGTTCTCATTAATATTTTAATTTAAAATATTGTATTATAATAAAACACACACACACACAGAAATACGGAAGTAAACGAAATTGCATAAAAATTGTGAAACGTGTTCCCTCCAGTTTGAGTGACATTTTTTCCCCTCCAGATTTAGAATATTTATTCGAAATTAAGAGAAATACAAAAAATAGCCTTTATAAGGAAGCATCTATTATTGCTTCTTAGAAGAAGGACAGTTTCATAGGTGCGATAACTTCACATCTGTGAAAACAAATCTATAAATGCAATGAAAAGTTATTCCTAGAATGAATTCCTTCTTTCAGGTTTTCGCTTTCGTTGTAAATGATTGCATTCAAATTACGAAATCAAAGGCGGCTTACAGGTAAACGAAGAAAAAAAGTGGGAAGAATTTCAGCATTTGTGGACATTTTCTGAAATCTAACTGAAAGAAAGTATAGTAAATGTTTTGTTTCGTAATTCGGTAGAACTCGTTTTTTTAAATGTGAAATCCTCATGCGATTCCTTTTGCTTAAAATAGCTCAGGTAATTGCTTGAATGCAAAGAAACGCGAAATTCCCAAGTAACTTGATAACTTTCTCACTTGTACCGAGTGGATGTAAATGAGCAGAAAATTCTCGGTTTTTCGTGTATTGGGATACAGTCGTCGACAAAATTTTAAGGTCACGCGATTATTGTTGATAATATAACACAAAAGAAATGAAAATAATTGAAATTCAATAAAAAAAAATGGTATACAAGCGAAAATTTAAAAGTTTACTGCATGCAAAATTGTCTGACCATGTTCATATATTCAAAAGAAATGCAAAATAGGAAGAAATATGTGCGATACCATTTTAGTCTACTAATGGAAATAAGGAAAAACTGCCTCAATACTTCTTAGAACCACCGTGTTTTATGAAAATGTTAAGTAATTCAAGTTGCCATTGAGTAAAACAGTTTGTTAAATAAATTTATATGCATGTTATTTCACTCATTTAGAATCGATACTTTCATTTAGGAAACGCTATAGTATTGTAGACTGTTAGCTGAAATACCCCCAACTAAATATCCCCATAAATTTTCTATGCGTTTAGATATGGTCTTAGAGATTAAATTCCAACGTAGACACTCTATTCGCTACTAACCACACAGCTGCCTAGTTTCAAAGACATATAGAAGCATTGTCTCGAAGAAACATCTGGTAACTATTAACATAGTCAGAAAACGTTCACCAAGCATATTTTGATAATTAATGGAGTATATTCGATCATTTACAAAGCAATTTTCGTTTGCCCATCATACCCGAAAGCAGCCCATACCATGACAGAACCACCTCCGTTCTGTCTTCGAGTTGGAAGAGGTTTATCATCCTTTAACGAATAATAATTTATACCCTGAAGGCTTTCAAGTTAAACTTTTTTTTCATCTAATAAAATTACAATTTTCCGTTTATCAAACCAAGACATTTGATTTCGAACAAACACTATGCGAACCCATTTGGATTGTTTGGTTAGGGATGGTTTTCTGCTCATTTTTCTTCTAAAATAAGTTTTTAGCCGACGTTGAACTGCCCACAAATGACATTTCAGTGGAAGTTCAACGTGAAATTTATCCAGTAGACATTTGTTTTCGTCGAACTTTACTTGAAATTATTAAGTCTTATCGAACAGATGCCGATTTAGTTCTACCAGTGAGTTTTTTGGAACCATAATTGCAAGGATCTTTAAATTAATAATTCAAGCAATTTTTAACTGGCGTGCTCATATTGCATCAGCTATTTTCTTCCCACTTAAATCAGGATAACTTTTTTACAACGTTTTTCTGAATTTCACTTGGTGTGTGTGTGTGTGTGTGTGAGTGTGTGTGTGTGTGAGTGTGTGTGTGTGTGTCATCAAATTTTCGATCGTTAATTTAACCAACTTCCCATCAAGCTAGAGCTTTGAAATTTTGGGAATCGTTCGTACTCGCCTAACAATGCAATATTTAGACGTTTGCGATAAGTTTTAATTAATATTTTCTTTAATAATGCAGTTTAGCCCAATCACTTGGCGCGATTTCAAAAATTGGCTCCAAACTTGGCTGGTTTTTATTTATTATTATTTTATTTTTTGTTTAACTTAAGTCCGTAAAACGGAACAGGGTAGCCACATTTAGCAAAATATCGCTAAGTAATTCTTGTCGCCAAGGGTGGTTGGGTAAAAATGCATTCCATTCATTTAATTTACCGGATGAATTAATTAATTTTAGTTAGTTTTAACGTTTTTATGTATTTCACTTGGTGTGTATCTGTCTGTGTGTGTATCACTGTGTCATCAAGTTTTCTATCGTTAATTTAACCAACTTCCCAGCAAGCTAGAGCTCTGAAATTTTGGGAACTGTTCTTACTTGCCTAACAATGCAATATTTAGATATTTGCATCCAGTTTTAACTAATATTTCAATAATTTTTTTAATAAACTTTGCCGCCGTATAAAAACGTTGGTTTTTAATTCGAATTATTAAAGTTGATCAATAGTTCTACGATCATATAACATTAAAGCGATTTCTTGTACGACTTTCTGAAAAGAATAACGTGACTGCCCTTTACATTTTATTTGCAACTTTCTATGAGGAAATTAGGTAAAACTTACCTAAACCAATATCCAGATGAGAAATAATATGCGGATGTGAGCCTTTGCCCCTCCCTATTGCATCTCTATTTAGACTTTACACTTTTTTTTTTTTTACAAACCAAGATCTTGAATTTATTTACACCTGCTCTGATTTTGGCATCACAACCAATTTTTTTTTATATCAAATATATCTAACCCAAAAATTCGCACTAAAATATTCGTGTTCGGAATGCAGTGTCCGTATAGAAAACAGAAAAATTGAAATTCAATTTTTTTTTTTCAATGAAAAAATTTGAATTTTCAAAATCACAAAAAAGAAATAAACTGTACAAAAACTAGTCTCAGAATCTTTTTAAATTTTATGTGCTTAGCGTTTTATTCCATAAAATTAACATGTGCGATAAAAATGTGCGTAATTTTATGAAGAATATTTTGACTTGGAAAAAAATCTTTTATTCAAATGCTTAAAATTTAGATAAATTAATTTGGAACATAAAATGGCATTTTATTTTCATTACCATTTTCTGATAATAAGCGCATAGTTTGCATTACAGACTCAAATATCAATGCCGTCACTAGAAATATATTGGTAGCGTCTTTTGCGTTAATTTACTCTGTTGAGAAGAATATATTTAAATTAATAATTCTTATGTTCATAGAGGAAGTTTTAAAGAATATTTTGTAATTAGGAAATTGTAAGGTATTATAAAATAGTTTTAATAACATTTTAAATATTTACATTTATAGCATATATGGATGAAATAAATCAAGGTAAATATTTCTAATCATAGTATACATAGATCAAGATGCATTAAGAAAATTCTTATGGTCAATACACTGCTGGCCATTATGTTGCAACACCAGGAAGGAATGATCTGGCGAACATCAAAATCACGTGCAAGGAAGAAGAGGTTAGAGTTAAGCAAATGATTAATATTTCAATTCATTTAGACGACGCGATGGGAGGAGGGAGGAACGAGATCAGAAGCACTGCATAAAAGAAAAGTTGTGTAGTGAATTTCTGATTTAGAAGGGACGCTTTGTAAGGTCAGAATTAACTCAGAATATTGTATTAAGCCTCGAATAAGATGAAGAAAGGCTCAACGGCAAGTATCAATTCGATGGAGGTAGGATCGTTGCCCATCGAGAGTGTGGAATATCGCCTGTCACACTGGTTCAAATCCAACCACTGTCATGCGAATATGAAATCAATGGTCTGCTAAGGGTCGTACTGAACGGTATGCAGGATCTAGACGCCGTTCTTGAGACATGCTTGAGAGAAAAGACATATTGGGAGGTCGTTCCTGCAAAACTGCACGGACAATTGGTCAGAAAATGAGCATGTTTGCAGCACTCCCAGTATCCTCTCGTACGGTGCAACGTTTGCTGTGGCGTGGACTGTCAGCACGACAACCATTACTTTGGCTTCCCTTGACAATGCAGCATAGAGAAAGACGGCGACTCTGGTGCTCCGAGCTACAGAACTGGATACAGGGGTGGATACACAATGTCGTCTTTTCAAACGAGTCCCGGTTCTGTGTGCAGTATTTTGTTGGTCGTGTACTTGTCTGGAGGCTACGAGGAGACCGCTCGTCCTTTGCTTGTATTCGATATCGACATTGGGATATTGCAAATGGTGATATTATTTGGGTAGCCATTAGGTACATGACGTGGGCAACTTTAGTTTGCATCGATGGTAATTTGAACGCAGAACAAGGGCCGATTCGACCAGCAGTAACCAGCAGTATAAAATGACAAATTTATCTTAGGATATTGTCTACAAACCCTTTTGATTTCATGAACGTAATGTTAATCTATGTAATGCCTACTTTCCTCCTCAAATCTGGACTACTATATCTATTTGAATGTCAAAAATCGCATCCAAAAGAGTAAAAAATATTGAAAGGTTCTGTAGAATTACATATCCCCCCCCGGTTTTGAAAATATTTTTAAAAGATTGTTTGGGTTCGGTCACCCCCCCCCCCCAAATAAAAAAAAATGAATAATTATAATAGACGTAAACATATTTTAAAAATGATGTAATTGCACAAAAAACTTCAGATGACTGCATTCAAATAGATAAAATAGTCTAGATTAGAGGAGGAAAGTAGAAATTCCATAGGGTTAACGTTACGTTCTCGAAATCAAAGTGACTGGTTGCCTTAAACATTTTATGTATCTTTCTGAGATTACGCAAGGACTCGTGAAAAAAAAAAGCACCAGCATGAAAAAAACACCACACACATTAACCTAATAATATTCTTAAGTTTAATCTATATATAGGTATAACCTATCCTCATCTTATCAATGTTTAAACGAAAGTGAGAGATATGTAAAACGTAAATGATGAAAATCCTTGTAAGGAGAATGATACACTTCCATCTGACGATGGTTAATGCCCTTTGTATATGTCAATATTATTGCATGTATTTTACTGAAGGAAAAGAATCTACATCCAACTATTTGCATTTTTTCTTATAATGATCGAAGAAACTTGTTCAGGCTTCTGGTTCCCAATCCATTAGGATTGCTTCGGTACCGATGGGTATTCATTATCTTCGAGAAAAAAAAATGTAAAGGCAAGACGTCTTCGACAAGAAGGAAAGAGCTTAATTCATGCTAAATATAAATAATGTTCAATTTCTAATTATAGAAAACAATGGAAGTCATATTATAAACTTAAGATATCCGTATTTACTTTTCTATATCTGTTAATATAAAAAATCCAATTTTTAATAATTATGTATAAACAATTACTCGTGAATTGAAGTATTCGCATTTGTAAATTATTTAGAATTTCTTGAAATTATATTGCATAAATTCCTCCGCATTAGTATCCTCATAAATTTGTAGGGTATTTGTAAACATTATATTGCATACACTGAACATATTAATATAATTTAAAAGTAAAAATTTAAATTTCTTAAAAAAATTTATGATTCAATTTTCTTTTCATTTTTACACAAGTATTGTACAACATCTAAAATTTATGAGTTTTATAAGAAAAAAAATTTAAGTTAATTGTATACGAAATAACCTTATATTATAACGTGGAAAGTATCATCACTACTATGAATAAAGTAGATTGCAAGGAAAATTTACCAGAATTCCAAAAAAAGAAAAAAAGCATATTTTTAGCGAAAAACAAATACACATATTTTTCTCTTGGCGGTTGTACCTTTACAATTTAAACATTCAGTTTTCTAGTGTTCTTTCTTATCAAATTCTTACACCTATGGAATCAACACAGCTGCCTCTATTTTTTAACAGCAAACTAAAAATTTAAAAAATTTGGAGCGTTTTAGCGTCTTAGTTACCTGAAAAAAATATCCCAATATTCCATATTGCATCAAAATAAGATTTATTTGTTAGCCATCCAAGAGGGAATTGTTTCAATCAATGACAAAAGGGTCACACGAGCTCTTTTGAAAAAAAAAAGGGAGGAGGAGGTAGGTTCTGAATATCTCTTTTAATCAAAATAAATAAACGAGTAAGTGTATGAGAGTGAGTAAATAAAAAAAAGTAAGAGAATGAATAAGGGAATTGGTAAATAAATGCGTGAGTGAATGAATGAGTAAATCAATGCGGGTCTGCGGGTCTGATTTTTAATTGAGTGAATACATGGGTGAATGAAGAAAAACGCTAATGAGTGAGTGAGTGAATGAATCAATCCATCATAGTAGGTGAATGAATTGTGAACGAATTCCTCATAGTATGTGAATGAATCAATAAATAAACATATAAAATTTACATTCCATTGTTTATTATAGTTTGCTTTAATTCCAATATTTGATTGAGTTATTTAATGATTATTTCTTAAAAAGTCAGCACTTTCGGGGATTTTAAATCTGCTCATTGCAAGAATTTAAGTGGAGCAATTTATATATATATATATATATATATATATCTTTTTCTTGTTTTTACAGTCTTAGTATGAGTGTTATAAAAATAGGAAATATTCTAGATAAAATTTATTTTTTAATGAAATGTTAGAACGAGAATAGAATCTCTAGAACAAGATAACACAATGCGACAGTATGTGCAATCGTTCTTTTTTTTCCTACTGCATAATCAAATACTCAAACAATAATTCCTTTATCTGTTCATTATTTTTTTTTCACATCTTTTACATATATACGCGTCATTAATCAATGTGACTCTAACATAAATACGCGTCATCACATGGTATTCCTCATAATCAAAATATTCTTTTATTCAAAAGGATTGAAAAAGTGAAAAAAAATATTTGCATTCATATTTTTCTGCAAATTTCTATAACTTTTGATTTTCATTTACCTTGATTTTTTTTTTATCTTTTTAAGTTTTTATAATTCATGGTTTTATTATGACAGTAAAAGTTTTAATAATTTACTTACAACGAGTAAATTTACTGCTAATTAATAACAATTAATTTTACTTTATGTATAAACTAAATATAGTTTAGCTTTTCCCGGTTAATTATACAAAAATATAACTTTAATTGCAAGGGAGGTAACAAAAAATCAAATTGCAGCATAAATTAATTAGGAAAAAAAATCCTCGTTCCAATCATAAAATATTAGATCTACCAAAATGTTCTGTCCATTTGTAAAGTGAATGAAAATAGTACATTTATCCCACATTTAACAATATTTATTTTACAATGTAATTCCCATCGTTACCTTCGACTTTTTGCTCGTATAATGGTTATTTGTAGGTACCATTTTTGAAAAAGAAAAACCTTGTCTTTGAGTCAAAGTACTCAAGAGTGCTTGGTTGACATCTGTTTTTGCTTCAAACAATTTTGCAGGGAGAGTAACTGGTGATAATTGAAGAGAGCTAGATATGGGGAGTACGGTGGATATAACAGAACTTTCTCGCCTAGCCCTGAGATTTTCTGACGAATCACCAAAAATAGCATGTATTTGAACACTATAATGATGCAGCACAATGTTCTTCCTATTAAAAATCGTTGGCATCTTTCCTTAGGGTGTTTTGTTTAAATTATCAATTTGTTGTCAATATCTCTTCGAAATGAATTTAACATCAGGATTCAAAAGCTTGTAATGTATTGGTACTTGAACGTTCCATCCTATACACAGCACTTTCTTTTTCATGCTCAAGCTCAGCTCAAAAGTGAAAGGTGTACGTTGTCCTTGAAACCAGTATGTTCTTTTTCTTACGATGTTTTCGTTGGTTATCCATTTTTCATCTTCAGTTATCATCCTATTCAAAAAGGATTTATTTTCGTCCCGAGAAAGCAGAGATGTACATATGTCAATTCGATTAAGAAACTTTTTCTCATTGAATTCATGAGGTACCCATGTAGAATAATCGTAGATTAATTATAGGAACAACAGAAATTATATTGTACAATAAATATTATTAAATGTATAAGAAAAGTATATTAGTTTGTTTCGCTTCACGAATGGTGAGAATTTTCCGGTAACCCAATATTATTTAGGTGGATTTACAAGACTGAAAAAAAAAATTCTTTTGAAGAAAATCAACAGTGCACAGTTCCTGCAAGTCAATCCATATTTTAAGGTTAAGAGTCGTCAGACAATTTTTTTCTTGAAACGTATAAAGGCAATATTGAAACAATTACTAATTGTTACAGAATTTCGATCTATATGTATTACTAA
The DNA here is from genome assembly GCA_019974015.1 of Nephila pilipes. Taxonomy (NCBI): domain Eukaryota; kingdom Metazoa; phylum Arthropoda; class Arachnida; order Araneae; family Nephilidae; genus Nephila; species Nephila pilipes. The sequence goes on from BMAW01106496.1 coordinate 464,830, forward strand.
GCATTTGTATACCGTGAGATATATCATAACCTTGTGTTACCGTAATTTGAAGCCAGCACCATTTGTTAACTGGAGACAAAAAACTAGACAAATAAATTAACTTGAGACAGTCCAAGATCCTGTTTTCAATGTTCTATTCTGCGAATTCACTTGCTGCAACAAGATCCTCAATACGACAATAGAAAAACCTATTACATGACAGAACTCAAACTTGGAATTAACAATATTTAACTCATCACGGTTGCGGAAACTGTTATTATAAAATTGACACTTAATGTAATAAATAAAAAATATATAGACCTAATTAATAATAAAACATTAGACTGAAGTAATTAATCCAAAAATTCTACAAGTAAGAGCACGCGCTGTCTGTTAAGAAGTCGAAGTTCTTGTATACTAAATAATTGGAGCAATATGATATGATATAGCCAACCCGAGCCAACATTAATTACCTTATATAAATGACAGCAAAGACAGCTTATTATTCCAGTTGATCTTGTTTTGTAATAATTTCTTATTAAGTTGATGATTTCAATAAAACGTGATCAATATTTTAAGTGTAACGTAACTAATTCAATTTTTCCGTACAAATAAACATTTTTTCTTACATCAGAATAAAATTATTCAGCGTATTTTATGAAAATATAATAAAATAAATTGTATTCTCTTAACATGAATAATGTAATAAAATTCAAGACTTTTATAACAAATTATAAGTAAAACATATGCATAAATAATTTCTTAAATGAAAATAATTATATATATACCACGTAATCAGTCAATCAGACTTATTATAACAATCGAATCAGACTTAAATTTTTTTAACGCAATGCATTACGAAAAAAAAGATCTCACCATCAAAAGGCTCTTTTCTTTACAAGAATTAAATAGAATTCTTTCAATATTTAATTTATTATATTACGTGGTACATATATACATAGTGAAAAAGAGACTTTCTTGACTAATAATGTGAAATAAATATTAAAATTATGTGATTCCAAAGCATTCAAAGAAAGAAGCCAAATTAAAAGGAATGAGTTCGAAAATCATGGAAGAAAAACTAGTTATCTTACAACTGTTTTTAAATTCTGAATAATTATATTCATTTCTTGATTTCTGATTCCGTACGATTTAAGGTGATACATCAGCCGATAGGTAAACAAAATATTTAAGGCTCCCATCTACCAGCCATTTTGATTTCGTGAATGAAATGTTAATCCTATAGAACTTCTACTACCATCCTCAAATGTTTACATTTTTTTAAATCTATTTTTATACAAAAAGGTGCTGCCTAACCAACAAACAATGATCAAGGTTTCGGGGAAATTACATATTTCATTCGAGTTTTGAAATATTTCAGAATATTTTTTTAAAAACTGGGAAACTTGTAAACGAATCATTAAAATAGATGCAAAAACGTTTTTAAAAATCGGATAAAAATGTGATTCCACAGAAACCTACAATATATTTTGCTCTTTCGGATACACTTTTTTACACTCAAATCAATAAAAAATGTAAACATTTGAGGAAGCTAGAAGCAATACCATAGGATTAACATTACGTCCACGAAATCAACATGGCGGGTAGAAGAGAGCCTTAATTTTTATACAAGTATTAAGAAAAAAAAGTTTATATATGTCCAATAAAAAAATTTAAGAGAAATTAATTGCGATATATATTTAAAAAGTAATTTAATTTCTGGCGAAAGCATGTATCGAACACGTGCGCAAAAACTCTTACGATAAAATTTTGAAAAGTTATCATTTATACTAATTTCTACATGGACAAAAAATAGTCCCTGTCTTAAAGGAAGTTTGTTTGATAAAATAATATCCGGCAATTTAATATTTTCCGTTACATTTAGATTTCATTAATTCAAAATCGCAATATTCAGTTCACGGTTTTTTGGAAAAATGTTGACATGCATGCGCATTAGATCTTACTTACCAGTCAAGAAATATGATGGGAAAACATTTTAAGAACCTCAAACCTGAACTATTAAAAAAGAATTTAAAGAAAATATTTATTTTACCCTTTTCAAAAACGGATTGCAGATTTTCTTAGAATAGCCAATTTCTTTGTGACTAATATTCATAACGAATAAATGATACTTTTCACTATTCTGCACTTATTTCCCCTTATATTATGTTACAATTTCACTTGTAAATTAATGATTATTTCACATGTTAAGGCTCCCGTCTAGCCGCCATTTTGATTTCGTGGACGTAATGTTAATCCTATGGAATTTTGACTTTAATTCTCACATCTTTATTATTTGTTCTATTTGAATGCAATAAAGTGCATCTGAAAGAGAAAAAAATAATCTATGTTTCTGTGGAATTACTTTTTTCCTCCGATTTTTAAAAATATTTTTATTCTTATTTTAATCATTCGTTTTTGAGTTTTCTGGTCTTTAAAAAAAAATTTCAAATATTTTTAAAAATCGGAGGAAAAAAGTAATTCCACAGAAACATAGATTATTTTTTGCTCTTTCAGATGCACTTTATTGCATTCAAATAGGTCGAATAGTAAAGGTGTGAGAATTAAAGTCAAAATTCCATAGGATTAACATTACGTCCGCGAAATCAAAATGGCGGCTAGACGGGAGCCTTAAGGCTCTCTTACTTGTTTATCTCCCATATAGATTTCTATTAAATATAATCTGATGCTGATGATCTGAGTAGGAAAAATCTGGTAACACGATCCTGGGGGAAATATGAAACATTAATTTTCAAAAAAAAAAAAAAAAAAAAAAAAAAAATTTAGAACTCTTTATTGAGGGTTTCATGTCAAAACGTGAGAAGATACACCCTCTATTCTTCTGTAAAAAGATATTGCTTTTAAAAGGAGTGTTCTATTATAATCAAGAAAATGACGTGTCTACTGGCTGAAAGTTGATATATATGTGTGAGCATGTGTGTGTATGGAACAAAAACCAGACATCATCAACATCACCTAATTGATTCTCTTCGATTAAGTATGCTTTGCAAAGTTTAAGTGATTAAGGCGGGGACTTGAATGAGGTCACAGTACAGATAATGGTTTCGAATCTGTAAAGGAATCTTAACAATTCAGTAATGCATTGAGGATCTGAATACGGGAGCTTTTTTTTGTGTCTTTGTATTCATTAAATGCAGTTGTCTTAGTGCTGATGGAATGACTTCTTGTGATGGAATTGTATTATTTCACACAGCTTATTCACTAAATTCATTTCTCTCTGTTCTTACTTCATATTGGGGAGTCTGAAAAAGCACGTGAAAAGTTGTACTATTCACGATTTTCTCTTCAGTAACCTCGGAGATATTATACTAATTTGAATAGAATAAAATTAAGATTTCTTCTAGATCAAAATGAAATGTGATTAGGCACATTAGATGAAGATAAAAGTGAAATGAAGTGAATTAGAGATAGTGTTACATAAATGAAATAGAATTTAAAAGGAAATGAAGGGAGATGGAGGATAACGGCGACCTGATATTTATAAATGTATTGGACTGAAATATTGTTCTGAATGTTTAAGATTGAAGTAAATCTTTGTCTAAGTCATCAGATACGAGCTACTGTTGACGAGAATTGATGGAATCCAAACGAGTGATTTGGTAAGCTAAGACTTTATTAGTTGATCATAATTTAGAATGGATGAATTAAGTGGGACTCGAGAGAGAGGGACCTTATAAATATTTCAGTGACATATAAAATATTTTATCTTGCTCTTATTTACCTTCAATTGGAATCAAATACTTATTGACTATTGAATTTGAAGGAAAGATGACATTAGAATTTAACAATGAAGAACTGTCGTCACATCATTCACTCATAAATTTTTGAGTGTTTTTATTGCATAATAAATATTTTTATGAGAACAATTTTTTAAAAGTTTGGCATTTTTTTTATTGCTTTCATTATAATGATTTCTTAATACAAGATTGAAAAATCTTTAAAATTTTACGCGTTAAAATGAACAGAAATTTTCATCATTTCGAAACTTTTTGTTATAATATGCTCTAAAAGTTTCGAAATGATGAAAATTTCTGTTCATTTTAACGCGTAAAATTTTAAAGGTACTACAATCTTGCATTAAGAAATCATAATACAGTAAGCGATCAAAAAAATCGATGATAACTCGACCAGTCAATTTTTTAAAATGGTTCATCAAAACTGGTCATTTTTAACATTACAGAAATGGAGAAATAGGGAAGTTGCAACACTGGTTTCGTTAATAATGTTAAGAGAATAAACTCAACAACAAACACTTAATAAATTTAACATGTTTATTCAAATGTTTTGATCAAGCATTATCAAAACAAATTTATAATATGGAGCAGTTAACTAATCATGTTTTTGAACAATTATCCTTCTTATCTTAATAAATCTTATCAGTAGGTTTGACTTGACTGGATCCGAATCTAGAAGACTTTCAGTTTCAAGTTTCGAGACCAAGTATACGCTCTTAAAATATCGCCAATTGTTCACACCAATATTTGGTGCCTACCAATCTCTCTAATTCCTTTATCATCTCCTATATATACTCTTAATATCTATTTTCTTCAGTCTCTGTACTTCATTCATTACACTTTTTATAAAAATTATGACAATTTACATAAGTCACGGTTCTTTCATAAGGTGAATTCTCATATCAAACATTGTAGTTATGTATCCTCCAAGGTTATTTTAAAGAAAATGCGTGTGAGAACCCATTACAAAACAAAGCCGTTAAGAGAATAGATTGTTTTTGTTAAAAACAGTACAAAAAAGTTAAGAAAATTTTGAGTGGGTGAGTGAAAGTAAGAGTTTATAATACACGAGCCAAAACTGTCTACGCTGCATCAAGTAGTGTGTGTCTGTGATCTGAAACATTAGAAGAAAAAGGTAATTGATTGACAAGAAGAAGAGTCGAAAATAGAATATCCCGGGGTCGTGTCACCCGTATTTACCAAAGACTAAGATAATATTAAAGAAAGTTCAGAGGAGGAGGATATCGTGTCAAAAAGAAAATACTCTCGATTATGGAAGCATAGTAGTGACGACGATGAAAACATTGCATTTTAAGTTTTATTAATAGGCAATACTTTTGATAAAATAAATTTCTTTAATAAATTTATTTATACTAATAATGAAATTGTTAAAGGATGTTTTTTTTTTTTTTTTAATTTTTAGAAATTAACTCTTTTTTTTTCATTAGTTTCCTACGTGAATTCACAGTACATGATTTTATAAGAGTTTTTCAAACCTGTTATACGGATGTTACCTATACATAGTTAAGGATTTATATTTTAAAAGTATCTATTTAACTGAAATCTGAAGCAATAAAATATATTTTACAAAAACGTCGTAAATATTAATTTAATAAGCATATCCGGGCATGTTATGTATTGTGGTGGCTGTTATCAACAAAATCGACAGAAATTAAAATGCCTCAAAAGCCGGTACGAAGAGGAATCCCTTTTGGCCTAGTTGACTATGAGCACTGCCAAAGCGATTGGGCAACTTTTCTTAGAACCAAAATATCGAGGATTGAAAACGCCGCCAGCACAAAAGACCAACTGCTCTCCTTCACCACGAGGTAGAAAACATCAGCAATAGAAGGGGGGATCCAGGCCTTCTTCATTTGACAGCACAGCCTACAACTACTGGTTCCATATTCCCCGGGGTAAAAACTTGTTTCTGTGTGTCTAACTAAGACAATCACCCATAAATCCCAACTAGTGATACACCGACTACAGCGCACACGTCAAATAGATTCGCCATCTGAATTAAAGACAGACGATGACGTCAAAAGGGAACTGTTCAAAATGAAACTCAAAATAACAGGGAGTGGATAAATTGCAGAAAAAGCTGAAATTGAAAATTTTTCAAAAAAATTGTTCAAACTAATCCTCTTTGAATGACAATTATACTGGAGAAGGAGTATGCGGCGGGTCTCATCAAAGAGGCAACATAAATTAAATGCCTTAATAACTATCCCGAGTATCCTGATTGACAAGAGCTCTGCAAAATCGACAGGAGAAGTTTTTTTCGCACCAAAAAATCGAGGGATAAAATCATCCCCATCGCTCAAGGTCAAATTATCTCCTCCCGCGATGAGATGAGGAAAACAAACAGCTGCTGAAATTATTTATCTGTACGATGAATTAAAAATAACTTCATAATTACTGCCGAATAGTACTCGAATTCAACCAGATGCATTGCATTATGTAGTTGAGGACCTTCTTTCTAATTATACACTAACCTGAGAAATTCTACTGTCCTTAATTATAATAATTTCATGCGAAGATATTAGTTTTTCAAAAGTAAGAAAGTATTGTAAAAGTTCATTTTCGTGTTTAAGACGAGAATTTTGTGGTACTTTTTAAATTAAATTAAAGGTGTCGATTTATACACGGATCCACCAATTTGCAAGAAACATAGGGATTTTCCCTTAGCGGCACTCAAGCAATAAATCGCCAAATATAGTACATTTTTCTCTATTCGTAGATCTTAAGTTTATGGGTAGGATGATTCTAAATGAAATTATCATACAATTTATGAAAATAATTTTTTTTTTTTATGTTTACGAAATTCGCAACTGGCCAAGAGAATATATATATATATATATATATATATATATACTAAAACATACACAAGAGCAATTAATAGTATACTGTAAATAATGCAAACATAACGGGAAAGGAACATTACTTTAATCTTCTAAATTATATTTTATGCGTTTTGAAATGCAATCTTTATGGGTAAAGGGGGAAAATATCATGGTCACTTTTACTTCCGTGTCAGAATTCGAGGACCCGAACCATTCATCGAATTCACCTTCATCCCTTTATCATCTTTACTTTCAAAGCTTTCTATACACTAGAATTTTTGTTCTTTGCGTTCGGTTTACTTACTGCTTTTAGAATTTTTGGGAGATTTTTAGAAAGAAAGAAAAAAGGAGGAAAGGGGGCTGTCTTGGCCTGTGCACGAATAGGCTTATATTAGAAACTATCTTTTCCAATGTTTATAATCAATTATATTTATGTTCTATAATCAATTGGAATATTTCGCTAAGATTTCGTTAGAACATGAAATTGGATAAAAACATTTACGAAAGCTGAAGAGAACTGCTTTTAAATCAATAAAACTTGGATTACAATATTTTTTTTATATGTATATTGAGAAGAACTTGAGGGCTATTGGTTAAAAGCCTCGTAATTTTGAACCCCGATGAAGTGACGAGGACAATACATGAGCTGGCACCTTTATCTCTAAACTTCTATACCATACTCAGAGGAGGACTTGGGATTTCGAGAGATTCAATATGCATCAGCCCGTTACGGCGAGTCTATTGTGGCATCGGGGCTCGAACCCACGACTCGACGAAAATTATCAGCAGCGAGTACCGTGACCAGTTGGCTACTGCTACCACAATATAATTTGGAATATTTCAATTATAAATATTTCTAAGTACATTAAATGAATGGATTACTTATATACGAAACAATATTTTTATGGATGGCTTACATGAACAATAATCACTCATATTGAGCTTTAAATTGGTTATTTAAAATTCTTAATTTTGATTATTATAACATCATGCAATTAAAATAAGTATTATTTGTTCTCATGACATATTTTGTCTCCTTCCGCAAATATGTCGAACTTGGATTTTTATCCTAGTTTCTATTGTTTTGAATTACTGAAACAATAAAATTTCAGACTGTCAAAAATCTTTGATTCGAAGTCCTATAATGCAAGAAACTACTTTTAAAAAACATTTTACTTGTGAAATATGCATCGAGCCATCGAATTTACAAAACATTCGCACGTGTATAGAAAAATGGAATTCAAAGTCATTGATAAAAAAAGACCGATGAACAATATAAATAACATTCTTAAGTGAAGCAGTGATAAGAAAAAGATAATTAATGTAACATTCTCAAGTGAAATAGGGATAAGAAAGGAAATTAATGTTATGTTTTCTTATGATAACTAAATGATTATCCATGAATATAATATACATTTAAAGCATAATTTCATGTATTACACTTACTTTCACAGAAGTATTCTTTGTTGCAGATAATTAATAACTTATTTAAGTATGAAATGTCATACATACGAGTACAAACTTAAGAGATGAACTTCATTTATTCGTATCGGACGACAGAAAGTAATGTTAATAACATCGATTCAATTACAGCCTGAATTGAAGTAAACTGGTTTCACAAACACAACCGGTTACATTTATTTCCATGAAACTGATGTTAAATCACAACCTTTGAATAGGAAAGAGAAACTCAGGATGAAATTTCATGCAAACGAGAAGTTGTGGCTTACCGTACATATCCTATCTAAAATTTTCGTTCCATACAAAACTTTATTTCTGAATCTTTGATAGCGCACATAGAACGCTTTGACTCTATAAACTTGTATTCTATTAAATTATTATTCATTACATTCTATTAAAATATTATTAATTACCTTCGATTGAATTATTATTCATTACATTCTTTTAAAATATTAATAATTACCTTCTATTAAATTTTTACTAATTATTTTCTATTAAATTATTATTAACTACATTCTATTAAATTAGAATTAATAAACTTCTATTAAATTATTATTAATTACCTTCTTATAAATTATTATTAATTACCTTCCAGTAAATTATTACTAATTACCTTCTATTAAATGATAATGAACTCTAATGAATTAATTATTGTTTTTTTTACAAAAATTAATTAATGCAGCATTGAAAAACAAACTTATTTACTTATGCAGGTAATTCGCAAACAAAGTTGTTGTTTCCGTGAGAGATACCTGGATATCAGTTAGCATGAAGCAAAGGAACATATGAATTGCAAACACTTGATAAAATAATATGATTATTACAAATAATTTGAGATGTGTAACTCACAAATATTCACAATGGTATAATTAAGAATGTTTAATATATACTTGAGCTAAATCTTCAGCCTATAGTTCTTATTTATTCAAACAAAATTTAATTATTTACATAAGGGATTACTGGATACTAGGGTAAACCAAAGGCACAGATAAATTGCTAACACTTAGTATAATAGCATGAAAGTATTAAAAAATATTTTGATATATAACTCATAAATATTCACAATAAATATAACTTATAAGAATTAATTTATAAATGAAATAAATCTTCAGCCTTTACTTATTTATTCAGAAGACATTTTAGGTGTTTAAAATAATATAAATAAACACAAATACAAAAATATATGTTATATATGTATAAATATAATCAAATCTCTTATTGTTATAAATTAGTAATGTATTATTTAATTTAAATAATCATTTGGGGAAGGGAGAAATATTACTTTTGGGAAAATAACAGAAAAATAACTGAAATGAAACAAGAAAAAACTACATTTTAAAAGGAGACATTTTAACACTATTTAAAGATTAAGTGAATTTGTACCTATTATCCAGTAAAATTTTCCTACTTTTATATGATAACTATACGATATTATTCGAGAAAATATTTTTTTAATACGAGCTGGGAGAAAAAATATTTCATAAAATTTTATAAGAATTATTTATAAATATAATACTGTTATATAAAATAAAAAATAACAATGTTAAAAAAATAGTAAAACGAATTGATAAAATAAAATTCCTTTAATTTCTATTTCCCCAAACTCATTTCGGAATATTTCTTCATTTCCAAATATGCAATTTTAAATCCTAAATTTTGGCAACAGAAAATAATATGCTCTAAATTATACAGAAGTTTCCAATTTATACCACATAATAAAATATGAGATTGGATTTCAACATAAAAAAAACTTTTTAAACAATTTTATTAAATTGATAGCAAGTCTTAATATGACAGCTACATATATATATCTAAAAAAAAAAAAGAACAAATTCTATGAAAAATATATATTCAAATTACGAATGAATAAAGTAACTCTTCTAATAATCCATTATTAAATTTATACTTCATAAGAAAAAAAATTTAAACTGGCCTTAATAGTAAAATGAACTTACCAAAAAAATAAAAATAGAGGAATACTTCTATCAGAGAAAGAAGTAAGTCCAAAAGTGATTGGAGATGTTAGACGAAAAACTTCTTCATTTGAAAGGACAAGAAGAAACAAAGGTACAGAAGAAAACCCCTGAGATAATATAGCATCATCTTCGGTATCAGACGGAGGGATGCAGATATCACTTCTCGAAAGTTTATCGTCACGGACCTGTGCTACGTCACTGTCCATCACGTGACTCTCTGGATAATCGGCAGAAATCACGCGGCCAGTGTCCATGAAATCCTATTGAAATCACAGAAGAGAATAGAGTTTAGTTAAGGTTATGCTTCTTTAACTTCAATTTGCATCTGCATCTTTTAGCTCTCGGATTACATTAAATTTGGTGTAAATTATTCCCCCTCTTTATTTTGCAAAATATCCTTTCACCTCGCCAATTTAGTAAATATCGCTTTATTTAGTTGATCTGATTTCTCAACATCCAGACTAAAGCAACTTAAAGACGTGATTTGGAGGGAATTGCTATTTAAATTTATTTTTTAACACGCGTCTGCCAGACACGTTCTGAACAAGTGATGAAGTGAAATTAGCATTTGCTATCGCTTGCTCCAATTTCGCTACCGGTGATGTTTGTTTTAATTCATTGTTTATATTTCTTCACTTCTCACAATTTTCCGGAGAATTAAATGAGAGTATTGACTACTTTAAATATTTACTCTAAAGAATTTTATAACCTTCAGGGTTCAATTTTTTTTTTCACACCATTATCATTTTGTCACTTTTAGGAAACGCAGAACCCTGGGGGCAATTTTGTTATTACGTATTTATTAGAAAAAATTTAGATTCGTCATACTTGATCGCCCGCAAAATATGAGTATTTCAGAAAAATAAACCTCAAATTTCAAACGAATAATTATTTAAGGGTACAAGCACATGCTAGGAATTATGGAATACCATATCTCAGACTCTTTATTTTTGTGAGATACATCTTTTAATGTTATTAGTTGAATTAAAAAAAATTTAGTGTGCATGATCATTCTATTCAATTCTATTTCATTCTATGAATCATTCTATTATAATGCAATTTTTTGTGAAAAAGATTTTTTCCCTCTTAGTTGAATATGGACATGATTCGAGAGACATATTTGCATTTACGTACCATTTTAAAGAAAAATATTATGCAATGTGGTCCCAAATATTTTATACTATTTTAAATGATACTTGTGCATATAGTGACACAAAAATATTTTTCTTTAAGTAATGCCTACATATTTTAAGAAGTAACTTTTCATATGAAAAAAAAATTTAAAAATACAAAATTCTATAATTTTTTTCAAAATAAATTTCCAGTAACATCTTGAAAACAAGTTGGTTTCTTATTTTTTGCGTATTATTTTCTATACAAATATCAAAATATTTTTTATATGTGAGGGATATTTTTTTAAAAAAATGGTATATAATTGCAAATACATCTGTAAAATCATGTCCATATTCATTTCAAAAGGAGAGAAATACTTTTTGACTAAAAGAATATTTTTATAGTTAAATAAAATGATTAAAATATGATTATTAGGCACACAAAAAATGTAAACTCTACTGGAAATTTTAAGACATGAATGTCACTATACAAAACGTTAAATTCAGTATTTTATTTCCTATCGCATGACCCGGAACTCTTAAAATTATAAATGGTTTTTAAAAATATTTCAAATTATTTTACAGCTACTCTATTGCACCTGCAAATTTTAATATTTTTTTGCAATTTTTTCCCTAAATTTTTTAGAAGTGTTTTATTTTTCTGTGAATGAAAGTTTTAGTGTACTATTGTTATTTATAGTTCTACAATTAATTTTATTAGATGCTACGAAAAAAACTATTTCTCCTTTTGTGCATTTTTAAAAAAGTAACTATTTTTTCTTTAATTCTCATTTCGTGCCCAAAATTATCACACATATTATATAAAACAACAAAGAAAAGCTTCATAAATTGATTTTAATACGAACGCGTCCTAGAATTTGAAATGCATGACCATTAAGAAAAACGTAACTGTGAGAAACAACAGTTGAAAAATTTGATGGTCATTGAAATAACATTGAAAATAACAATAACATGCATTGTTATGGGAAAAAATCTAAATACCATTAAATATTATTAGCTAGAGCTATGAAATTTTGTATATATATTTAGAAAAATCATAGAATTAAAATAAGATAAAAATTTTTGGTATTTCGGTCGTTTGTAAGGTATTGCGTTGCTTAATTCATGTATTAAATCATAATCATATATATGATAAAGTTTGTTTTTAAAATTTTCCCAATCTTTACTTAATTATGAGTACGAGTTTATCCTAACACATGGATACTTATTTAATTGTTTTCAGTAGAAAACGTATGGACTGTCTAGGGTAGTATCGATGCTTCATCACACATTGATAATTTGAACACTATTATTTAAAATAAAATAATTTATAGAGCGAAAAATTTGGCATAGTATATTATTCTATACTAAATATTAATAAAAATTGTTATTTTAAGTAAACCTCTATTAGGAATGTTTTATAAATTATCTTTATGACTATTTTCGAGCTGCGGATAAATTACTAGGATGACACCAAATCTTATTATCGATGCTTTCGTTCCATCTCGTGGGAGGAATTGAAGACAAAATTAGATACAAGTGTGATTAAAAGAATACTTGTTTTTGAATGATAGATGAACAAATTAAATTCAGATTTGTGAACTGTTAACAAATTTGAAGCTGGTTCATAAGTTAGTTTTGATTCCTGCCGCTTCGAGTTATCATCCTCATTTTGTGTCGAACTTTCGCCGTCGAAAAGATCTGGGTCCTTCAATCTACTTCAAAATGAAACAACAATTAGAACAATAGAGTACTATAGGTAGTTGTGTTCCAAAGAAAGCGAGGGGCATGATTTCTTGGAATGCAAAGTGATTCATACTCATGGCTAGAAAGGGAAAGAAAAGGGAAAGAAAAAAAAAGTTAACTATAAAAAAAAAACTTTAAGTACTACACAATTAGTTACCCTATTCTCATTTCCAACTCCTAATATCCCATTTCTCATTCCTAATACTGCTACTTTTTAAAATACCCTCGTTTACCTTTATTCAGTGGGTCTTATTTGCTACAGATTTCGAACCCGCCTTGGAAAAAATTACGTAATCTATAACCGAACTATTACGTCCTTTTGCATGAGAATGACAAAAAAGTTTGAAGCTATTTAAATAAGTTAAAATGTCGTAATATTAAACAGGATATATCGTTTTCAATCAAGGTTATGCAAATTTTTCAAAAGACCAAGATCCATTTACGTTTATTGTGATTTATGGGAATCCTGTAAATGTGATGTTTCACAAATCTTCAGGATAAAAGTACTCGATATTGTTGTAGATCAATCCACGGCTAAATATAGTAAGTTATGTATTATTCCACTGTTTCGATTTTACTGGATTACCGAGGATCAATATAATTGTAACGGAATTAGTGAAGGTAAATTACTCTAGATAAAAATGTAAGTAATTAAAATATGTTCTTAATGTGTTGATCGCATTCCGAACTTGTATGATGGGTTGTGATTGTTTATTAACGTCGCACTAAAAAGCAACACGATAGCTATCGGAATCGGATACCGTGATTTTGAGCCTCGGTCAAGTAATGAGGAAGACACCTGAGCTTGCACCTCCCTCTTCTAACTCCCACACGATGACAATGGGAGGATTTCGGACCACGACTAGATTTAAGGTGCATCATCTTCGATACAAAACGGGCCTTCAGCGGCATCAGGGCTCGAAACTATCATTCGACGTCCAATCCTGTGTAAACGTTATAAATATCCGACAAAATATTTCGTTATTCTGACAACTACAAAATTAAATTCGAGCTTAGGAAATGAATTTAATGGAATATTCTAGCATTTATAAAAAACCAAAGCTTTAGAAAAATTTATACAGCGTAATGGGAATTAAAATAAATTGTGACAAGCTATTCTAGTCATATGCTTAGATTCTTTATTTTATTAACATCTAGAACATTTAACTGTGAATACTTTTGTGTGTAAACAGTTGTAATGGTGTGCAAACTTGATAAAAAGCCAGCTAGTAAATTAGAGAGCACTGTACTGAAATGGAACCTGACAGTTATGATAAGCACTGAACGAAAATGCGAGTAGTGCTGCATCGCGACATCGAGATCAAGGTCAGCAATCTTCCGAATCCACTCGAAACAAATTTAGAGATCGAACTGGCAGAATTTTCGAACACTGGGAAAGGAGAGGTTATTTTTTTTTTTTTTTTTTTTGATTTATAAGTGACAAGCATCTTATAAAACTCCCTCCCCCCCCCCTGTCTTTCTTAGAAAGATAACATATGTTAAAAGTGTGTAACATTTCTTTAGCTTCCACTACTCTCATCGGATTTGGAATAAATTGGTACCGATGTTAATGAATCAAAGGGAACTAAATTATGCTGTTGGTGGATTAATTAATTAACTTAATAAACAAAGTTAAGTAAGGGGACACAGTACGCTAAAAATCACAGAAATATTTGTTGCTTTGTTTTTATTGTGCGATATTTCTTATTGTGTACAAAATCTCGTAACTCTAACTACACTATTTAGCGAGTTGTTTTACTTCTTTTTAACAGTGTGTCGAAATGAAACCGAAACTACGAGAAGAACAAACTTTTGCAAACGCTTTCATGGAAGCTTAAACATCGTCAATTTATTTATTTTTGTGAGAAATTCTAGAGATACTTTAGCTAGAAGAGAAATGAATTAATCCATCCCCATATATTCACGAGAGATAAAGGTTATTGCGTTGTGTTTTGCGTTTTTCACATATTCGAAACTAATTTATGAGTGTAAACAAGCTACTTTTTTCAAGGCCGTTCAATTAATTATTGCTTGATATTTTTTATAAATATTTATCTTATTATCTTCTTTGATTTATTGAATGAATTTTTATTTGTCATCCTACGAGGAAAACATTGTACTCTTGCTAGTAAGCAATAACTTGCAAAGCGATGATGTGCTGATAGCTGCAGTGGGAAACTGGGGTTGCAACTACTTCAATGTAATCTCTCGGTTCTGATAATAGATTTTCGGTTTATAAAAAGGTTTTGTATTCAAGTCGGGTATCGGGTGCTCCTTGGCGGTATGCGACTATTGGGTGCAATAGGGATTTAATTGCGGCAATTTAGGTTATGGTAACCCTACATTTTGGTTAGCTTTTCATTGCAACGTCTTGATATTGATGTTAATTTCTTCGGGCGCCTAGGCCGTTTGCGGCCTTCACGCCCATACCTTGCAGCTATGGTGAAAAATGCCTGTGTGTGGAGGATTTATCATGCTGGGTAATTAGTTAAAAGTCTATTTAAGAGTTGAAACTTGAAGAGCTGAAGAGATACACGGAGAATTAAAAGACGAACCTTGAATACTGCTGAATTTTTCATTGAATGGAAGTTAAGGTACAAAACAAGCTACTAGTAAAGGGGGACAAATTAATCCAAAAACTATTGGAGAAAATTATAAAATTTAATTTGTATGCACCGTGTGATAATGAGTGGTAGAAGAGCTGAAATTCTGAATTTCTGTTGGTCGGTGAGTAGGTAAAATTGATGAAGCTCCGCCCAAAAGGATGGGTAGAATGTTGAACAGGGAAAATTCTTGCAGACATATAAAGTTGTGTTTAAAATAATAAAATTGAATTAAAAATGAATTTTTGATTTATGGTGGTTCCTAAGAAACATGAAGTACTTCTCTGAGTCTTTTGGTGAGGGGATTAACGGAGTTTTAATCTTGTTCGAGGGATTAAATGTTAAGATTATTGATATTTGGAGATTATTAAAGAAATAAACTGAGATATCTTGGATATGTATGCGAAAGGTGGTTATTTTAAGAGTTCTTCTAATTTGAGTGTTTTTCACGAACAACCAGGCTTTAGAAATATAATGTAGAATGAAATTTTGTGCATTTTCAAGAATTTTTATGTTTGTTTTGGTGGCAAACGCTCACACGGGGTACGCATAGCTAATTTGCAACGTCTTCATGAAATGTCTGCTTACATAGCTCTTCTAAATTGCTGAGTTTTCACCACAATCGCCATAGGACAACTGATACTGGTCCTTAACCGACTTTTGAATGACTTACTGTGTGATATTTGCCTTCGTACTCTTTATAAATAGAAATGGTTGAAAAACGTGTATTTTCATGAAAAATATCTGTAGTTTGTTCTTCATGTTGTTTAATTAATTTTCATAATTTTGCATCCAAACGAAAATCTAACAGTGAAGGTAATGAAAACTAAGAATTCGATGCAATCATAAAATGTAAGTATTATAAGTTCACTGACAAATTGATAATGCATTAGATACATATTGCAATCTTTCATTCCATTTCATTTTAACATATTTACTTTTTAACGTACGATAATTAAAAGTCGACTTTGCTTTTAAAATATTTAATACAACCAGTATTATAACACACATAAGATATAATACTATATTTTAGTTCTCTTATTTATTTTATTGACTTTCAAAACTTTAAATTGCTTTAACCAGTTTTTTCTCCCATGATGGTCACGTATCAAAAATGCCCAAACTTTTTTTCGAAATGAATATAAACCTTTGAAATTATTTTCAGTTGTTTTCTATAATATATTTATAAATCCTGTGAATGGAACAAGAATTTAGATTAATAGTTATTCGTTTAAAAAAATCCACAGAATTAGATGTGATTTTGTTTTTGTTTTTTGTTTTGCTGTTTTTCATAGTGCCTGAAAGAAAATAACATGAAAATATGAATAACACTAGTATAACCAAATCCATGTTGACAACTGTGATAAACAATTCTAAGAATCAATCTAACACATCGATCAATAACTCCCAAGTCTAACATTGAAAACAACATTTTTTTGCAAATTTTTTTTTTATTCATCAACATAACACCTTTTGTTAATCACCTTTTAGGGTGATACAATCGTTCCAACGCTTTTCCAAATCTTTTTTTTTCCTTTCCCCAATTTTTTTTTTTTTTTTTTTTTAGCAAAAAATCTTTTTTGTTGGGGGTAAATAGCGATAAACAGCTTTCTGAATCATCGACTCGTTGCTGTTTTTGTTCCATCGAAAGCAATCGCGGCACCCACTTGGAAAAAACCTTTTTCCTGGTCCGATCGACTTAAAATTTTGACACGTTTCAAGCAAAGGTTAGTACTCTAGAAAGACCTGGTTACTGGTTTACTACGAGCGCCATCTCTGGGTTAGTCTCGGGAGTTATTGATCGATGTGTTAATGTGTATTTAATATTCGTTCAAATATGGTACATGTTAACTTTTTTTATGAATATCGAAACATAAAATGTTGTTCACAGCGTACCATGTTTTTTTAACTTCTAATAACGATTTTTTCCACCATGGAATTCAATTCATATTTTGCTAATCTATTCTATCATCTGAAAATTAGTCTACGCTTCAAGCTCAAAAAATTCAACTTTAAGTTTCTGAATCAGGAAGGGTTATACAAACGGGTCTCTAAACTTAAATGAGCGTCTCAAACAATTGGGTATAAATCATTACTCAACATTTCTTAAAGGCTTTGGCACTAGACCATAATTTGTTTTCCAATTCTAAATACATATGAAATTGAAAAACAATTAATATTATTATCAACAAAATGATCACAAAACAAAAACTAAACTTTTTTTTTTTCTTTTTCAATTTCTTTAACATTTACTTAAGGTTCTCCTTATTTTTCATCTTTTCGCTAGACTACTTTTCTTTTTCACTCTTCACAATATAACTTCTGGTTGTTACTTTAGAACTCATAAATCATATCACATTGTTTCTTACAAACTCTCATTCCTTACTGTAATTTACTTAGAAAATAACTTAGTTTACTAATATCAGACACGCTTCTTAGTAACAATAACAATATTCCTTTATTCTTTCACTACAGTTTACTAATATCAGACACGCTTCTTAGTAACAATAACAATATTCCTTTATTCTTTCACTACAGTTCCTTCTTACATTACCTTGGTGATCAGAACAGATTACAGTTAACACTCAATATCACCCCACGATTCACAAATTTCTTTTTAATATCAACTCGCTTACGTCCGCTCACTCGGAGATTCCTCTGATCTGCTCTGAGGTGATTGTATGACATCCCATACTCACCTCTTTAAACACAAACACACACTCTACAGGCGGGCTTTGAGTACAGGAGATAACATTATTATGAAAAATATGAATTATTAAATATAAATAGTTTCGAGACAAAAAAGAATTGCAACAAGCAAAATCTTTTACATGATTGGATTCCTCATATCAAACCAGAAAAAAAGGCGGTGTACCCTCCACATTTTCTGAGATTTAAAAAAAATTGCCAAATTGGCGAGTACTAATTTTAGAGTTGCTGTATATACCAGCCACGTTCAACAAGAAAACGAGCGAATGCCACATTTAGCGAATTTTCATCTACGAATATTTCGGCATTAATTGTAGAGGCTAAATCGATTTCCAACCCATCAAACCCTTAAATCCCTAGTTTTTTGCAATTATCTCCATGAGTACAATTGCAATTCTCTCAAAATATACAATTCTGAAATTACTATCGGACATTGCGTAGCTTAAGGAGGTCGTATACAAATGTATAAATCTTAATTATAGGGGAACTCATCACACATATAGTATGAAGAAAATATAAATTGCTTGGGTGGCGATAATTTAATAAACATGGTGTTCCAATAGTTTTTTTTTTTTTTATTTTTATGTTATATTTGGAATTAGAGTTAAATGATATTTGAAGCATTGGCTTTTATATCGTTCCTACTTAATTCTTCAACAAAATCGTGCTTTGAACGAAAAATTATTTTCATAAGTTGTGATTGATAGTCTTAAGATAACTAATTAACTCATTCCCATCGTAATTTAGTTGTCTTTCCTCCATTAACTTTGATACTAAATTATTCAGATGCGATGAAATTGATGAAAGTCATTCTAGGTGACCTACTTTATTCAAGAGAATAATTTTGAATTTATAATTGCAAAAACTTTAATCCTTTTTCTAAAATGAAAATTTGCGAATAGATTATTTTTATCTTATCTCCCATTTTTTATATTTTTTAATGAATTTTGTAAGTTATAAGCAGTTTTAGTTTCAACCGAACAAAATTAATTGTTTGCTTTGTTTACACCTTTTTTTTTTTTCTTTTGGTTGAATTCTTATTAGCTGTTATATTTCTTCTTAACACCGTCTTTTGGTTTTATACCATCTTTTTATAATTTAATTCACTATAGAGTGATGGTTGGATCCACAATACAGGTGCCAACACACAGAAGTACCTTTCAAAGTATGGAGCCGTATTAATTACATGATCTCAATTTTTTGGTTTTGTTGGGGCTTTTCTCTTATTTTGCCATGATTTAACTTGCTATCATTCTTAAATAGTACGTAGTTATGAATCAAATCGATTAAATTTTTGTTGGCTGCATTAAATTTATATATGATATGATATATTTAAATAAATTTTTTGGCTTACTTTTATTAGATTTTTTTTTTACATTTGATAACACTGGTAATTCGATTTTTGATTATCTTTATAACTATATGGTTTTTCATGTAGTAGTTTCCATTTTTTGTTCCAAATAAATTCGAAAATGTTTTAGAGTTAATTTGCTCTTGATATGATCTTAACTACAGACACACATACACACACACATATATATATTTATATGTGTGTGTGTGTGTGTGTGCGCGCGCGCGCGCGCGTAAGATGAAGCAATGAATTTTTCAATAAAAACATAAAAGTAAGAGAACGATTAAAATTCAAAATCAACAAAAAAAACCCCCACATTTATAGAACTACGTAAAAAAGATGAAATTGAAACTAAATGAATAATTTGAATACCCAATAAAACAAAACATGCATATTCAGACTGGGGACTGAATTGTGGGATTAAACTATTTCTATGGTACTAACCCACCCCAATGCATCTTGTTGGGTAAAAATGGATTACTCCAAAATTCAATTTGTAATTTAAAGAAAAGAAACAATAAACAAAGAAGAAAAATTGAATGGCGAGATATCTAAATTACTAATTATTTTCAAAAAAAATTGTTTTCCATAACTAATAAAATATATTCTTCACCTAAAAAACCTTCCAATTAAAATATTTTAATCAAAAATAATCTATTAAATTATCCAATTAATAATTATCCAGATTAAAATTTTCTAATTAGAAATTATCCATTTAAATACATCCAATTAAAATTATTCAATTAAAAATTATTCAATTAAAAATTTAAGAATTTTTTCGAAACAATAAAACATTATAATTAAATATTTCCAGTTAAAGATTTAAAACTTTAAAAACTACATGTCCGAATCCATGTTTTTCATGAAAAATTAATTCAAATTTCACAATTGTAAAGGAAAAAAATCATAAAAATCACATCTTTGACAAGTGACCATGAACATCAGTGCAATAGACTAAGGAACTTTTTTAAATGAAGATGTCTACCACCATGCATTGTTGCCAGATAAAATTTGGAAGTCAATAGTACTTAACTAATTTGAGTGTAAAAAGTTTCAATATAGAATATTTAATAAAAATCCACCAATAAACCACACAATCATGACCAGCAATCAAATTAATTGATACATAAATTAGAATTTTATTTGTTAAAATTATTTGAAATTCAATTGAGTGAAATATGTGTCTGTAAATGTGTAATGATACAAAAATGTTTCTATATATATATATATATATATATATATATATAGTGTGTGTGTGTGTGTGTGTGATATGTGTGTGTGTAAAGAGAGAGAGAGAGAGGGGAAGAGAGATATTTGTATTTCACTTCATCCAATTATCCATATTGCTTGATTTTATCCATTAGAGCCATTGACAATGAAATATAATATAATCAATTTCATATTTTTTTCATAAGCAATGCATTTTATCGATGAACCATTAATAAATCTTACAGGAATTTTTTAATCGTGTTTGTAAGTGTCACTGTTTATACATACTTTAATTAGTGATAAACTTAATCATAATATGTTATAACGGTAAAAAAAACTCTCTTGAAAATCCTTTTTATTCAGGAAAAACTAAACAAAAAAAACTTTATTCTCTTTATCTTGAATTCCAAAAGTAAACGGAGATGAAATATTAAATGCTCAGAATTATTAAGAAATTTTGAAGTCTTCATGTTTGTCTTGCGACTTAATCTTTTGGTAATTTCTTCGAATGTTTTGAGGTAAAAGAAAGTTTATTAAACTGCTGTTTGTAGAAAATGCAACACCATGAAGGAATCATCAGAATCAAATGAAATTCGCAGCAAATGTCAATTATAGGATATTATGCAAATTAATAAAGTTTCAGAGCCATCGCGCGTGCGCGGCGCGCGCAGCGCCCTCTGAATTGATGCTGAAAGCGTATAAATAAAGTGCTGTAGCGGGACGTTGAAAAAAGTCTATGATTATTTGTTAGTGGCAAACGTTTAGTGAGACCTGAGTATGCCTCCACGACGGAAGAATAAGAAATTCAAGCAACTTACGGAGTTTGAACGAGGGAGGATAATCGGCCTTCGAGAAGGAGGATTTTCCTATCGCGCAATAGCAGCTCGTATGCAGCGGAACAGTTCCACAGTGATGCGAGTTTGGAAGCAGTGGACCGACGAGCACCGAACAACTCGAAAAACAGGCACTGGACGACAGAAGGTGACGTCAGAGCGCGATGATCGACACCTGCTCCGCATGGCGGTGAATGATCGCACAGCTTCCTCCAGGCAGCTGGCAGCACGTTGGTCTACTGCTACAGGTGTACAATTGTCGGCTTCGTCAATTCGTCGTCGTCTGCTGCGCCGTGGATTGCGTGCAAGGGTGCCTTTATACAGGATTCCCCTCACGGCGAATCATCGACGGCTGCGTCGGCAGTGGGCTCTTGAGCACAGAGACAGGCGAGCTGATTGGCACCAAGTTGTCTTTTCAGATGAATCACGCTTCAATTTGTGGACCCATGATGGCCGTGTTCGTGTTAGACGTTATGCCGGTCAACGCTGCCTTCCTGAGTGTATTATTGAACGACATAGTGGTCGAACACCCGGAGTTATGGTCTGGGGTGCGATTTCGTATCATGGACGATCCAATTTGATACGAATTGAGGGTAATCTCAATAGCAACAGGTACGTCCGTGAAGTGCTACAGCCCGAAGTCGTTCCTTTCCTTCAAGGCATCCCTGGAGCTATCTTTCAGCAGGATAATGCACGCCCACATGTTGCGCGGACTGTTCGAGACTTCTGTTCAGCACAACGCATGCAACTTCTTCCTTGGCCTGCTTATTCACCGGATATGTCGCCTATTGAGCACGTGTGGGATATGGTTGGTCGGCGTCTCGCTCGTGATCCGCGTCCTGCAGTTTCCAAAGACGAACTTTGGTTGCGCATACAAGCGATATGGAATTCTCTTCCTCAAGCAGATATTCAACATCTGTTTGACTCCATGCCACGTCGTATAGCAGCACTTATTGCAGCGCATGGTGGCTGCACCAAATACTGATTTCGGACGCTTAATTTGTTTCTTTTGTTTTGAAAATTTCATCATTTATTTGTATCAGTACAAGTCGTTTCTGCATTAAATTTCATTTGATTCTGATGATTCTTTCATGGTGTTGCATTTTCTACAAACAGCAGTATACATTTAGTAGATTTTTCAGCTTCCATTTTTTATATTATTCTTTCCATACCTTAAAAACCTTGCATTACATCAAACCTGCATAAAGAGCTGAATGGGACGCTGTAACAGTTCTTTCTGTGAAAGTCCGAAATTTTTTTTTTACTTAATAAATTTGATTTCAAGTTAATTAAATATTTTATTTGAACTGCGTATATTATAAATGCAAAATAATCTTCTAATTTAATCTACATTTTTGTCATTGTAAACTTGTTAAATTTGATCGTTATAATAATTAGTAGTGTACTTTAATTTATTTAAAAGAGAAAAATATTTTTGTCTGCTTTGATACTGATGTATCACCGTCTGCTTATTTACTGTTGTTTTCGTCTGATTTGATGATATTATTATCGTCCAATTAAAATATCTAATACAATTTCATACCCTGTACTCAATTTCAGTTTGGAAATTTTATGTGTTTATTTTAGTTTATATGTTTGATTACTCTGGTTTGTTTAGTATAAAGATATCATCTTTTATTAATTATGTAGTTAAAGTTGTTATAGTTTGTTTTTGACTAAATTTGTGAACGTTTGTATTTCGAAGAGTTGTCGACAATTTTATCTGGATTCAATGACGCTGTATAGTAGATCATTATATTTTAATAAACTTTTATTTACTTAGATACTAGTTTAAAATATCTTATTTAAAATATATAATAATAATCGTGTATTCCAAATTAGAAGAAAAAAATCTCTCTAAGAAAAGAATCAGATTTTTTGAAGGGAACATGAACACACAGAAATATTTTGATAAAAATTGAAACTTGTCCAGGATTTATTTTTGAATCACAGAACAACGTTTATGTAAAAATTACTCAACTCGACATAACTCAAAATTTCTCATCACACTTCATGACAAAAGTAAATAAAAAATGTGGCCACGGTAGCCTAATGGATAAGGCGGTCGTCGGTTTTTGTTAAGTCGTAGGTTCGAAGCCTTGATATCATTAAAGATTCCCCCGGGCTGGTGAACATTAAATCTGTGGAAGCCACGTTGGTGTGGAAGTTAGGAGAGGGGGTGCCAACTCAGGTGTCATCCTCCTAACTTGACTGAGGTTCAAAATTACGTGGTCCGTCGCCAATAAACCGTGTTGCTCCTAGTACGACGTCAATAATTCTAAACGAACAAAAAAAATTATTTTTTATGCATGATTTTACATCGATTTAAAATACTTATCAATATTTGGTTTGTTTCTGCAGATACAAAATTCAAAATTGGTTTCAATTTCACTGTTTATTCTTTTTTTTTAATGCACGTTTTCAATAATATCGTCTTCATTAAATTTTTATTTAACAATTACGTTCTATTTGTGTAAATAATTAAAAATAAAGCTGCATATGATTAAAATAACAGTTAAAAATTAATGAATAACAAAAATGACTCTGAGTTTGCATACCTGATACGATATAAGTAATTAAAAGGCATTTAAATCATCCATTTGAAAGTAACAATATTTTTTTGAAATGCAAGGAAATGTTTCTATCCTCTGTAATTCCCGTTCAATGTTTTTAATTCCTCAGAAATGATGGCATATGCGATTGATTCTCTTAGAATGGATTTTAAAAATAACACCTGTAAGAAACGAGTTTTTTGAGCATAGATTTTCTATCTAACTTCACACTTTGCGTAGCAAATTTTTTTTATATCTTAAATTTTAAGAGCAAAAGGGAATGGTGAGTCAAACTGAAATTATTTAATACTTAGTTTTAATAATTTATTTCATTATTTCATGTTTATTTAATTTATCACCTAAAATAAATACGAGTAAACATTTTTAGATCATGATTTGGTTTATCATCTGCTGGTAGTAATTCTCTCCTCATATATTTAATTATATTTTCAATAAAAATAAGAATTAAAATTGAAAATTTAATTTTCATTAATTTTTTAACAAAATAATAACTAACAAAAGAGTTTAAGTAATGATCCTTTCATTACTTAAACTCTTTTGTAATGAAGGGATCATTACAAAAGAGTTTAAGTAATGTGTGGAGGATTTGGCGACCATTTGGCGATTTGGTGAGAAAGTTGGTGCAAAATTTAATTCTTTAAATAATTAGTTCAGTGAATTTATGTTTATTAATTATAAATTAATTATCGTATTGTCACCCAAAATAATAGTGTATAGAAAATTTAAGCTCAACTGAATGCTTTAAAATGGGTGAATGAAGCGTTAAAGTTTTGACCCAGACATACATGTGAGTAGAAGAAAACCCATTAATGATGTCACAGGAATAGATGAAGAATTGGAAATTGTTGGCATTCTGTGAAATCGAAAACAACTTATAATAATTGAACAAAATTACGAGAGAAAATGTGATACTTAAAGAAATCACACCGATTTAATTAATCTAGTACGTTTAATTGATCATGATTTAAATTTTTAAATTTGACAGGGGTAAAGATTACATTCATAATTTACGCAGGATAATCTCCTCTCTATGGTAAGAAATGTAGAGATTTTCAGGTGAATATTTTGATAGAATTTATTCATTTCACAAAAGCTAATTCATAATATTTGGATGAGTGAGTGAGTGAATGTGAAGGTTATTGGCGGAACAGACCAAATGTGGCTATGCTGCGCCAAACAAAATATAACTGTGGTCGAGAAGTGAAAAAATTGGCAAAAAAAGACAATTGGCTGATAAGAAGGAAGGTCGAAAATAGAGAAGGATCCTTGGGGTATCCCGGGAAAGCGTCACCCATGTTAACCAAAGACAGTAAACCTCATAGGAAAGAAAAAGATCACTAGGGCACCTCGGGGTCATGATGCCCGTACTTACCTGAAGAACGTAAGTCCCTGAGGTCCCATGATATAATCCCCAGGGGCAAGGTGCCCGGCTATACCCCCAGACGCTGGGTACCCACTTTAGTTGCCTCTTACGTATGAGCTGCGGAGGGATACTCGATCACCACATGGTCTCATAATAACTGGGAACATTAAAATTTTGATTTTGTAACAAATCTTATTTCCTGACTCTTACTTTAGTTGGCTTTGGTTTTACACATATATGAAATCTATCAATATTTTAACTATCGATTTTAACACTTTAAACATAATAAAATATATTTAAATTTTTGGAATTAAAACTATTAAATATTTTATATATTATATAATGTTTGTCTAAATTAAATTTTTTTGAAGTTTTTTTACAAATTTTTCTATTTGCTCTCTATATGTAATAAAAAAAACTAATTACAGTTAAATTATACATCAATTGTACAAGATGTTTTGAGTACAAAAAAATCTGTTAAATATGATGTTAAAAAAACTGTGAATTTGTTAAGAAAAGTTAGTTTTGTGAATGTTCCAGTCATTATTTTTCACCAAATGAGACATTTTTTTTTTTAAATATCTTTGTAAGGTTTAAACTTCAGAGCAGTAAAGTATTTGATTCACTGTTTACTAAAACACGTTTTTGTCGTCCCAAATATCATGTATACTAAATTTTTACTTATGATTGAATGAAAATGAAGTGGTATACCAATATTTATAACACTCAAAGCAAATTTTTTTTCTTGTTATTTTAATAAAAACAAATGCAAAAAAATCTTAACATAAAAGTATTAAGCTTTCCTCAAGCGTTTTTACTCGTTGTTGGGGGAAAACTAATCACTTGTTAATCAATAAAATTATATATATATATATAAATATATATAGAGATATATATACATATATATATATATATATATATATATATATATATATATATATATATATATCTGTGTGTGTGTGTGTGTATACT
>BMAW01106496.1:491714-539970 GCA_019974015.1 Nephila pilipes
TGATAGATAGATAGATAGATAGATAGATAGATAGATAGATAGATAGATAGATAGATAGATAGATAGATAGATAGATAGATAGATAGATAGATAGATAGATAGATAGATAGATAGATATAGATATAGATATAGATATAGATATAGATATATACAGTTTTTTAATAAGGATTAAATGACCGCACATAAAATGAGAGCCTTCAATATTATTCAAATTCTACGACGCCAAAAGTTTATGGAATAAAACATTTAGTATCCAGATAAATGTTTCCGATCTATCTATCGCTACTTCGTGAGTTTAATTGGTTTCAATAATAAATAACATAGAAAATATTCTCCGGTAGTATAAATTGGACATAACTACTTGTTTTTATTCTTTTTCATTGCCGTAATTCAAATAAAAATTCATTGACTGGCATACGTGTCCACATAACTATTTTATGCATTATTACATTCTGTGATCATATTACTTTAAAGCTCTTTCAACTGCAAATTATCAAAATCGCTAGAAAGTAATGTTAATTGATAAATGATGCTCATGTTATTTTAGCGAATACCATTGGACAATTAATGTTATTTAAACTAAGCATATCCAATCCATGGCCGAGGATGGCCACGAACAGAGACTTCCCTTGCAGATGAAAGTCGCACAAAGGCTCCTTTTCAAGTAAAGATGTCATTTTATGATAAATCACAGTATTTTTTTTTAAATGTTCTGTAGAATCAGCTGCACATAGAAAATATGGCACAAACAGTATTTTAAAAGAATATTTCTTTAAAACAGTATGCCGCGATATCCAAGAGTTCATGGTCATCAAGCTCACGGCCAGAAATATTTCAGTCGAGAAACAAGTTCGAATCCTGAATCCCCCTAAATACACATCATGTAGAGAGGCTTTTGCGCTTTAAATATGTCGAGGCTCCAAGTCCTTAACGAGGTGGATAGAATGATTATTTTATCATCAACTCTCTTGGGCATAATAAGAAGGCCGTAGGCGAGGGACCTCATCAAAATTCGAGCCTTGGTGCTTTGACGAGGACGACACTTGAGTTGAAATGAACTCTTCAAATTTCTGCATTCTTCCAGTGTGAGGGCATTGAACCTTCGAAAGATTTAAGAGGATCACTTCACGCAATTTTTTCTTGTATCCATAACGTAAAAAAATACCAAGTTTAAGGAGCATTTTTTTAAAAATTGAATTTCATACTGTCATCAATTTTTTGTTTGCAATTATTGCATTGTTATTATTATTTTAATAAGATATTTTTTTTAAAAAAAATATTATTATTTTTAATTATTTGTGCTGAGTGAAACGTGGGGAAAACTTTTAAATGGATAGAAATGTAACATACATTTGCACCCGAATATGTTTGAATAACTTTTTTTGACAAAAACTCTCGTTAAAAGGTAACAACAATGCAATAAATGCACATACAAAATTGGTGCTTGAAGGACCAATCAATATTTTAAAAAATATTCCTAAGATTTAGACATTTTTAACATTACGACAGCAGAGAAAATGCTGCAAGAAATGAATAAACGTTTGAAAAGCGTTTAAAAGTAAGATGTCCACCAAATGATATTACAATGTTTGGCAACTTCGTTATTCAACTTTTAAGAAAAAATGTTGGTTTGTTAAATGACAAACATTTTTTAGAACTATAGTTGATTTTTAAGTGGGAATTTATTCAGGTGAGCTTTACTTCATCTGATGTTTAATATATTTTTTCAAGTAAGTAATGTTTTTAGTCGAGGGTAAAAGTTTTATCTATATAATCGCTCGCAACTTCATCAATTATAAGAAATCATTGTTATTAACTAGTTTGAATACACAGACCAGAGTTATATTCAATTCAGTATTGAAATACCTTGTGATACTTTGTCAAGGAGAATAAAATACAGGAATTGGAATGGGATGCTATATCCCCTTTTTCTTCTGAAGAATATCTCCTCCTAATGCCAAAAACCCAATTGGAGTATGAAACATTTTCAGGAAGAAAATTGTTTTGGTTTTCATGAACTTTTGTGCAATGCAATTCATTCATTAATTTATGATGTAGTACTCTTAAAAGTTAGGAACATTCCAAAAGAGTACCATTTTTTACTTAAACACATAAATTTTAAATTCATTTGGCATTTAGTCGTAGGAGACAAAACATGGAGTACATTTTATCCTTGATAAAAAAAAGGGATTGATTCGGATAGAAATGGGTATAATTGTATACTATGATGCTCTGTAAAAGACAGCGATGTCAGAATATAAAATTAATATCCCAGCGTTTATTACTGGAAAAAAATGTTCCAATTTCGAGCCTTAATCTTTAATAATACGCGAGCGAAAGAGAAGATAGCCTTGAAAATTACTCGCCTCCTCTTTTTCAGAAACACATGAGTAAAATAAATAAATAAAAACTTTCCGACTTTATTTTCTTGAAATTGTTAATGAAGTTGTGAGACTTCACATCTTTATTAAATGTTTCAAAATACTTTCGAAAGTCGTAAAAAGAAAGAAATCACGCGGAAACATTTCTTTGTATTCACGACTCCGATTGCGTTTGATTCCACGCAATTCAAAGCAATAATCTATCTTCAAGAAGTCGAAAACTGAATAGAA
Source organism: Nephila pilipes (assembly GCA_019974015.1). Lineage (NCBI taxonomy): Eukaryota > Metazoa > Arthropoda > Arachnida > Araneae > Nephilidae > Nephila > Nephila pilipes. Next base: position 494,327 of record BMAW01106496.1, read on the forward strand.
AGAACATTGCACTCACGGAAATTTGTGGTGACTTGTCGACGGGACCCTTAATCTTGTCGTGACCTGACCAAATTTTGAACTATAATCTTTGTTGATTGAACCGAATTATGTGCAAACAAATTGTGATACACTGTGCATGCCCTTGCTTGTTCATTGCTGTAGTGTTCCAATACTTACTTTTTAATACGGATTGATCTTTCTTAAAAGTCATTTAGAACTATTTCTTGAAACATATTCGAAGATTTATAGTATTAAACAAGATTTTCCTTTCCTACTTGTGATTATTGCCCAGGGGTACGGTAGTTAGGTCTGAATGTCCCTTAAATTAATCCTAGACTACCCCCTACCCCGATAGGTAGTACTGCTCCTGCTGGGCCGATTGCTATATAAGAAGATTCTGTAATACACACCCTCAGTAAACCATGTACAGGGTTATTCAAAGTTAATCATCCAATTTCAAAATTCCATATTTTCACAAATAAACTACACAGAATGATAAGTAATACATTAAGGCGAAGGAAAATGTGTTTTTCGTGCAGTTAGTTCATAAAAGCTGTTTCAAAAGTTTTTACCGAGCTACCTCGCAGTTGGATCGGTAGCACTGAACTAGATGACTTGACGTGATGCAGCTGGCCGCCTAAGATATGGTCACACGCTATTTCTTCCTATACGGGTTTGTAAAACGTTAAGTGTATACGCCACCATCACCTATACATTTATGTGAACTTTAAAACAACCGATTTCTGCAGCTGTACAATCAATTACCACTGACGCTTTACAACGTGTTTGGCAGGAATTTACGTATCGAATTGATATTGTACGTGTAACTAAAATAATTTATATCGAACACTTGTAAAAAAAAAAAAAAAAAAAAAAAACTTTCATATTTTCTCTTTGCATTCACGCATTACTTATCGTTCTGTCATTTATTTATAAAAATATAGCATTTTGAAAAGGAATTACTTATCTTGAATAATCCTGCGTTATAAAATAAGTTTGCATTGCCTTTTTAGAGTTTGCTATTAATTCTGTCTCGTCAACGTCAAACGGAACTTATGGGAGAAAAAAAACTACATGTTTTCCTAATGTTTTCTAAAATCGTCATTTTATTCGACGGCATATATATTCATTTATAGGTCTTAAAAAAAAAAAAAAAACTACGTCATACCTCACAGAAAATTTAAAGCTCTCTCTGACGGCTGTCTCAAACACTAAAATATAAATTTAATTTTATGATATTTTTAGTGAATTTTCTTTAATTTATACTGCATTTAATTTTGTGTTTAATAAACAGCATTTGATTAAAAAATGCTAGCAAATCATTTCTTAAAAAAAAATGAAGTTGTCGTTTAGATTACTATTTGGATTATTTCTTCTACGATTTTCGAAAAATTACTTCAATAATGGTAATAAATTTTTCAATTATAAAAATAAATAAGTAAAATAAAGATAGCAGTCATTTAATTGAAAAAATACCAGTAAAAAAAACCACTAATTTTCATTCTTTCACACACATTCATCGCAGTCAAATAATTCTACTAAATTCTTGAAGTGACAAAATCAAAACATTACTTTATCATAAATGTGGTGACAAACTCAAGATGATTAAATTATATTCTGGAAATAGAATACACATTTGTCTTTTAATTCCAAACACAACCATGCAAGTTCAAAAAACAGGTTATTGTTTGAAGTACAAATTAGCTTATGTAATTGAGTTTTTTTGCTTTTTGTTAGGAACAAATGCATCAAAACGTTACACGCGTCTACCCATGATCTTTCAAGGTCATGAAAGAAAACCCTCTTTCGTAGTGTAATTACATATAGCTTTAGGAACAATTGCACATTTTCACGGTTGAAAAATATTCGTGCCTCGCTGCTATGTCATTTTTTTTTATCCGTAAAACACGCAATATTGAAAGGAAAAATCTAATCTTTGAACAGAAGATTCCCAAATATTCATTCGCATGCAAGGTGAACAATAGTATTTTCTAGAGAAAGTTAAACTGCGGTTACATTCTCTATTCAGAATGCAGGAAAACATACCATTCAGGAAAATGTAGAATAGAAAATCCTGATATTCTTTTCTTTGTGATGACAAACGAAACAAATGTTTTGACGAAATAATTCCAATTTTAATTATATTTAATTATTTAGTACATTTTTTGAAAATTCAATTGAAGAAGCTCAGTTCTTGTTAGGTAAGCAGAAGCGGAAATTTCACAGATGGATTTTTTCCTGTGAACTTGATAATCAATATAGATTAATTAATATGTTTTTTCATAGATTTCTTTTTTGGTGATTACTGGATGTATTATTAATCAGTTTATTTCAAAAATACTCATAGGAGTATCTATACCTTATAAATTATAGACAAAAGAAAATCATATATTCATTCGAAAAAAATAAAAAAAAATAAGCATTTGTAAATCGAGTCGGCCATCCTTAAAGGGGCCTAGGTGCAAGAAATCATTTGAAGCCTAATTTTTTTGCAAAGTAAAAAAAAAATTACAAACACGGACATATATTGCTAATGCATGTTTATTTAACGTGCGATTTTGTTTTTACTAATACATTATTCATTACTCCAAAAAAATAATTTCTTGCAATTTCTTTTTCAATGCTAAATATAGCAAGTGCATTTTAGCATTCTGGACACATGCTCGATTAAGAAGTTCAGTCAAGGTGGGGATACTCAGGAGTTCCCCGAATCAAATGACAAAAACTTTTCATTCGCGTCGTCAAAAAATATTTTGTAGAATACTGAAATTTATAGATCTACTAAAATAATGTTTACGATCAAATGAGCTTTGCGTCATATTGACGATAGGAATATTGTAAGAGTACATTAGTTTAGTTCTTGATCATGTTGGGGCTCCCTCAATTGCGGACCCCCGGTAGCTTTCACCTCAACTCTCAGATGGTCGGACCTGCTTGTAAACTATCATTTAGAGGAATTAAAAATCAATTGTATTTTTTAATATGTATTTAGAGTAATTTTTTTCTGTTGAAATTCAGATTAAAACTACTTAAATAAATGCGCTACATGCTACACATTGAATTTCTATTTATTTGTTAAAAAAAACAAAACAATAACTGTTTTTTAAGAGAGAATTGATTTGCTGAATTTCTGAATTTTTCTTCACATTATTCATTATGTATCCTAATTATATATAATAACATAATAAATCAAAAAAAACTTAGCTATTCATCATACTTCAATACCAAGTTCGCTTGTGAAGTTAGTTAGAGATCCAACACTGATCTAGCTACTCGGCTTGGACATTAGCTAATAATTATCCTCCACAAGTTACGGAAACGGAGATAGACACCACCTGATAGGCTTCTTATGCCCGTATAGATTATGACTTAGTAATAGGTATGCCAGTATAGATTATGATTTATGCCCGTATAGATTATGACTTAGTAATAGGTATCTTTCTTAGTAATAGGCTAAGAAAGATACCTAGTACTAAGTCATAATCTATATGGGCATAATAATAGATATCTTTCTTAGTAATGACTTAATAATAGGTATCTTCTTATGCCTGTATAGATTATGACTTAGTAATAGGTATCTTTCTTAAGTGCTTCCAGCTTTTATAAATTATATATTATTTTACATAAAAAAAATATATTGCACCTTATAGTCCATGTTACAATAAAATCTCAGTTTTAGATATTTTTAATTACATATTTATTATATAATTAATTTTCATATATTCTCAAAAATGTATTAAACAGCAAATATCATTCGTGTTTTACGGTGAAATTGTAACCCGTTGTTGAGGAAACTCATACCTGACTGAGATTCAAAGCCGTCGAAAGGAAGTTTCCAGCAGGCGTGTCAGTAACCTCAATTGCAAAATTGTTAGGGATATAGAAAAGTAATGTGTATGAAGTCATCGAAGCATATAAGAAAAAGTCGAAACTTTGTCTGCGAAGGACACGTTTAATTATAAAATGAAAACGAAACTTTTCGACAGAACCAGAAGGACATTGAAATTAATTACCCGAGTTGTATCACGAAGAGTATTCAATGCAAAAAATACTGATTCTAACAATATTATCCGGCTTTAATTACCTCAGAAAAACAGAGACAACTCTTGAAAATGGTAGTAATTCTTTAGTCAACTCTTAGACTTATAAGAACTTTTAGACTTTTTTGCAGTTAATATAGCTTCTCAAGCTTAAAGAACACAATTTCGACCAAACAGTACAAAAGTAGTCAAATATAAGTCGACATTCAAAAAAGCTGCTATTTCAAAATCTTTGTTTCATAAATAAACGCACTACAGAGACTATAGTAGTGCAGCGACTTTCTTCTACAACAACGTTAGAAGTTAAAAGGCCTTACTCATCCAGCCAGATGAGATATCTTTTCAGCCTGGTTGGTAGGACCGTCAACTTCGGACCCCTTGGTCCAGGGTTCGAAACAACGCTGCCGCATCAAGGTCAATAACCTCTCCCCCTCCTCGGGGTCGAAAACCACTCGCTGCCGAATTAGTAACAGGACTACAAAACGTGGAATGATGAATAAAGGAAATAGATATTGCTTGTAAATGATTGATTGCTTTATTAACATCGCGCTTATAAACAACAAGAGAACTATCGGTGGTGGATCTCATAATTTTGAACCTTGATCAAGTAAGCGAATTCACACCTGAGCGGGTATCCTTCTAAATTTCCACACTCCCTTAATGGGAGGATTTGGGACCTCCACAGATTTAATGTGCTACACATTGGGTCCTTAGTGACACTAGGATTCGAATCTATAACTCGACTGAAACAACGTCGGCTGCAAGCTTGCAACCATGATTATTCGGCTACCGCGACAAAAATTTTGATATCAGACGAATCAAATTTTACACTATCCGTCCTTCAACTGTCCCTGGAAGGGCATATACAATGGGGGAATTATGCAGGTTTAATTATTTCTAAAAAATAACCAGGATATCTGAAGAAAAAAAATTCTCTAAATTAATTGATTCTTATGAACGTAAAATTATAGTTTTTAATATTGTTTGTTTCAAGAGCCCGCAGATTGAAGAAACGTTTAGTTGGAGGAATTCAATCTGCCGTATTCCACAATGACGGCCCGTGAAAAGTCAAGAAACGCAGGTATAACTCTGGATGACGACAGCGTAGTAAAGAATAACAAATAAAATTTAAATTTCTATCTCAACCATTTTTAATAACAATTAAAACCTTACACTATTTAAAGATAATAATTAAGACCTCACGATATCGCGGATGACTTCAATCTACGACTTCCTGAAAAAGTGTTACATGAAATACATACATTCCTTGAAAAAGTGTAGCAAAAAAAAAAAAAAAAAAAAAAAGACGCGATTTGTGCTGTAAAAAAAGAGGGTATGTTCCATATTCCCCAAAAACAATGCAAAATAAAATATGGAATTTTATTGAATTCGAAAACCATATAAAAATGAATGGATCTTTTACAATTTTCAAACAAATTACTGAGAATTTTTTAAATCGTGAATATAAAATAAAAATATCATAATCATGGGACATTTTACTTAATTCTTGTACACTACGACTGTGAGGCACTGGCGCCCTCTAGTTGTGTAGAATCCACCGGCGTTTGTGGTAAAAAAGACGTAACCCCCGAAGGCGAAACACGCCTTGATGAGCATTAAGCTCGCTGAAGGATTAAAGTCCATTCTTTGTTTAATTTATGTGTGTTTCATGTTTGTAAAGAATCGGCTTGTAATAAAAATGATTAAGAAATAAATGCTCCTAATTGACTGATACCATAAGAGAATCCGCTCATACATTTTGACACAAGTATATAAAATTTTCTAAATAATATAAATGAAACTTGCCAGTCTTATAACGAATTACAGGTAAAACGTGTACATAAATAAATTTTCACAATGAAAACAACTATTAAATACGTAACTAAATACGTGATCTATTTCTTAATGATTTTATAAATTTTTATTGTACTGCTTGCGGACTGTAATGCTGCATTTCTGTTTTTATTTTGATCAAAGACATTAGTTTCACTGCATGGATAGTGTAATTTAATTGTAATTATCCTAGGAGCAGAGCACTCAGAAATTTTTATCAGAAACGGTACTTAATTCTGTTTCAACATGGACAATGCATATATTACGGTGACCCATGTGGTGATTGGGAATGACAGAATAGTCCCACTGTTGCTAATGCATGTCATAAGAGGCGACTCAAATGGGTACCCAGCGTAGGGGGTATAGCCGGGGCCCCTGCCCCTGGGGATTATATTCAGGGGACCTCAGGGACTTACCTTCTTTAGGTAAGTATGGGCATCATGACACCTAGACACCCTAGTGATCTTTTTCTTTCCTATGGTTTTACTGTCTTTTGTAAATAAGGGTTACTCTCGCCCGTGATACCCTAGCGATCCTTCTCTATTTTCGACTCTCCTTCTTGTCAACCAGTTTTTGTCTTTTTCTATTCTTTCACGTCTAGACCACAGTTAAATCTTGTTTGGCGCAGCATAGCCACATCTGGCTCTTGCGCCAATAAACTTAACAGTCACGCATATACTACAGTCGTAGTATGTGCATGGTTGTATAGTAGGGTGACAGTAGAGAAAAATCTTAATAGGAGGTTGGACTTCCTTTTGACTTCCTTACGTATTGCATGCAATATGGTATGAAAGCATAGCAGTTAAAAGAGTTCGAGAACATTCATTCTATAGAGCAGTTTCTAATTCCGAAAATCAAATACCGTGTTTGGACTCCAAATCCCTCCGACAATTTTCAATAATGTTGACGTCGAGAGACTGAGGAACCGAGAGATAATCTATTAAACCATCATGCTCTTCTAATCATTATTGGACACATTCAGCAGCATGGATTGGAGCGTCGTCGTCTTGAAAGAACGGTTGATTTCTGAGAAAAAACGACGAGACAAACCGGTGGAGCTCATCGATCCTTTGATAATCATAACCTGTCATCCCCCCCCGCAAGAAAACAAGCGGACAAACACTTCGCCAAGATATCGCACCCTTGATCATAAGAGAATCACCTCTGTGTCTCAGAATCCGCAACTGAATTACTCGCATTTGGAGACGATCTTCGCGTATTAACACGGCAATTGGTCGAAAGAGGATGAATAAGGAATCACAGAATGAGATTACTTGTTACTACCGTTGTTGGATCCAGCCTCGGTGATCATTGGCGTCGTTTCAGGACATTGTGTAGGTACACGAATAGTTTACGAATTACAATTCAGCCAAAATTTCAGTTCACGAAGTTCCCTTTTCACAATTCTGATTAAAACGGGATCCCCATGATATCTCCTTAGATTGGATGAGATTATGCCAACGATAGCTTGTGTCTCATGGTGCAACTATGAGTTTCAACAGCCGATTATCTCGATTTGCCAGCTCGGAATTTCATCCACTTTTGCGCCTTGCTGACGGCTTCTTACCTTCTTTCATGAATGCTGTCATATCGCCTGGTGACTTGCTTCGTACACATCCCACAGCCTTTACAGTTCCGTCTTTGGGGTTCCAATTATGGGTGCTCCAACAATCGTTCCCTTTTCGAATTATGTCAGGTGTAACATTGCAGCTCCTCTCACAGTAGGCTGTGGACATACAACTTCTACAACTGCTTGTAATACAGTGATACTTTTTCATTCATTACCGTCATTAGATGAACAAATTCTGCGCCAAATGGCGTGACTCAGCTGTAGTGACGAAATGCGTCTAATGTTTTCACGAGTGTTGTAGTAATATCTTGTCAACCATCTACTCATTTTCAATTAATTCCACAATTTTGATTCAACATTTTTTTTATTTTGCTTGTTTAATTATATCGCGGTGTACTGAAAAATTTCAAACAAGTATATTTTAATAAAGTGCAAATCTACCTAACAACGGGTAAAAATAATACAGAATAATCAATGACAATATGAGGATGAAATTCGCAATTTACGGTATTGCTATCTCTAAATTTACTTGATATACCTGGAGCTATGCATGATGAGCGTGTCAGGATCTAATGACACTTTAAAAACAGACTGTATGATGAAACATTTAAAAACATTACCTGAGCATATATATGTATATTAACACCAGCATATGCCATAACCAGAACAAAGCGAAATAAGGAATTTTTCTCTGTAAATGAGATTATAAATAAAGTCTTCAAAACATATATACTTATAAGTCACCCAAGGAGTTATTGTTTTAATTGGATAACTTTTTGGTGTATCAGAACACTTTTCTCGAGTTTTTACTATTTACTTCAATTTGAATCACATTCAGCTTAAATATATTCAATTTAATAATTTATCGTTTCCTTTAATTTTAATATCGGAAAAGCTTAATATTGTCCGTTTCTCGATATTTCATCGTTTACTTTAAGTCTTAAATTTAATTATAAGTAATTTAATAATAATTATAAAAAGAAACCGCATCTTGAGGGTGGCTAAATTTGTTCTTTGAAAAACTTAGCAAAAAAAACTTTTATATTACTTTTTAAATTCGCATTTAGTTTTATATATCTTTAAATATGCTTTTTTAGTTCTCATAAGACCCATTTGAAAAAAGATACTCTTCGCCGACGCACATCACGGAATGAGATAGTATTTATTTTATTTTTATAGTAATTCAGTATTTCATGAGATATCTGTGCTCGATGTTTTCTAGAATACCATATTCTAGTGAAGTCATATTTCGAAAATATTTTTCTAATTATTTCATGAAACTATATTAGACATACAGGTTTATTCAAATATTTAAATAATAATTATTTAATAATAGGGAGTTAATGCTTACGTACCAAAGATCCCCAACAAGTTTTTCATTTCTAATAAAAACAGCTAGTGAAAGTTGTTTTATATGTATATATATATGATATATATAATATATATATATTATATTACTATATACGTATATATTATAATATATATATATGCGTTATATATATATATATATATATATATATATATATATATATATATATATTTTCTTATATCTGTATTGTTTTGTGTGTAATGACTTAACTTATTCCTATGAATTTCTCGCACTAATATATATCATTTAATTTCCTAAATTTTCCCATTATCTCCTTTAAAAGATAATATTCATTCTGATTTCTTGATACGATTCCTTTTTTTTTAATTTGTACAATCACGCGCTATTATAATCTGCAAAGTCAGCAGATCACACGCTCCACACCTGTATGGATGATCCCTACCAGACTTTACGTCTACACTTAGATTCCCTTAAAATCCCTCCATCCCTACCACGTAGTCTCTGATGTTTAAAGTGAATTTTCCATGATATAAAAATCAAAATATGGTGAAAAGCGCTCTCTCTTGCTCACTCTTGCTGTCCTAATCTGCATTACGGAGGAATTAGAATAATTTCTACGATTGAAAATGGTCCCTCTCTCCACTAAACTGTTTCGACTGTTTTATATAAAAATTAATTAAATGGTAATAGTTACAAGTAAATCACTTTACACACATACACACAAAATAATATATATATATACTAACACATGGATAATAAGTCCCTGAGACTACACCCAGGATTGGCGCTCGTAGTAAACCGGTAATCAGCTTCTGAGTACTACACTTGCTTGAACGTGCCAAATTTTAAGTCGATCGGACCAGAAACAGCTGAGTTATCGAGGTTGAGTAAAGTCAGTTTGTAGTTTGTTTAAAAATGGAAAAACCGAGTTTCGTGTTCTGATAAAACATTGTTTTTTAATGGGTAAAAACACCGTGCAAGCGAAACAATGGATTGAAAAATGTTACCCGGACTCTTGTCCATCAAAAGCAACGATTTGTCGGTGGTTTGCCGAGTTTAAACGTGGTCGTACCGACACAAATGACGCTCGGGTAGACCTGTGGAAGCCGTTACACCGGAAAATGTGAGTGAAGTGACAAAAATTATAATGAAAGATCGTAAAGCGAAGCTCCGTGAGATGGCTGAGATGACACAGATATCATATGGAAGTGTATTTACTATCCTTCATGAAAAATTGAGCATGAAATAGGTTTTTTCCAAGTGGGTGCCGCGATTGCTTTCGATGGAACAAAACCAGCAACGAGTCGATGATTCAGAAAGCTGTTTATCGCTATTTACTCGCAACAAAAAAGATTTCTTGCGTCGTTACGTGACCATGGACGAAACATGGATACATCACTACACTCCAGAGTCGAAGCGGCAGTCATCTGAGTGGCGCACAGCTGGCGAAAGCCGTCCGAAAACGCAGCAGTCAGCTGGCAAAGTCATGGCGTCAGTTTTTTGGGATACGCATGGCGTGATTTTCATTGACTACCTCGAAAAAGGTAAATCGATCAACAGTGATTATTATATTGACTTGCTGGTGCGTTTGAAGGAGGAAATCGCAAAAAAACGACCGCACAGTCTCGGGACTTATTGATCCATGTGTTATATATATATATATATATATATATATATATAATTACTGTTTAGCTCTGGAAAGAGCTGTATATGAAAATCATACTTGTATCAATTCGCAAGCAAAAATCCAAAACTTTCAATTTAAAATAAAATATCAATATAAAACATTATTTTATCTTATAATATATTGAAATTTGTGTTTGAACTATATCTATTCAAAAAATAAGGTGATATAGATAGGAATTTTTCTTTAAAAAAAAACATACATTTCTTTTTATTAATGTGTCAGAAATTATGTGTTGGACGTTTTTTAATACAAACAAATATTTTCCTCGAACAATGTAAAAAGAAGACGAGAAATACTACAAAACAAATTAATTTTATTCATAATACGAACTTAAGTAATTATTTTTTTAATGTTTTCTTATTTTTATAAAACCTAGTCATCAAGAGATGTTTTATCGTCATTGCCTACAAAAGCTGTGTTGAATCGATAGTTCTTACGCATGTATGCTTCAACATGTATAAAGAAAGGATAGCAAATAAACGTCTCTTGACGATAGACGGCTCGTTAAGGATGTTTTGAAACTGTATCATTCGCGTCGTTCAGAGATAATAATGATTGAATCATTACTGATGAAAGACGTTTCGTTAAGGACTTTAAAAACCGAATGGATATTGAGATAAGCGTTTGACGTTGGAGTTATGGGCGAGTATTTCTGAATCAGATGAAATTCAGCTGAATCCATCATTTTGAAAAGGGATCAATTTCAGTTCAATGTTTAATTTTTTTTGGTAGCTTCGTAGCCTTTTAGCATCGACTCGTGTATTCCATATAAAAACGAGACATATATCATTCGTTAAGGCAACTAGACCGTAAAATGAAGCAAACTTTGCAATTCTTTCTTATTTAACTGTTAACAAATAGAAAGCTATTCTCTGATTTCGTAGATATTTATGGGAATATGAGAACTGAATCAGAGGAAATGGGAATTTTTTTTTTATATTTATGAGAATTTAATTAGAACGTCAGACTGTCGAATTTAAAATTCTATAAAACACATCACTCAGTAGTGAAAAACTAAGTGTATTTGTGATTTTAATTTTCAAAAAATGTTTGTTTTCGGATTCTGGTAAACTTCCCTCAACATTTATTTCATATATATATAGCCGATATTTTCCTCATTATAAAAGTTATTTTCTATACATCGAACATAATTTCCTTCTAATAAATATTCTCAAAATTTGGGTATTGCTTAATAGTTGTATAAAAATTAAGGGAATTTTGAATAAGAAAATAATTTTTTGTAAGAAAAATTACCACATTTCTTTTTTAAAATTATTTTCAATGTGTAGAATTATTTATACATAAGTGCAATGTGAAGTTTTAAAAGTTACAAACGTAGTGATATTTTTTTTTATGTAAATCACTCTAAAAAGTAAATACACAATTTACAAATGTAATTGCAGCTATTAATTATAAATTGTTAATTCATGATTGCTTATATTTATAAATGTGATTTTCTTTAAATAACAAACACATATGTATAATATATCTGAATATTAAAATATGACTTCCATTTTATTTTTAAAAAAATGAAGATTATTTTTTAAGTTTGGCATAAAATATGCTCAGTATCCCTTGTCGAAGAAGTTTCAGTTTCCTTAAAGCACTTCTATGAATTTCATTCCAGCGTTTATTTTGAAAACGGGCTATTTCCATCGCCACATATACGCTATCTTTCAAGGCTTCACTGTTACGTACTGAGCTCGGACTTCTCACTTCCACACCACCTGCCGTTTATCGGTAATTTCTAGCAGTCATCTGCCTGCAGGAGTGTAGCGAGAGATTTTTCATGGGAAGGGTGGTTCTCTCACTTCTCTTACTTCGTATATCTCAAAACTAATTTCAAATTTAATTGTTCATTTTGGTGGTAAAAAAAAAATATTTACGAGGAATACGGTATTTCAAATATAAAAAAAAAATTCTGCAAAAATTAAGAAATTCAGTGTAAAAATGTTCGATTTTAAACTTTCGCTATCCAGCAACTCGAATGAGGGGGGGGGGGGTTACAACCCCCCCCCTCATTCGCTACTCCGTCTGTCAGTGTTAGACGGGTTCAGTATCAATATTATAATCAAAATTATTGTCGGAGAGTGCAAGTTTGTCAAATTTCCAGGGTAAAAGATGAAAGGGAGTGAGAATTCTGTTATCAAAGAGACAAGAACAAGGCGACTTCCTGCGTTTTATTTCAAATCCAGAAAACCATCCGCTTAACAAGGAAAACTTCCTATGGATATTAAGAAAATAAAGAACATCAGAAAGCTCTACTAGTATATATTAACTAATTATAGATTTCTAGAGTGATATAACATATGAATGGCTCGCGACTGTTAAAAACAAAGCCCCTGAACAGCAGTTGTTTTCTCTCTCACTCATCTTTCTTATTACTCGTAAATCCAGTAAGGTTTGACTGTGATAACTGTTTTTTTATTATTATTATGGAAATGTGTTTTTGTGTTTGAATGCATGTTTTTTGTAAATTAACGTATACTTCATCTTTTAAAAATTAAGGTTCATTTTGAAAACGGCTCATTTCCACAGAAGAAAAATATTTTTACTTGGCATCCAGTTCGACTAAATGTTTTTTTTCCCTCAGATTTTCCGATAAAATTTGAGGTGGGATTCCTTGTGACGTCTGAATTTTCTTTTCATTGATTTCGGGCACTCTTTAGTAATTTGAATTGCATAAAAATTACAATTTCTTCCAAACCCAAATGAAACGTGATTAGATAAATTAGATGAAGATAGAAAATAAAGTGAAGTACTTTAGAGACTGTAATATATAAATGAAATAGAAATAAAAGACAATGAAGGGAGAATAATTGCAAGTTGATAGCTGTTCGCAAATTAGATTGAAATGTCGAAATTTGTAGTTTGGATAGAGAAATAGTTCTGAGTACTAAATTACGAAGCCTCTCTTAGTGAGAATTGTTGGAATTAGAACAAGTGATTTGTGAAGTTGAATCCTGATATTTAAATCATAATCTCGGATTGTTGAATTAAGTGAGATTCGAGGGAATGCGTGTTCTTTACTATTTTTCAAGGATTGATAAAGTATTTTACCGTGTTCTTACGTACCTTCTATTGGAGTCTAGTAATCATTGATTAGTACATTAGACTGAAAGATGGCGGTAGATTTAAATGACGAAAAGCAGGTATTACACCCTTTTCAAAGTGACCAATTCAAATGCTATTGAATTTTTGTTGAGGAAATTGAATTATTGTTGAGTTTACTCTATCTTTCTGCATTTTTCTATTTGTATAGATTAAGTCAACATTAGGGGATATTTTTGATGAAATCCTTCTTAATATTCTACTAAGGCAACACTAGAAGCAACTCAGTGGTTCCAAATAAATAAGACAACCTGTTAAATTAAAATAAGGAAATACATATAAGGAAATTATTTTCAAAGATTTTATATACACTCACATGCGTTCTCGAATACATCAGTACTCATCAGGATTTCACTTCCTTATTGATCTCAACCTGCATATTTACATACGAGCCGAACAGCTTGTAGATGTGTGTTTTGCTCCTGAGCCATCGAGTTTTTCAATGAGCGCAAAGGAAATTCACTCCTCAAATTGAGATAGTTCGTTGGGTTTCTTACTGCTCGCGAGCATCCAAGTGCCATTATTTATCTTATCTCGTGACTTGGCGGTTCGGGGTGGACTCTTCCTATCCGGTGAATCTCTGGAAGCTTGTTGAGAAATTAATTTCATCGATCGGCGTCGTCCAGTTGTGACGTAATCCTATTACCTGACTCGTCTGCCATCTTAAATGCTAATCCTAACACAAATCTAAATTTCAACTTGAGTACAAGCACAGGGAAGATAAATAAAATAGTCAGCATTTCAATCAACCAATCAAGCCAATTATGTTTCAAGATAGAGTTTATTAGTTCTCAAATATGGGGATGCTTTCAATCAGTTCTAAGTCTCACGCCGAAAGTGCTAATAACTTCTATGACATATCAAAGAATATACTTACCAGACTATAATACAAGTAATTCCTATAAATAATCAGTCAACAGGCAATGTCGGGGCCTAGTTTTAACTAATCATATAGATACGCAAACCTCTCGGAACCTCTAGTTCAGAACGATGTAGATTCAACATCCAAGTCTCATACGTCAAAACTTGAGTTGTTACAGACATTTCTCCCACTGGACCTCCAACTTTGACAGCCTTTTCGAAACCAACTTACACTCAAAAAGTGAACGGTTCTCGGACCCGCGCGTTGCTTCTCAGTGCGGCCACGGTAGCCTAGTGGTCATGGTTCGGATTCGTGGCCGGCAGTTTTCGTTCTGCCGGCGCTGTTTTTCTTCAAATTTTTCACGTCTAGACCACAGTTAAATCTTGTTTGGCGCAGCATAGCCAAATCTGGCTCTTGCGCCAATAACCTTTACATTCCCTCACATTTTCGTTCAGTTGCGGGTTCGATCCTTAGCCGCTAAAGACCTGCCGTGTAGCCGGGGCTGATGCACGTTAAATCTGTCGGGGCTGAAAGTCCTCCCGTTGGTGTGGTGTGAAGTTAGGAGTGGGGTGCCAGCTCATTTGTCGTCCTCGTCACTTGACCATGGTTCAAAATTACGAGGTCCGTCGCCATTAGCCTTCGTGTTGCTTCTAGTGCGATGTTAATAAAAACTAAACTAAAGTATATTATACAATACTCGATGCGAAGTAGAAATACTCGCTATGATCGAAGTTAAGATTCATTGACCTTGAAAATATAATCATTTGCATACTCTGTATAAAGGAACTTGCAAGCGCATTTTCGAGAAAACAGATTTTTCTTGAGAAACGTCCATTTCTTTTCTTTGCTTTTTCTATCTTTCTTTTCTTTGCTTTTTCTATCTTTCTTTTCTTTTTGCGAAAGAATAAAGAATATATTTGCTTATCACACTTGCTA
This sequence comes from Nephila pilipes, assembly GCA_019974015.1. Classification (NCBI taxonomy): domain Eukaryota; kingdom Metazoa; phylum Arthropoda; class Arachnida; order Araneae; family Nephilidae; genus Nephila; species Nephila pilipes. The sequence continues at coordinate 509,696 of BMAW01106496.1, forward strand.
ATTTTGCAAAAAGTATAAATGTTCAAAACAATAATACATTAATTAAAACTTGCATATCAGGAACTACTCTAACATGGCTCATTAGGTTTTAGAAACGTATTCTTATATAACACATAATTATTTATGCCAATTCAACTGTATAACTTAAAATATATTCCACCGCGATTTTCTCATTGTAAGTTTTAAATTATTTCAACTCGTTTTCAGAAGAAAAAAAAAAGAAGAAAAGAACACTTCAATTATTTCTGTCAGTTGCTTATACAAGCTCAAATGATTGTTGTAAAAATATTTGACTTCATTTCACTTCATTCATCTGACCTTTAAATTCAAATTTTCTTTAAAAAAAAAACAATTAACAATTGCGTTTAACTTGATTACAAAAATAAACCTTGAAATTTAACTTTAATGATATGCATATCCCCTTCTTTGCTGTTAGTTTGGTATTTAAAGGTATTCCATCATTTCCCTATGCCTTTTAAGTACGTATTTTTCTAAAATCAATTTATCCTATCTCAAGTGGAAATATGCACACTTACAATTTTAAACATTTATGTCTATGAATTATTCTAATTCATTGATAAATCTAGAAAGCAATTTACTGCCCTGATTGACTACTTCATTTGGAAATTTACTTATACATACTGCGTTTTTTAAATTTGATTTCAAAAATTAAGGTCAAGCATCAAATCGAACCAGACCCCAAGTCAACCCGTTACATGGAACAAAACTTACAAGAATTTAATATCAGTTTATATGAAACCTTATTGTCTATGATTGAAAATTCAATTTTACAAGGTCAGACTCCAATAACCAATAATGCTTCTCTAAAAGAACGTTAATGTTAATTATTAAATAAAAAATAATGAGATGTTTTCGTTTCAGCATATAGATAAATAACGAAAACCATTGATAAATAAATTGATAAGTAATATTACGAAACCCACGATGATAAAAAAAAAATTGTCTGAAAGCAAATATAATATTAAAATATGAATCTTTACAAATATGTGAACATGAATAAAGGATCATTCAAAGAAATTATGTAGAATGTAATTATGCTAGTAAGATATTTGTTTGCTTTAGTTATTTAAAACTGACACTTTTATGTCGATTGGTCGAACAGTTTCGAATTTTAAATTTTATTTGTATTTTCAACTGGCGACATATGAGCGCGACGAATTTTAATATTTGAATATAAAAAAAATAATGTCTACACCGAAACAACCAATGCATTCACAAAATTATGCCAAGTGATGTCCTTGGCCTCATTTGAATTTAATGTGCAACAATTTCACTTATATCTTTTGTTGTTTCATTCGAGAATTTCAAATTGCTTTTTCAATAGGTCTGAATATTTTGCATATAAACAGCCTGCTTTTTTCAATGGAAACCTGTTTCGTTTTTTACAACGTTTTTATGTATTTCACTTGGTGTGTGTCTGTGTGTGTATCAGTGTGTCATCAAATTTTCGATTGTTAATTTGACCAACTTTCCATTAAGCTAGAACTCTGAAACTTTGGGAATCGTTCTTACTCGCCTACCAATGCAATATTTAGACATTTGCGACAAGTTTTAACTAATATTTTCTTTAATAATGCCGTTTATCCCAACCACTTGGCGAGATTTCAAAAATTGGATCAAAACTTGGCGATTTTTTTTGGCTGAACGTTAAGTCCGTAAAACGGACCATGGTAGCCACATTAGGCAAAATACCACCAAATAATTCTTGTCGCCATGAGTGGTTGGGCTAAACTGCATTCCAACCATTTAATTTACCGGATGAATTAATTAATTTTAGTTAGTTTTAATGTTTTTATGTATTTCACTTGGTGTGTATCTGTCTGTGTGCGTATTATCAAATTTTCGATCGTTAATTTAGCCAACTTCCCATCAAGCTAGAGCTCTGAAACCTTGGGAATCGTTCTTACTCGCCTAACAATGCAATATTTAGGCATTTGCGATAAGTTTTAACTAATATTCAATAATTTTTTAATGAAATTTGCCACCATATAAAAACGATTTTTTATCTCGAATTATTCTAATAATTATGAATACAATTGTTAGAAGGAAAAAAAAAATATTATCTGTGTCTTTTATAAATACCATACTGTGTAGGGTATGGTAAACATCGTAAAGCCTTTATTATTACTAAGAAATAACCAAAATACCGGGATAAAATTTATTCTCTACATTAATTGTTCTTTATGTACATAATGTTGTAAATTAGAGCTGTTTATGTTGATTTATTTGTTTCCAGGAAGCCGTAGATTGAAGAAACCCGCAATATCGCCAAGTTTTAATTATTTACCTGAGACACCGTAAAATATTAAATATCACAAAACATTATCGAGACAAAAGTTTATTTTTTAAGACATCTCTACATTCAGAGTTAACCTTCACGCTCACCTAGACCTCATTCGAGGCTCGTTCAATAATTCAAAGAAACAGTGATTTAAAATAATTTATTTCTCAATTTTTTCGCTTGAGGGCCACTCTTATCCATTTAAGCCTCAAATGGGGGCCTCAAATTTTATCTGAATACTATAACAACTCGTAACACCAGTCTTAGAAAAATTGAAATCTTTGATTTTGTGAAAGAAGTGAATGAAGAAATAACATCATTTGTTTGTTACTGTAATATACTTCCAAGTACAGTAAGTTAAATTTTTTCCTTATTATAAGACACACATATGCCATACGATCCCATAAAAAATTGTTTACTTCTAAAAAATAACCTTCATATCTATTGGAAACCATAGCGCCTCATATGAGGTTTAACGTAACACATGGTTGTAAGGGGCAACTTCATTAAACAATAAAACTAAACTCACTTTAATAAAAGTCCTTAAAACTAGTTTTGAATTTCATTGTTAAAAAAAACGAATAAATAGGAAGCTAACTTTGTTAAAACTTTAATTAAAAATTAGTTTTGTTCCAAGTAATGCATCTCACGACAGTAAAGATAAAGTGGGTAAAATAAAACCAGTATTAGACCACTTTTCCAGAGTGTTTACTGACAGTTGCGACCCGGAAGGGTATTTGTCAGTGGATTAAATGATGATTCTGTTCAAAAGAAGGTCAAACATCAAGCAATACATAAGAGGTAAACCCCATTCATGGGGAATAAAATTTTGAGTGTTAGCTGGAATTTCTCGCTATGTTTATGCCTTTGAAATTTATAAAGGTGCAAATACCGAATCTCAGAAATTTTGTAAGCAATTTGGAGCAGTTGGAGGTGTTGTATTGAGGCTTTGTAAATTTATAATGCTTAACAATCACAAAGTTTTTTTTTTCGACGATTTACTCACAACAATTCCTCTTTTGATGAAACTGATGGAATGGAAAATGTTTTCAAAAGAAACAGTATGTACAAATAGGTTACAATAAGCTACAAATAAATTGAAACCTATCAATGAATTGAAACATGATCCAAGAGGCACATTTTCCATTACCACAAGTAAAGAAAGCATAACAATAACAAGGGGTTTTGACAACTCAGCTGTTTATGTAGTCTCAACATTTCTTGGAGCAAGTCCTGTAGGATAGATTAAATGTTGGAGCAGGCAAGAAAAATTTGGTATCGAAATTCTAAGACCTACTTCCATAGAAATGTATTATAAAAATATGGGTGGAGTAGATTTCTTGGATTCATTATTAGGTCTACGTAGACATAAGCTACGACATAAACAAATGTATTTTTGAATTTTTCAAAACATATTTTAAGTGTTCGCATCGTAGATTGTTGAATCTTATAGAAATTAGAGCAAAATGATAGGCAGACCAAGTACATTGCGGTATCCACCAACAAAGAAACGCCTAAAAGAGCAAAATGCTGCTGAATTGAGAAGAGATAGTGGTCGGCATTATCTGACTAAAACGGAGGAGGAAAGTGCTGCCAAGTGCCACTTATCCAGCTGTCCCAGGCAAACTAGATACATATGTGCTCAATGCAAGAAAGCACTATGTCCTGAGTGCTTCTAGGCTCTTCACTCAAAATAATTTTGCTAATATATCTGTAATTTCGTTGTTTTAAGTAATAATTGCTAAAATATCTTTTAGAACATTAAAATAAGTATGAAAATTAGCTTAAATTTGTCGCCAGTTGGTTTCCTTTCATTTTTCTGAATAGGCATGTTTGCAACTTCCTAATCTTACGAGCCTCATATGAGGCTCCAAAATTTCCCATAATGGGATCAAGCTAAGAAAAAAGAAATTTCGACATAATTTAAAACAAGAATTTATGTATAATAATTCATAAAATGATTTTTTTATTTCAATTTTTCATAATTCGTAAGCAAGAGGATTAAACATTTCTCTCAGTATTTCTTGACCTTCGAAAGGCCGCCATTGTTGGACGAAGTAGACAGAACTCTATCATCTCCATGATGCAGGTTATTTCAATCTACAGTTTCCTGAAACAAACAAATCAACATTAAAGATTGTGATTTACAATATTATGTACATAAGGATCCATTCATATAAAGAATAAACTTTAATCAAATATTACAGTTACTTCTTTGTAATAATTAAACTTTACGATATCCCTTCGTATTTGCACACTGATGAATTTCTTATAATAATACAAAATAAATAATAATGTTAATTATTAGCTATTTCATAGATACTAAATTTTTGATTCATACTTCGTACAAAATTTCCATAAATAATATAAACACATAATCCCAAAAGTTCTGTGCAAGGTTTTGAAAAGAACAATTTATCCACACAAGGTGTGATTTTTTTTTATAATTATTATAATTCCCCAATTAAATATTAGAATCAAAGCAAACGAGGAAATATTGAGAAATGAACAATAGGATTTTTTTCGGATATTAAAATTAAAGGAAACGATAAATTAATAAATTGAATATTTTTAAGCTAAATGTAATTAAGATTAGAGCAAACGATAAATTATTAAATTGAATATTATATCAGCTACATGCAATTAAAAATAAAGCGAATAATAAATTATTAAATTGAATATATTTAGGCTAAATCTAATTAAAATTGAAGAAAACGATAAAAATTGAAAAGTGATCTGATACGCTGAAAGTGATCCAATTAAAACTATAGCCCCTTGGGTAGCTAATAAGATCGATCTTATCAATTTCATTTTAAAATTTTAAATTTATTATTGATACATATGAATATTTCATTGATATAAAAATTAATTCCTAAAAACTAGAAATATTAGTCATTTTAAACAATTATGAATACGAGGAGAGAATAAAGAAAGGGGTTTTTTTATGTGTTTTCCTCGAATGTCGTTCTATTTGTCACACTAATGATGAATTTCTCATCTTACCACAAAATAATTTATCCTGTCAATTATCAGTTGCTTTCTATATCAAGAATATTAAATTTTCTGTTTATGTTCCTTACAAAACCTCCACGAACAATACAAAAACTCCGTCATTAACTTCGACTCCATTATTTCATTTTAAAATTTTATATTTAATTTTCGATAAGTCTGTACATATTTTATTAACAAAAAAAACTAATATTTGTTAAACATAAAAATATTTCTTTCTTTCTAAAAAATATAAAGATACTATTTATCTTAATATTAAACACCATTTGCGCAAAGAAAATTTTTTAAACATTTCTAGAAATAAATTATTTCGTCAATTATTCACACAGAGTTTCTACAAAACAAATAGCATTCGTGTTTTTTTGAAACTTTTCTACATATAATGTAAAAACAATATTCAATATATTTTTATATATTTTTCATTATTATTTCATTTATATTTTAAATGCATGCATGAATTATTGTATGAAAAATTATTGTTATTTTATCTTACTCATAACGAATCGCAATCATATTAAAATATATAATTTTTATTAACATCAATTAAAGCAATACCGCCAATGGCAGCAATTCCTTTTTCGTAGGTAAAAGCCATAAAAATAAATTTCTATTGTTTTACAAACACTTTTGAGTACATTTACAGTTATTTATGATAGGAATTTAGAACATTTTGAGATCCAAAGCATCTAATGGGGCAGAGTATTATTTCAGTAAAGAAATACTTTTGGGGCAAGATTTGAATCAAAACAGCAATTTGCATTTTTTCTTCTGTGTATATTTGTTGTACCTAATTAGATGTTACAGTTAATGTGGGAATATTTAAGCAAGCGTTGTATCTAAATAAGTGTTACAATAATTGCGAGAATATTCTCATAAGGGTTGTATTTAAATAAATGTGGAAATATTCACGCAAGTGTTAATTACAAGTAAGTGTGTGGATATTCATATTTAAAAAAATAATACACATATATAGTTACATATAAATGGTGTCCCTGAATTTATTGGCCAAACATTTAGGGAATATACATAAAGAAGCATTTTTTGTACAGAAATAAAGTTTCTGCAATGAAAAATATCTGCAGAAAAATAAGAAATGCTAAGAAAATGAAAAGAAAAAAAAATCTGATCTACATTTTCATTACCAACATCGATACAGTTCTGGAAGCTATTAGCAGGTGCACCCTATAAGGATGTCAGGGTTTTCAAGAGCAGTTGTAACAGTGACTGAATTCCTAGTCATTAAGTCCATATCATAACCAAGCATTCAGTCGCTACGAGTCAAGAAGGTGAATTCTCGTAAATAAGTACTTTGAGGTCTTCCCATAAGAGAAAAAAAAAAGTTATATGATTAATAGAAGAAACGTGCCAAGCCATTGTTCAACTTCATCCAATTCATTGAGGTGCAAATGTAGCTCTGAAGTAATCACGCACATTAATATTGAAATGTACTGGAACCCCGTCGAACTGAAACCCCATGGCATTTCGAAAGGCAATGGGATACAATCAAGTAATTCTTTCAATACCTCTGTGAGAAAAATGCTATACAACGTGACAATGAGTCAATGTGACGTTGACAATCAATAACAAACTCTCAATAACAAAGAACAGCTCTACAATATATTCCAATAACTGAATCGACTTTTCCAGGATTTTATCACTGTTAATGATCAGATATCTTCGTCTTTATCTATACCACATCGTTCTTAGTATACGATTTAAACAAAAGGTTTTTTGCCTTTTTTTTTTTTTGTATTTCTCGTTTTTCCGACCCCATAGATACAAATAAATGCTTTATTACGTGTCTGTGTGAACTGTATTTTTCCTTCAAGTTTAACCCATGAATTAAGGGATACCCTATATAACACATCGATCAATAACTCCCGAGACTAACCCAGAGATGGCGCTCGTAGTAAACCAGTAACCAGGTCTTTCTAGAGTACTAACCTTTGCTTGAAACGTGTCAAAATTTTAAGTCGATCGGACCAGGAAAAAGGTTTTTTGAAGTGAAGTGAAAAAGGTTTTTTCCAAGTGGGTGCCGCGATTGCTTTCGATGGAACAAAAACAGCAACGAGTCGATGATTCAGAAAGCTGTTTATCGCTATTTACTCGCAACAAAAAAGATTTCTTGCGGAAAAAAAAAAAAAAAAATTGGAAAAGCGTTGGAACGATTGTATCACCCTAAAAGGTGATTAACAAAAGGTGTTATGTTGATGAATAAAAAAAAATTTTGCAAAAAAAATGTTGTTTTCAATGTTAGACTCGGGAGTTATTGATCGCGATGTGTTATATCTATAAAAGCCACTACCACTGACTGACTCATCACGAGATCTCTAAGACTATAACTACAACCGATTGACTTGAAATTTAGCATAGTTACTCATTTTGCAATGGAGACGCTCACTAAGAATGGATTTCACGAAAGTCTAATCCAAAAAGTAATTTTCATCCGATAATCTACTCTTATCCGTCGGTTGTGTTATTTTTGGCGACTTTATCGCCAAAAATGATATGACCGACACCAAACGGAATATATATTTTTTAAATGTATACTGTGTATTGTAACCAATTAAGTTTACTTGGTGAGATTTGCGCGTGCGAAATGGAAAAATACCAAATAATTTAATATTGAAACCCTGATGGAGGATTGACAAGATTTTGGCGAAGGGGCTCTTTATGTGAAATTTCGTACATGTCGAAAATAGAAAACGTACATATTTAGCGACAGAAATAAATGAGTTTGGAATAAATGGAGTTTTGAAATTTGGAATGAATTTGGAATGTAGTTTAGCTCCAAAACTTAGCGGGATTTTGAAAAATGCTAAAATGGCGACTTTTTAAGGAGTAGCACACGCGCAAGACAATCTTCGTTTACTGGAGGACCTCGCTACATGCATGAACGAACTCAAGAGCCTATGATATACGTAGGACATTTTGGACGTCCCGACTTGCACGACTTTTTTTTTATTAAGGATTGCAGTCTTTAGTAATTCCAAATGGTTAGAAATCAAAGATGTCTTGAGGCAAGGACATAAATCTTATGATAGACACGATGCCATTGCGAGGGTATTTAATTTGAAAGTTATGTACATGATGAATCTTCTGACAAAAGGTTGCATTTTTGGCAATAGTAGGTGTAACATGTATATGGTGGAATGAATTTTATCCATATTATATATATAAGGGGTGACTTTTTACTAATTTTTTTTTTATTTTTCTCATATATTTGAAAGTCGAGGATAACCACTATTACAGACAATCAATTTCTTAAAATTTTAAATTTAGATTATCCTTAACGCTTTATAACTTGAAAATTTTCTTGATATCTTACGTATAGGTTCCAAAATATTATATTATCGTCTGTCCAGCGAAGCGGGCGGGTATCAGCTAGTATATATATATATATTAACATTGTATGTGAGTGAATGATAGTGAAGTTTATTGGCGCAAGAGCCAGATGTGGCCATACTTGGCCAAACAAGGTAAATCTGTGATTTAGACGTTAAACGAATGAAAATAGATAGGTTGACAAGGGTCAACTGAGAAAGCAAAGCTTATGGGCGCAAGAGCCAGATATGGCCATAATGCTCCAAACAAGATTTAACTGTGGTCTAGAAGTGAAGAAATTGAAGAAAGGACACAAATTGGTTGACAAGAAGGAGGGTCGAAAATAGAGAAGGAACGCTAGGGTATCAGGGGAAGCGTCAAATATGTTTACCACAGACAGTAAACCCCATACGAAAGAAAAAGATCACTAGGGTGCCTAGGGGATTAACATTGTTTTAACAGGATTTGTACTTGTTATATTTAGAAGTGATAATATAATTTAATTTAATATGGATGTATTGTGGAATGTTTTGAAATGTATGGTGGTTCTGTGAAAGTTTTTGTAATCTTCCTGCATCAGATTCGAACATGTTTTGATGCTTGATCGGCAAGCTGTATTAGTAGAGAAATAGAATAAAGAATTTATTTGATCCCCGAGAGTGAGATTTTCTTCCCATACATTCATGTTATGAATATATTTTAATCAACGAATTCAAGGCAAGTGCTACTTAAAAACGCTACTTGGTAATGTTTGTGTGTTTTCGTAACTTTCTAATTATTCTGAATATTTTCGAACATGGTAATTATTTTTAATATTTTTTTTCTGCTTACATTCATATTTTCTCTGCAGTTGCTTAAGAATATGTACTTCTTAAAAACAAATGTACATTATTTGTTTAAAAAGCAACACATTTTAATATACTCAATTTTTCCTTCTATGCCTATAATTATTATCATCTGTAAACATTTTACAATGAACAAAGATCCGAGTTAGCATCAGTCACGACAAGATTTCATCACGATGGATTCTTTTGTAATAAATATGATTTCTTCAGATTTGATGATATTTTTTTTCGACGACAACATGAATTTGATTGCTTTTAATTAGCTACTGTACTCATCATGAAAATATGCAAGTATGAATAAGGAAGAATATAACATCATGCAAAAGAGAATAAGTTTCTTGATGTTTTGTCTAAAGAAGTTATTTTTCCAAGAATGGAATTTTACATTTAAAAATAATACAACTCTGTTCTTTCTAATGAAATCTTTTTTGTTGATATGAAATAAATACAATGCATCATTTTTGCAATAAAAATTATCTGATGCAATATATATTTAAAAAGAGCTGTTTGATTATATTGATTTCCCGTCATTTTTGATGTAAGACAACTAAATACTAACAATAAACACTATAATTTTAATCATGGTCTTATTTGCGTAAGTGTTATAATTTGATTTTTGAAAGTTAGTAGTTTGTAATATTCTTTTAGACATTTTGGCATTTTTAAATGCAATATGCAATAATTTACATTTCTCACACAATGCTCTAAAAATGACAGATTCCAATTTGAAATTCTTCAATAATTAAGCAGTATATCTGTTAAATATTCGATACTTTTCTGAAAAAAGGATCATATACGGATGACCATATAAGAACCCGATCCGAGAACTCAACAACAGTTGACGCACTATGAGAATATTAAAAATATTTAGTTCTATTCAAGTTTTTTTTAAGGAATTCTATTTTCTTTTTGACTAATAAACTGGTGTGTTTTCTTCTAAATAGAAAGCTTTTTTTGTGTTTAATTTGCCTGCATATTAATGGTTAGTTGTAGAAATGTATTATTATGTCCGGACAGGGAAAATAATAGTTTTCTGATATCGAAATCTCGTTATGTTCTAAACGGTATCTCTACTAAAAGCCTTAGTGTTTTGAAATCAACAAATGGTCATTATCTCTTGAAGTAAATTTTGTTTTAAATACTTTTCCAGAACGAAGTCATTCATGAATTAATTAATTCCTTGTCATTATTATTAAGCAAATTTTTTCACACAAGGTAGTTAATGAACTTAAGAAATAAATTCTAAAAGTAAAACTTTTGTTCAATAAATGAATATTAATCATCAGAAAAATTATATTCACATAGAGTTACTGATTTATTTTTAAATAATTCATTAAAAATATGAAATGAAGTTATAATTTTTGTTTACAAAATGAAGAAAACTGTATTTTTATGGATAAGTTACTCTTACATAAAACATTAAGGTAGGAAGGAGATAAATTTGGAAACGCATTTTTTACCCCTTGTAGCGAATACGGCAACTTTGAGCAGACGATTTCGACCAAAAAGAAATAAACAATTCATAGCCTAAGAATAAAAAATATAGGGCACGCGAGATGGAAAAGAAGCTGGGAACGAGACTATGAAACTGAATACTGAAAGTCCCATGAAAGTACTATTATAAAATCGAGCGGTATCAAAGAAAATAGAAGATATTATTTCTAGCTAAAGCTCAAGAAATCTGTAGTGAATCAGAAATTACCAATTAAATATTAATTTAAATAACAATTGGCAATTTCCCCATAATGTGGTGAAAATGAAAGATTTACTTCTGATTTCAGATTAAAGTTTGATTTGTAGCTCTTTCTTTTTACTGCTTACAGAGATTCTTTTTTTATAGTTTAGGTATTTGGTTGTCTTCGCTTAGAATCAATTATTGCTATACCATAGGGAGTAACGAAAACATTACATGTACAAAGGAAAAGTACTGAAGAATTAAATTTCCCATGGGGGGGTATTACTTAATTTTATCTTTAAGGAACTTAAATTCCAGGTACAATTTATTAAACAGAAAATTACATTAGTCAAAGAAAGGGAAATCCGTCGTATATTGCGGGCCCCCCCTCATTTCTTACTCTTTTGAAACATTTTTAATTTATTCGCGCGTGGGTATGTGTGTTTCACAATTTTGTTTTTAAATTTAAACGAATATTTTTATAATAATTTTTGCGATTTTCGCATTTATTAGTATTATAATACAATCATTCGCAATTTTTTTTATCAAAAAGAGCGAAAAATAGAAATTTTTCATTTCGAGTTTGGTAATGCAGAAAATTTGTCCGTCAGTGAAACACTACCACGAACTTAAAAAAAAAAAAAAATGAAACCGGAAGCTTTATTTTTAATTGATAATGTTTGAAACCATTCACTATCCTGATTTAACCTGATACATGTTAAGTCAGGACTTCACTGTCCTGACTTAACATGCAGTCTTGTAGAAGTGCTTTTCCTAATACCAAATGCAATTTCGTTAAGCCAACCAATCGATGGAGACGTAATATCAAATTTAACAGTTATCTACGGTGGACAATTACCTTGCAGCGACTCTCTTCTACAACGTTAGAAGTTAAAAGGCCTTACTCAACCAGCCCGATGAGATATCTTTTCGGCTTGATTGGTAGGCCCGTCAACTTCGGACCCCTTAGTCCAGGGTTCGAATCAACGCTGCCGCTTCTCGATCGCCGTCCTATACCGAACGCCGTAACCTGATAGATTAACATCGATGGAGATGATAAACAATTCATTGGAGTTTTTTGGATTAGGATTGTTATCATCAGCGTTACACCATGAAAACTATTGGTGACGACCTTGTAATTTTAAACCTCGATCAAGTGATGAGAACGACACCTGAGCTGAAACCTCTCTTTCCTAGCTTGCACATCCCATAAACGAAAGGACTTTAAGCCTAAACAGATTTAACGTGCATCAGTCCTGGTTAAACGGCTTTAGTAACATCGGGACTCGAACTCACGACTCAATGAAAATCGCCGGTTGCGAGTCCGCTACCATGACCACTAGGTTACTGTAACCTGGAGATCTTTGAAAAAAATTGTAAGTATCAAGTATGATATAGGCAACATCCATCGTTCCTGAAATAAAGTGACAGAGAAATGTTTGAAACGAGTAATGAAGAGTGCATGGTTGGAGTTAAGAAAGCTTCTTGAAGCAACGGACTCCATTGCTGATGTTGACGAAACTGTCGAGCAATCAAATGAAACAGGACTGGATAATATAAATGCACAAGATATTTAAGAAATAGTGTAAGTTACAAATGGCGGAAATTTTTCCAGGGGCAATTTTAAAGAATTAATAGAATAACAAGTCCACAAAGGTGATGAAATTAGCGTTACTGTAGACTAAGAGCAAAATGATTTTGCAACAGATTTTCTAAAAAAGCGTTTGGCTACTGTTTATACAAAATCGTTTAAGTATTGATCGAAAGTCAATGGCAAGACGAAGTGGCAATGATGGGATGTCTCGCTATCGACAATTGCTTACTGAACGGAAAAAAGAAAAATCAAATGACGTCAGATGAATTCTTCACAAAAAAAGAAGGAAAAAAAATGTCAGATGAGGAAGATCCATCCTTCCTCGTCACATAAAGATAACTTTTTCACTCGAATTTTGTTTTAAAGATTTTCGTGAAGCTTTTATGAATAAAAATCAATATTGTCAATGAATAAAGATATGGAATAAAAAGAAATTATCAAAAGAAATTATAAATTTTTATTGTCTTTTCTTTCCCCCTTATCTTCAACTTTACGTGTTAGTGGCCTCTTTTACGGGTGTCTCGTTTACCCCTAAAAAGTATCGTAACGTTTTCCCCGCATTAAAATGAGTCTTTCTGTATGCTTGTATTTTATAAAATGTAAATACGATATTTCTTATATTTCCTGTAATGATTTAAGAAAGTTTGATAAGTTCATTAAACTACCTATTTTATAATACAGAAGTTTTCTAGTTGTAAACTCCACAGATATCCATAGATTTAATTTTTTTTACCTGAAAAAATAGCACTCATAATAATACCGGTAAGAAATATGTTTTTATTTTTAGCGAATGATTTGTTTTATTATTTTGGTGGGTCACTGTATCCATCATTTACATATTATTGGTGTAATAATGACAATGAAAGGCCACTTGAAAATGTTTCAGACACAAACAAAATTCAAAATTATTCCCCCATATATATATATATATACATCAAATAATATTGAGAACAAATTATATGCTAAAAATATATACAAATGCTAAAAATATTTACATCATGACAACGCACATATTTTTTAAATGAAAATAATGAAAAAAAGTTTTTTTTTTCATTTAAATAATTTAATATTATAATGTGTGTGAAGTTTATATATAACTCCAAGTAATATTTTATTTTATAAAATGAAGAGACAAAATGGTTTCAAAAATCCAATGAATGTCTTCTGCTGCCATCTACCAGAAAATAAGAGACTTAAACAGACTTTTCTAATTGAAACATTCGAGATATCGTGGATTACACGAAAATTCGTAAATATTCTGTAAACTTAAAAGAAAAATATTGTTTTCTTTGAAAGGACTTTTTGAATAAATAAAGTTAAAAATGCCTTACGCTATTTTATATATTAGGGTATTACTCTTTTTTTTAAACTTCAAACTCATTGCATATATGTATAATAGAAGAGTAAATTTGAAAACTGGTATTTTCGCATTTTTTTTTTTTCTTTTTTTGCTATAACATGAGAAAAATTTGAAAACAATTCCAATTGGAACGATTATCATTAAATGCAATTTGCATTGAAATATTATTTTGAAATAATTTTCATTCAAACTTTAAGACAGAAATTTTTATAAATTTTTTTAAATAAATTTATTGTTGTCGCTTCAAGTCTTCTGAAGCTACATTTTTTTTATCCAGCTTTTTTCGAATCTTTATCCTCATATGAGAATGTAAATCTATTCCAAAGAGTTGATGGGTGAAAATAAAACACATAAAAATATGAAATAAAATTATTTTAAAACTTCTAACGAAATCAAACCAAAGCTATATTTCGCATAAACTCGAAATGAAATTACTAACATTTATTTTAAATATGCGTATTATATTTCTTATTTTAGAAGATCGATAAAACTATTAACTACCCTTGCACTTTTATGAAAGCGTCGTTCCATTAAATTCTTTTTATATGATTTTTGATTTCCACAAAATATTTAGAAAATTGAGATTTCCTTTCCTACCTTTTTTTCTTACATTTTTTTTGTAACAATAGTTGTGTTACCCTTTCTAAGTCAAAATAAGAAGCAAGTGATTCGAAATGTGTTTGAGGAAAAGTGAATACAATTATATATCCGGTTAAAAGTCTATGGACATCGAGTCTTGGGTTCCAGCTCTGACGCCACTGAAGATCCGCCTTGTAGCGGGGCTGATGCACATTAAATCTGGTCGAGGCTCCTCCCATTAGCGTGATGCGGAAATTTGGAAAGGGAAGTGCCAAGTCAGGTGTCGTTCTCGTCACTCTACCGAGGTTCGTCGCAAAACCTCTCGTGTTACTTCTCAGTACGTCGAAATGAACAATCACATTTTAATTTCTTGATATATTTCTATTTAATTGTGATGGATACATAATAATTTCCCCTTTGATGAAACTTTTATAATGCATAGTAAAAAAAATATCAAAAAAAAAAAAAAAAAAAAATACATTTAACACTAGTAAGAAGTAAATTTAAAAATATAAATGTTTATTTACTAGTGTTTAAATTAAATAACAGTATATTTAGTATAAGCTGTTAACTTTTATTTCTCTATCCAAATTCGCTCAACGTCAAAAAACCATTTTGTAGCTATTTTTTTTTAAATTTCGTGTGTGTGTCTGCCTCTCTAATACTTCTTTGCCTTTAATTTTAACTGTCCATAATTTTCTATCGACATCTTATTTCTATTTGCCGCCACTGTGCTAGAATTACATCAGCATTAAATGCTCTGTTTTGAGATCCATTCACAGTTTTTTTCAACATACCATTTATGTACCGATGAATTCTGGGGGCACATTTCAAATATTATATAATTTCTTAACGTGGTACATTACATACTTTATATGTATGAAATATCAAAATACTCTCGTCTGTTACCTTAATGCCTGAATGCTGAGCAAACAACAACAAAAAAGCTTAACCTTTGCCATTTAAAAAACTCTTTTTTTTAATGGTTAATTTTTAAATGAAATGCAATACATTTGTTTGACTTCTTTCTTAGCTTATTTTAGAGCCAAAAAATCATTTTTACACTATGCAGTTTTAAAGTCATCCTTCGTTCATTCTTTAAAACATTATTCTTTGAAACTTATAATGTGGAATAATTTTACTTGGACTAAACACATTGAGTTTCTATAATTATTGGAGTATCATTGGAACATTTAGGGACTATAATCAGTTTCTGTAACCTTCGAGTATTTCAATAATTTTTAATAATAATATCATTGTGCCTGTATAGTATTAATAACTCTATGTATTAATAAGGTGACAAAATATTCTGTAGTCAGTTTTGAGACCTGTCATTAAAAATGTTCTAAACCGTTTATATGTCTTCATAAAATTCGTCAAATAAATACGATGGATGGAAATTAAATAAATTTGTTTTATTAGAATGATGTTAGTTTCTTTATATAATTAATTTAATATATAAATCTCTTACTGATAATTTACTGAGTTAGGAATTCGCTTAAGATATTAAAAGGTCTTCTTTTTCATAAAATTTCCGAATTCTTACCACCCTATCATTAAGTAATCCACTAGAATTTTAAAAAGCATTTGATTACAAACGTTGTTTTTTCAAGTCACAATTGCTTCAACAAATACAAAGAACTAGAAATGACTCATCATGACTATGTAAGATGTGGGTTACGAATGTTTGCAATGCAATTTCTTATATAGGCGGCTGCAGCAACAATCCATATATAACGATTGCACGTCTTTTAAAATATCCAAGTTATGAAAACTGCTAATGCTTCTTCGTTTGTCTGCAAAACAATTCTACATAACGACTTTAAAATAGAATTTCTTAAGTTCATTAAGAACTGATCACATTTTTAACAGGATATTTCAGAATCTCAATGAACTCTTACTACAAAACTTACTAGCTTATAGCCCAGGGATATAACCATCCCGAAAAAGGTCCCAGAGGCTTTCTTGAGCACTTATACCAACACTTTCTTTCCTTTAAAAGACTACGGATCTATTAAATGTAATTCACTGGATTTTTATTCTGCGCGTTTTACATATAAATATTTTAACGGCGGGACTTCAATTAGTTCAAAAATTTTCCCAACGCAATGTTACGCCGTGCTTCGCATGAGGCTTACAATAACTTTCTAATTTATAAAAATTTTTTAAAAAAAATTGCAAATTGTATTTAATACACTAACTTTTAAAATCACGAACTGCCAATATTGGTGCTTTCTTATAACTTTTACTATCACCAGAGGTCACGAAAAAAAGCGATCTCAATCAATCTTTCTGCATTATTTACTTTACTTTATAAATTTAATATATTAAGTTCTCCCAAAATTATTTGTAGCATCGAGCACAGCACTCAAATTTCTCACCTTAAATTCTAATTCACTCGTATTTTAAGTCTCCTCTTCCTCCGATAGATAACAGGAAACGGATAACGGAAAGGCCTTCCCCGTAACTGCAATCCGATGTCCCACTCCTCTCTCTCTCAATTTTTTGCAAAGCACTGACCAAGAGAGATGTGGCTATTCCGCTCCGATGATCGTCCTCGGAATATCCAATTCTAATTCGACAACTGTTTTGGTTATCTTAATTATCCTTTTAATGTTTCAGTGGCTCTCATTCCGCTGAATCCTGAGTGTTTTTGTCTTGACCCTTTAATTTTGCCCGATATTTAATTAACCCTTTGCTCTTTAGACAAGTGATTCATATAATACAGACCAATAACACTAGCACACAAGTGAACATATTTGTAGAAACTATTTTTTTTTTTTGCTACTTCCACTTCTAATTTTATTATTTTCTTGAATAAGAGATGGAAAAGAAAGTTTGTAAATCAGAAATGGAAGAAAAAGTTTAATAAAGATAGAAATATCTACATATAAAGTAAATAAAAATATTCTACTTTCTTAACTAATAACTTCATCACTTCGTTTTACGTCTCAGTTAACCTTTATTCAAACACTAAGACTTTTTACTTAATTTTTAGCTTCTCTTTAGCTACTTAAACATTTTAATTGAAAAAACAAATCTGGTTTAACAATAATAACTAGTTTCTTTCATATTTTTATTGTATTATGTTAGTGACCAGTGCAGTTTACTTTTAGCCCGTGCGTCACCTTACGATGGGTTACAGTGATCCCCTTCTCTATGGAGTATTTTCCTCACACGGGGATGTTTTGTAAGCAAATATCTTACACACTCGCTCTTTACAAAGCGTCCCATAAACATATAAAATAAAAGAAACGATATAACATATACAATAGGAAACATATATCATATAAAATCATATAAATGATATAAAAACACAGTTATAAATAAAACAAAATATTTATTCCTTAGCTGCATTATATGAAACAAAAGTTCAAGTTTATAAATCCTGAACAAGAAGATAAAATTTTGTTTTTTAATTTGTCATAGTGTGATATTTTTGGAAACAATCACGCACATTCATGCTTGAGTTTCGGGCAACTATCACAAAACTTACCAGTTTACCGTCCCCCACCCCCTTTTTTTTTCTTCTTCAGACTGTTAGAAGTTGCTGTGGTAAACACACGCATCAGTTTACAGGAAAGCATTTAAGTAAGCAAAACAAGCATCTTACACAAAAGAAGATTTATAGTTCATATTTTAAATGCGCATTAACGGTCACAACGGAGTATAAAGGGTTAATTAAGAAACTTTAAATTTCTTTTTATGATGAGAGGGTAAATATAATTTAAAATAAATAGGAAAACACTTCAATTTACGGCCTTTATTCTCCCCATCTCGTTGCTTTAATGTAACTTCTTGTAAAAAACCAATCTGTTTTATGGAAAATTTTGAAAATATTCTTGAAATTTTATTTAGATTTTACAAAACACATTTAACAATTCATTTAATTCAACTTTCTAGAATATTTAAGTTAACCGGAATTTATCAAGGTTGTTTTAAAAATTATAGAATGCTAATTTAAATTTTATCACTACTGATTTTCTAACTGGTTATGCTTGAAAATAGTTGAAGAACGAATTTTATTTCTAAGATGATGACATGATATGTAGGTTTCTGTCAAGGGTTATATAAAACTTTGACTTACTGCCTTCAGTTTACACAACGCTAGTAGTAATTAATTTTCGAAAGAAATTACAAAATTATTAATTTATCTCTTTCAATTTCTATGAAGAATACAAGATACCTTTCGTCCTCATTATATTTCCCCTTTTAAAATATAAGTGAGAATAATAAATTATTCTTCAATGATATTAAAATAATTATACAATGAAAGTAACTGCAAAGAAATAAAAATTTGTAAACATTTAATGTCTGAAGGGATTGAAAGTCAGGTTGGTAGATTAATGGACAGAAGCAAAATGTACGTTAAATCTGTGGGATCATGAAATTTTCGAATTAGAGAAGGGCTTATATGGAATACGATATACGTGATTAGGTACCAGATTAGGTATCTCGTCATCTGAACGCGGCTCAAAATTAAGAAGCCTATTTACTATCGAGGAAACTTGAAGATTCTTATAAAACACAAGATGATAATTCTTCATACAAAATATGATTTTATTAAATTTAACAACTTAATTAGCAATAAAAAAGTATCAATGAAATCTAAAATATGATTTTCTCAAGACATAGATTTTTCAGGTTCAGGTTCCGTTTCTTCAATATATATAAAACTTAAAATTTTTGTTTATCGGCATTTATATTACATAATTTAATACATTTATTTGATTACTTATAGAATAATTTATTTTAGGAAATGAAATTGTGCAAAATTGTTAATTTTAGAAAAATTAAGAATAAATAATTAATAAAAAGTTTCTATCATACTTAGACCAAAAATAGTGCATTTAAGTTTGTAAAATATATTATTTTAACAGCTAGAAAGTTTTATAATCCTATCTTATACCATTTCTGAGAAAAAAGTACATTAATTTGGGGAATTGAACATGGGAAAGATAGGCTTGCCCGGTTTCCATAAGCAGGCCTTTTGT
The DNA here is from genome assembly GCA_019974015.1 of Nephila pilipes. Lineage (NCBI taxonomy): Eukaryota > Metazoa > Arthropoda > Arachnida > Araneae > Nephilidae > Nephila > Nephila pilipes. Next base: position 529,378 of record BMAW01106496.1, read on the forward strand.
GCATCAAAAAAGGTAATTAGTATTGGTAAATAATCACTACTTTTGTAACAAATGTATAATGTAGTGATCGGCAAACAGTTGTCTACCTATTTTTTAATTAATATTAATTCAGACGGTATCATCTTTGCTTTTCTTCTAAAAATTTCATTATTACAAAATGTTTAAGAAAACACGGATCATTAGATTCTTATTGCATAAATATTCTACAATGATGTAAATAACGCTTAAGAATTTTTACTTATAACTATGGAAAACTTGAGGAGAATAGGTTTGTTAAAATCTACCAAAAAGAATTGTTTGTGATAAAATAAAAAATCGAAGAAATCATCAGTTATTTTCAGTAATTAAACCATGCAGATGGATCATTATTTATATCAAAAAGAATAATAAAATAAGAAAGTAGTAAAAAGTAGAGTAGAAAGAGAAAAATTAGGAAAAAACAGAAGAATATTAGATGAAAAGAGAACGAAAATTCCTAAAGATATTATGACATATTCAGTTTTTAAAAACAAACGATTTAATATTAATGTGATACTATTTTAAGATATTATCTGAACAACTTTTAAAGGCAAACGATTTAATCTAATGTGATACTTTTTTTTAAATATTGTCTATTCAACTTTTAAAAGCAAACGATTTAAACTTAAAGTGATACCTTTTTTAATATTCTTTATTAAGATGTATTTTTTTGGCAACACCAGATCATATTATTGATTTTAGATAATTTACCGGCAACAAACATAAAAAAATAGAATTGAGTTGGGTTCCAAGATGTAATGACGAACGTTGAAAAATGGTGCTTGTGTAAAATTGTGTATCTGATTTATGTTAGAAAAGATGTGCGCAAATAAGCGTGATGTCTTGAAAACAAATCATCTTTATTAATAGTCTGCAATACAGTACAATATTATTAACATGATACCGAAAGATGATAAAATATATAAAAATATTTTTTTAATTTAAAAAATACTTAGAATTTATAACCTTTTTCTAAAAAGTCATATTTTTTTTTCATTATGAAGCATATTTGAATAAAACAGAAGAAGGAACAAAATAATTATTAAAAAGTTTAAAGTTTAATAAAGCTCATGAAAAAAAAACCGTGTCATAGATCGGCGATCGCTAACATTGTAAGGCGTATGGTGTGTGGCTGTTTTGAGTCAAATAAAAGTGATAAGTTGCATTTGTTGGATTTAGTTTTCTCGTCATTGAAATTAAATTAGATACATAAGGGCGTATTATAGTTGCATTTACAGTAGAATCGTCACTTAAAAGATCAGATGGTAAAGGCAATGTAGTGTCATAAACAAGTTGAGAGCTAGTATCATTCAAATCTTTTTTTACAGCAGTGCGCAAACCTAACAACACTACAAGTAAAATCTCTGTCCATTTTAAGTTTTCGTGAGCCATCAGAAAACTTTTAAGGTGTATGTGTAGTTTCTCTATCATACCATTTGGTTGCAGATGGTATAATGCTGAATGCATTCGATGCCTACCTAAAATGGTTGTTAGTTCACGAAAAAGTGTGGGTTCGAAATTTTTACCTTGATCGTTTGTGATTGTTATTGGTGTTCCAAATCTGTATATTCATCCATGCACCAGTGCAACGTGCAGTCGTTTCAGCAGTAATATCAAGAGTAGGAATTACTTCCGGCCATCTAGTAAATCTATCTATGATTGTAAGAAAATATTGCTTACCATCAGAAAAGGGAAGAGGTCCTATGAAATCTAGATGAATGTGAGAGAATCGAGCATCCAGCTCGGCAAATATGCCAAGAGGAGCTTTGGTGTGCTGAAATACCTTAGTATGCTGGCATTTGGCACAAGCATGAACTCTGTCTCTCATGTCAGATTTCATTTTTGGCCAAACTAATATTTTGGAAATCAAACTTGAAGTAGCTGATGCTCCAGGATGAGATTGAAAATGCTCATTTTTAAAAATTATTTGCCTGAATGTTTTTGGAATAAAAGGTCAAGGTTGGTTATTGATATATATAAAATTGAGATGAATATCCTCCAAAGGAATATAATGTTTCTCTAATTTTAAAGATGTGTTAGATTTGAATAGTTGTTCTAATTCAAGGTCATTTACTTGTTCCTGGGCAATCATTTTATAATCTAATTTTGATGGAGTTATGATAGCATCGACTTAGATTGGCAAAAGAGCATCAGCAATAATATTATCCTTACCATTATCATAACGAATGTCGGTTGAGAATTGGGATATATAATCTAAATGTCTAAGTTGACGTGGACTGCATTTTTCTGGTTTTTGTTTAAATGCAAAATTTAGGGGTTTCTGATCTGTATAAATTGAGAAACTTAGACTTTCAAATATATGATGGAATTTTTTGATAGATGAGTAAATTGCATATAATTCACGATCATATGTGGACCATTTTCTTCGGTTTTTGTTTAGTTTCATTGACAAAAATGCAATTGGTTCCCATTTATCATCACACAATTGCATCAATGAACTTCCAATGGCCACATCTGATGCATCTGTCCGAAGACTAAAAGGAGCACCAGGAATGGGATATTTTAGGAGGGTAGCTTCGGCAAGGGCTTTCTTAGTATCTGCAAATGCCTTTCCAGAATTCTCAGACCATCGAAGAGAAGGTTCAGAATTTTTTGTTGGTGGTAATGATTTCTTTTTATTAGAAAGGTCTTCAAGAAATTTAATTAATGGTGATAGTATATGAGCGGCCTAGGGAAGAAATTTTTGATAAAAGTTGAACATGCCTAAGAATCTACGAAGTTCAGTAAGAGTAGTGGGTCTCGGGAATTTTTTAATTGCATCTACTCAATCAGGGATTGGAGAAATACCATCTTTAGAAACTGTAAATCCAAGGTAGGAAAACCAAATATGCACTTAGATGATTTAATTGTAAGTCCATAATGATCTAATCTGGAAAAAAGAGCTCGAAGATGTTCTATGTGTTTTTCATAAAGTTGAGAAGCAAATAATATATCATTAATGAAAGCGTAAACACCATGTATTCCTTCAGTGACTTCATCAATAAATCTTTGAAAGGTACTAAAAGCATTGCACAAACCAAATTGCATCCGAGTGCTCTCGAACAGTGCGAAAGGAGTACAAATAGCAGTTTTATGAACATACTCGGGAGCAAACGAAATCTGATGAAAACCTTTTACTAAATCTACATGTGAAAATATTTGAGTCCCATGCAATTCGCTGTTAAAATCCAAGACGCTTAAAATAGGAAAACTGTCTCGTTTGGTTTGTCTGTAGAGGGCTCTGTAGTTACCAACAAGACGCCAATCGTCACTTCCTTTCTTAGGAACTAAATGTAAAGGAGAGGAATAGTTGCTGTTGGATGGTACCCATATGGCATAATTCCATTTTAACAATTTTTAAACAATTGAGTGCTAGACGACGAGGTTTTGCAAAAACAGGGGGGGGGGGTCAAAAGTATCAATATGATGCCTAACAGAATGTTTTACAGCTTGATTTGCACAAGGCGCTTTAATAATATTAGGAAAATCATTTAACAGTTTTGAAAAATCATAATCACAAAACAAGGATTTTACAGAATATGCATCAGCATTTCTAAGAATACCTTGAGCTATTATTTTTATATCTATGTCATTTAAACGACGATTTCTTAGATCTGGTTGCAAGTTAAAACGATGTAAGGAATTTTCACCAATAATTGTAGTTTCAACATTACAAACATAAAAAGGATCAGCAAATTTTTTTTCTTCTTAAACTTAAATCTAAAGATAATAATTTTTTTATAAACATTTATTGTAGTACCATTAGCAGCAAAGAAGTTTTGGATGGGTACAAACAGTTTATCAGACCTGGTGGCAGGAACTAAACAACAGTCACTATCTGTGTCAATAAGAAAATTTACATTTGTTTTACGATCACGAACAAAAAAGCGATGAGAATTATTGGGCAAGGCATATGTCGCCGCTACTCCTTGCCGTTGGAATTTAATACATAATTGCTAGGTGAAATGCATTTAACAGCTTTGGAGCAATATCTACGATGATACCAATAATGTTCATCTTTAACAGCTGGGCTTTTCTGCCGAAAACGAGGCTGACAATTTCGAGAATGATTTCTCGAACGACGTAACAGTGCAACTTCTTTGCGAAGCAATCTAATTTTAGTCAACAATTCAAAGTCTGGCGAAACATTTGTTGCTAAACAAGTATCAGAAACTGCACATACTTGAATGGGTGAGATATCCGAAACTTTATCCGCAATTTCTGCAGCTTTCTGTGCAGTCAGTGGAGATATAGATGCTAAAATAGATTAAACATTAGACGGTAGTTGTTGCAAAAATAATTCAAGTACAAGTGAATCGGCAACGGTTTGACTTTCAGTACGTCGTTGCATTACTTTCAAAAGCTCCGAGGATTTGTGATCGTGAAGTTGTTCTCCTCCAATAGTCCGCGAATTTCTTGAGTTTTGATTTCCCCACATCGGGAAATAACTTCCATTTTCAACTGGGCATAAGGATCAGTCTTGTCTGGCGAAATAACTATATCTCGAACAGTCACGGCTATTTCAGATGGTAGAAAAGCGACATAGTGATTATATTTGTACGAGAAGTCGTAATGGGCTTCGGAACCGCTAATTCAAAAGTTGATTCAAGCACAGTAAACCACAATTATGGGTCTGATGGAATAACAGCAGGAATTTTGACCGCTGAAACTTCTCCCATTGTGATAAATCCAAAGGACGCTTCAAGTATGAACTAAAAGGTTTGAGATTTAACTTCCGCCTTTAAAACAAAACTATCTCAAATTTGCTCAACAAATTAGAAGGATAATCACGTCTGGTTGTCACCACGTAAGACGTATGATGTGTGGCTGTTTTGAGTCAAATAAAATTCTATCAAAAAATATATTTATTTTTCTCTTTTAAAACTTTACAGTTTTAATATTCCTCCAGCAAGCCGAACCGCGCCCGTGTGTTAAAGCGTATCAAATCCACGGAGAAGAAATAAAATTGTAACTGACGCACGGATTCTACGGACGTACAAGAGCGCTTATGATGACGTCACACACGATCCGAGAATCAACTTGCTCATGTAACATAAGTAACAAAAATTATGTCGTCCAAATGAATTATGATTGCATTCACTACAATTTAAAGCAAAAATACTTTGAGAAAGAATATTCTTTTTAAACAATCCAGAACGATGAACATTTTTCTATATCCTATCATAAACACAATAACAAAAAAAAAATTAGATTTCCTAATTTAGCATTGCGTCTTAAAAAATTTCTCTGAAATTTAAACGGATTCACTCATGACCAATACGATGCCTTTCAAGAGAAAAAAAAACCCCGCTTTCATTGAATTTCTTCTTTAATTGCAGTAAAACAATAAGATAAAATATAATGGTAAAATCGACCCCATTAACACGCGGATTGTTAATTCTTGAGTCCACTTACCTCGCGCTTTGCAGTCGCGTCCTCTTTATGAGAATCAAACTGATCTTTTTCGGATGACGTCAGAACTTCGAATTAAAACCAGGCATCAATGCATTTCTTTCTTTCTATATTATATATCGCCTGATAAACATGTTATTTGGAGTTCCGAAATGCGACAGCAAACATATTCTCCGAATGAAAAACACGAGGAAGAAATAGACAAGCAGGGGTTGCGCATCTAAGAACGAGCAAAGTAGAATCGCAGAGGGTAGAGTAAGTAGCTTTGATGAATGCATCAATAAAAGATATTAAACAACAAGATGCATGCAAAAAGGACATCTTAAAAAACATTCAAAAACAGACCAGTCGAGAACTGGGTCCAAAGGAGGAGGGCGAGGAAACAATGCTCGTCACTGACCTCGGAAGAATCCCAGCAACAAGGCAAAAGCTAAAAGAAGATAATAATAATCCGTGCAAGCAAGTGTACTTTTAAAAAAATGTCCAAAAACTGAATACAAAGAGATAAAGGTCATAAAACCAGATTGTTAGCCAGCCCTTTAGGGTGCAACGACAAAAAATAGTCATGATTTCCGATATCAATACGCTTTAGGTTATGGGAAAATAGAAATGTCTTACACGAAATTTGCAAATGTTATCATAGGGCGTTGAGCTCAAATTTAGACGATGAGGTATTACTTTGAATGTTATATTATTATAATCTAATATATTAAGAGTTCTGTCTCCAGTAGCTTGTTATGTAGCTCTAGTACGATTGTTAAATTGATCATTTATCAATGTTGCACTTAGAAGCTACACTACGACTATTGGCGACTAACCTCAAAATTTTGAGCAACAATCAAGTGACGAAGAAGACAATTGAGCTGGCACCTCCTCTGCATAAAAAAAGTGCTTTTTAATTGAAGACTTTCAAATCACTACTTTTTTAGACTTCATGTTTTATTCCGAACATAAGATTTACTTTGCTACTTCATTCGACTGGCTTATATTTAAAGGTTTACTTTATGTCTTAGAAAAATTAAATTGAATTAAAAATAAATCCAATAAGGATGATATTTTTATGTTGCATCTATTATGTCTCAACAGATTCATGAAGTAACATGCTATGGAAAATTACTAAGCACTGTATCGGATAGAACACAACAAACTTCATATAAAAAAAATTAAAAGCCCTTTCGCAACTTCTGAAAACTGAAAATATGTACACCGTTTATACTAAAAATATAAATAATACTAGTTAGAGTGTTATATCGCTGCTGAATATAATATCCTCTTGAGACCCAAGACCATATTCTCTGAATAAATTTTCCCAAATTTAGAATAAATTATCTAAAAAGTAATACAAAACAGTATATACAGCAGTTTTTTTTAATTAAAAAAAAAAATACACAATTTTTGGCCAGCCCATTATAATGGACATTGGGATTTAGTTTAGTAAAAACATATGTTACTGATTAAATATACAACATAATTTTATTATTCACACATCTTAAATTGTATATTATCTATTTTTAATTAAAAAAATATATATAAAAGTGTAATAAATCTAAATTCAAACAGCTGGCATACCTTTAAATGTTGCTTTTTTCTTGTTCGCCATTTTTAAATGCTTGTGGAACAAGGATCCTACCAAATAATTTCAAGTTTTGCTAAATAGGTGACACTACTGGACTGTGAAATATAATAGAGTGCCTGATATTAGGATATAAAACTGTAAATTCTTTCTCTGCATGTAAAATTAAAACGTACAATAGAATGAACATTGGGTCTCAATTAGATACACACGATTTTTTTCTTAAATTAGCACTCTCGATTACATTACATAAATCTAAATAGAACATGAGAGCAGCGAAACTAATTCATAAGAAACAGAAAAATATATCGTGAAATATGTTAGTAAATCATACATGTTTAAAGGAAATTTAATTCATAACTTTCAATATCGGAACTGAATATTGAACAATTGTGGTAATACATTACTAATGATTATAAGACTTATATCTACTTACCGGGAAAGAAATTTAAATTATCATCACAAAATGGTGGTCAACAAACCTTGCCCTCATTCAAGTCACGCAAATGACACCTGAGCTGGCACCTCCCTTTCCAAATGTCCACACTACGACGTCGGGAGGACATGGAACCTCAACAGATTTAACGTGAATCATCACAGTCCTGCTAAAGGGCGGGCTGTAATGATATTAAGGTTTGAGAGTCTCTGACATGAAAGAAATAACTCCGGCCTCAAGTTTGTGACCATGATTACTAAATTTTCGCGCCTACCACACCTTTGCAGTTATCATCGTGGTAATAGGAAACTGTGAACTCTATTTAAGGTAAAAAGTACCTGTTGGCATTTTCTAACCAAAACAGGAATACAAGAATAAGAAAACCCAAACAGGAATATTTTATTATCCGTGAAAGGGGGTTTCATATCCAATCTAAATATTCAAATACAAAGGAGACAATTAAAAAAAAACTATTAAAAGGATCAATCCTCTCTTAGCATCAAACTTTCAAATGATTCTTCTCAAAGATAATCTTTCATTCATCCCAGCTCAGTCGGCTTTTTGTATTCTTCCATTCTTCCTTTTATAACGAAAGTCACCGACTGTTTTTTACGATCAGGGGACTTACGAGTTCCTGTTTCATGAAAGATGCCTTCTCCACCTTTATTGTTTTTTTTTCTTCTTGTTTTTAGGTGCGCAAGTATCATGTGACTTATTTTATTTTCGTGTTTCTAATTTATCTCATTCGAAGTATAGGTTTGCTATTACAAATTAGAATCCCATTCCATTGTTTATCCCCCGATATATTAAATAGAAAGGGAAAACAGTATTAATTTCTTTTAGTACAAAATGCTAACTTCATCTGAAAAATGATTCATATGAATCTCATAAAAATGAATCCATGCGAGTTAAGCAGACTCGTGAGTTAACGAGCCACGAGTTAATGAGGTGCGGTTGTATTTACTTGAGCAATCAAAGCCCATTAAAAATCAGTCAATGAAATGTCAGTTAAGAAGCTCAACTTTATTTTATTAGATTCTAGTTTTTGGATCATAAAACAATTATTCAGTTATGAATGTCGGAGAGGAAAATCTTCTCTTGTCATCTACCAAAAATTATCAGAAGAATTTTAATTATATGAATAACTGAAAAATAGGTTTCGGGTGTGCAGCATACTGAAATATTAGAAGCCATCCTAGTCTCAGATATCTGACTGTTAAATAACCTTCTGACGCCAATGTCGTGAGCTCATAGAAGTCTCTAAACTTCAAACTCCTCGACTCAAGAACACGTCCAATTTTAGTGGATCACTTTTCAATTTTTTATCGTTTGCTACAATTTTAATGACATTTGTCTTAAATATATTCAGTTAAATAATTTATCAGTTGCATTAATTTTAATTATATGTAGCTGATATAATACGCAATTTAATATAATTTATGGTTTCCTTAAATTTTAATATCGGAAAAGTTTACTACTGTCCATTTCTCGATATTTGATCGTTTACTTTAATTATTATGCTTAATTGAGTAATTTAATAATAATTACAAAAAAGCGCACCTTGGGTGACTATTTTTTGCAAAAATTTGCACAAAACTTTTTTTTAGTTCCTTTCCTTTAACCTATCCCTTCCTCTGTTTACTACATTTCATTACACACCAATTCTAGTTTTCATTAGCATGGTTAAATAACGTCATACAGAAATTCTTACGTTTAGATGAAAGGAATTACATCAGAGGACTTTATTACCAACTTAAAAATACGTATTTGAACTTGAAACGATCTTTTACAAGATAGACAATGAACTTAGTTAAAGAGAAAGAAACGGAGATTATAAATACGTCTTCAGTGTCTAAAGAAATAATGAGACTTCAATTTCTCCTAACTTCAGAACCATGCTGATGAATGATTTTAAAGCTCCCGTTTACCAGCGATTCCGATTTCGTGAGAATAATGTTAATCCTATGAAATTTCTTCTTTCCTCCTCACCTACACTATTTTATCTATTCGAATGCAGAAAAGTGAATTTGAAAGAGTATAAAGTGATAAAGGTTTTTGCTGGATTATATTTCACCTCTCCCTCGATTTTTGAAAATACTTTTAGATATTTTTAAAGACCAGAAAACTCTCTCTTTCTACCAAATGAATAATTAAAATGAACATAAAAGTATTATTAGAAGTCGGAGGTAAAAAAAACATTCCGCAGAAACCTTATTTTTTGTTCTTTCAGATACACATTTTTTTTTTTTTTTTTTTTTTTTTTTGCTTTTCAAATAGATTAAACAATCTTGGTTTGATGAAAAAAATAAGAATTCTGTCACATGAATTTAATCCATTATAATGCTTGGTAGACCGGAGCTGTAAGGTTCAGCTGAAGTTCCATCACAATGGTGGAATCAGAACTCAACACCATGATTGGAGTCATCTAACTCCAGAGATAACTTTACATTATTTTACGAATTTTCTATTGCCGGTAATTCAGAAAAATTTCCAAGCAAAACCAGTATACCGGAAAATTAACTGGTATTTCTTACCAATCGGAAATATAAAATAAAAAAATTCTTATGACTATGATTATTTATTAACGTCGCACTGAGGCACTGAGAAGCATCACTAGGGCTATTGGAGACGGACTTCGTAATTTTGAGCATTGGCCAAAAAAGTTATAAGGAGGTACCTCAGTAAAAGCAGAAAAGCCTTGTAAATGTAGTATTTTGAGAGTGGTTTTGAAAATTAATTGATTTATGGACTTTTTTTTGAGTAATGTACTATTCTTTAGACTGTAGCTGCTCTCTTCAACAACAACGGCAGAAGCTAAAAAGTCCAATAGCTAACCCGAGAGAGCCGTCTATTTTAGTCTGGTTGGTGAAGGCGTAACAAACAGCTACCGATCAATTTTTCTTGGGGCTCAATGGTCCAGCGTTTGATACGCAGCCACCGACACTCTCCTTCCACGACGAAAAAAACCATAAGCGGTCGAAGTGGTGTTTTAGGACTCTAACACTAGATGGCAGCACAGTCTAGAACTACTGGTTGCATAAGCCGACCACACAAAACACTTGCATTTGTGTGTCGAAGATAACCGCACATAAATCCTGACCAGTGATATGTTCCGTTCTGCTACAAGCTACGCCACCGAGCTGAGGAAACCAGA
>BMAW01106496.1:549848-583956 GCA_019974015.1 Nephila pilipes
TGGTTTGTTTCCCGCTCAATCTCACTTCCCTTCAGAAAACGTCTGGTTTTTCTAAAATCAGCTCGATAACAGCTTGTAACTTAGAACGGAAATCTACGGCTATTAATTTGTGATGCACACATTCTGAAACACACACTTTTACACATATATATATTTAGAAATATATATATATATATATATTCTTTTCTTATAAGAAATAAGAGAAGATATTCTTAAGATCTGGTTATAGTATATCATATACTGTTATTTGTTGGCATCCAGATTATAAACATTCTATGAGAATTTTTCATTTACTTCTTGAGTATTTTCCCTTTGTTTTTTAAATAATTTATAGCTCAAATGTTGAAATTTATTGATTCTATGTTTGATATATATATCTTTAATTATTTAAAAATGTCTTATATACTATTGAACATTGCAAGTTTCTTTTCTCAGGAATTGAAATTAATTTAGTTGTGTTAAATAATTTTTCATGTACGTGATTGCAAAACACTGAAATTTTAATTATATAACATCAATTAAAATTTATTTGTAATTTGGCATTTAATAAATTATTTACTTTTATTATCATACATAAACTGTTCTGGTAATTTAGAAATAAAAATCTCACTTCATTATTAAAAATTAATTTGTGAAGACGAAAATCTGAAGGTACAATTTTATATCGTAAAATTCCTTATGGAACCTTACTTATTGACTAAATATTCTTTCGACTTGAAAAATTAACAACAAGCTGACTTTAGATATTTTATAAATGTCATTTCAAAATATTTGCTTAATCCAGAAATTTGATCGCAAAATCATCCAAAGCACCTCAAAATCTTTTCTATTTTCTGTTAGTCAAATTACACAAGTATGTTCGACGAATACAATTTGTATCTTTCATTTTCCCACTTTTAATGATGTATGCGAATTATAATTAAGATTTTATTTCTTAAAACAAACATTTTAATTTATTTAATTAATCTTTTATTAACAAAAAAGACAGTTTACTAAACTTATTCACTATTATTTCACTTAATAAATCAAAACATCTCTTATATACATTTCCGTTTTGTATTATTAAAGTGTGTGTATTTGTGTTGTTGAAGTTTTAATAAACGTATTAAGCAAAAAAGATGAAAAGTAAATCCTATTGTGGCCTTGGGGAATATTAAAAGACATGGCAATAAATAAAATAACTTAGACAAAATCAATTTGAAATTAACTGCCCTGTAATTCATTTCTTATTTTCGATTTATTACGCTAAAATAATGAGAATAAACATCATAAAAACACAATATTTTTCATTGCTTTGTAACGAAATGTAACATATGTTACAGCGATTTGTATGCATTATATGTTACATTTTAAAAAATAGAAATATCTAAGTTTCTGTATCAGAACAAAAATCGAAATAGAGTTCTATTCAATTCTGTTCGTAAAAAATTCGTACTCGGAACAGTAGAGGGATTTGATTTCGAACAGCATTAAGGTATTAAATTCATTCTTTGATTGGTGTTTAAATGTTATTTGATACGCGTAATTTAAATTCCTAATAAATAGAAAAAATTACAAAATACCGAGGAATGGAAAGAGTTATTTATGTTTTCCCCCCTTAAATAGTAAATTGAGTGAGTAATCAATTATTTAATCTATTTGTGTGTATAAGAACAGATAACTTCTAAAATAGCAGTGTTTTAAAGTGTTAAATATAGAATAAGAACACGATTATAATTTGAATGAAAAAAAAGTTGAAAACTTTTTAATATCAGAGGAATTCCGAAGACTGAAAAAAAAAATGGAAGTTGTGCGTGAAAAACACGGCAAGAACCAATAAAGTTTCTTAAGGATACGCAATAAAGTGTATGATTATTTAATTTTATAGATCAGTTTGAAAAATAATAAAACGCAAAATAATTTCTCGTCTGCAAAACGGTTGGATTTTCACCCCGGCTCCTATCATACTTGGCAAACTAAAATGTTTATTTTTTTTTTTTGGAATCCAGGCTACCAGATTGACGTCTTCAGCTCGCTACTATCGTCACAGCTGCTTTAACCAGTGGTTACTGAAAATAAATTATTATATGATTTTATTTTATATGAAAGGTTTTCTAATTAAATATTAAAACAATTCATTTTTAAAATGCCCTTTTATTAGTTAACAGGGATGCTTTTTTTATGGTTCTTACTTAAAATACTGAGTATTAAAATTATCAATAAATTGTGAACTCTTTATTTTTTAATCCTAATATATGAAGCGTAAAGGATTTATTTACGTTCTAAAAATATTTTGACGTAATTTTCCGTGGCAACCATGTCCGAAATTGTATATCCGATGTACATTTTTACTGGAACGTTCTTTTTAGTGCAGTATATTTTTAAGAGCGGAAGGTTTATGTAGTAATAGAAATTGTATTTAAAATAATACATTTAAAATACTTATAAAAAAACTAATTTTTTCAGGAAATGAAATTTCCAGAAATACTGTGGTCTATTGTTAATGATGAAAGGATAAATGCTGTTAAATGGAATCTGAATGGTGATAAAATTTGTGTTAATTACGATTTGATGCGAGACGAAATTCTGAATAACAACAGCATTTTTAAGACAAACAGTCCTTCAAGTTTTGTTCGTCAATTAAATCTTTATGGTTTTCGAAAGTGTAAGGGATATCGAGAATATTCTAAAACGATTCACAAGTATGAAAACCCATTATTCATAAAAGGACGCAGAGATTTGCTTGATAAGATGAAGAGACAAATAGGAACTAATTCAAGACGGCGGAGATCGAAATCTCGGTCAAACAAGTATTTAAAACGCCGAAATTTTGATCAAGTGCAGGAATCTAACGTAAGTTCAGAAATTTCAAAATAATCTTTGTTATTTGGAACCATCTTATTTTAAGCTAATTGGCGTATCTTAGGAATTGTGTAATCACTAAATTCCTATTTTATAGCCAAATTTTTAGTTTTACCTTTGACAAAATCAGATTATTTTCTGTATTAAGTGTTTGTTCATTGTAAAACATATAATATCCATTCAATAAATATTTTAGACTGCGTTTTTAAACTAAAAGATAAACAATTTTAAAATTAAAAAAGTACTTTTAAAATAAAAAATTTAGAAACTTATTCGTTTCAACAAATAGAGATAATTATTACAGTTAATTTCGTTGGATAGGTGTGATATCTTCATTTGAATTCTTATGCAAGAAATTTTGAGTTTTATACAATTTTATGGAACTTTAAGCCATTCAATAAAAAACCAAACAGATTTAAGTATGTTCATTATTCATTAGCATATAAACTATAAGCAACATTTTTTCGCTTTTTCGTGTTGATATATTTTTTCCCGAAAATAAATGCACATTTTGGAAAGTCATATTTTTTTATAATGAAGAAAGTCGAAATAGAATCAATTGGGCTGAATGTAGTATACGACTAGATGCAAAGTTCGGATTTTTCGCCAACGTAATATGAACGGCAACGTGAGATTTGGCATGCTCAAAATTTCGGATCAAAAGCTTCATCGCCAAGAAATACAAAATGGAGCCAATTCGGGCGTATACTGCATCAGGTACCATTTCCCCCTCCAAATCTTTTGTGCTTTGAAAATAAAGTAGAACATAGTTGGTTTCTTAAACTTATATTTTGTTCGATTTTTGTGTATTTAAAAGTAATTCCTTTATTCTTATATAATTTTAAGTTTTATATTTATGTAATACTTCATTTCACTATTAGGTATCAAATATAATTAAAATATTTCTGTACGAGATTAAATATACTTATATATTATACATGAAATAAATTTTAACTCCTTTTTATAGAGCTTAAAAACCTATAGATGATTTCTTTATTTATGATTACTTTGAAATTCCTAATTTTTTCCCCAATTGATCTTATCCTTTTATAAAAAATAGCTTTTTAAAAAATAAATTATATTAAATATATTTATCACAAATAATACAAGAATATTGTTAAATACTAAATCCCATTCATAGAATTTTCTATGTTTTCTCAAATAAAAAAAAGACCTTAGAAAATTACAAGTTTATTAAATTCCTATAAATAGCCGTTTTAAATTTCTGCCGATTTTTATATGATTTTAAAAAAAAGCATAATCTCAAATTATGAAAAATATATTTTTTTTATATATTTATTTATTGTCTGTGTTTTATGGAATACAACTAATGATTTATGCTATACTTCAATTTTAAATGAAATAATCTTTTTTTTTTTTTTTTTCAAATTAATGCTTAGTAAAAGTATTGATTTTCCTTAATTGTGTAACAGTTTCTTAATATCAAAATATGCTTTCAAATCTCTAATAACTTTTATTATCTCCGATTAATTAAAATTTTCTTTCTGTGGAATATAACATTATTACTGTTATTATTACAGAACAAGCCTGGGAAAACGAAAACCAAAGAGGAAAAGACTTCTGAAGTATTAAGGGAAATAACTAACAACCCTGCACTAAATCACAATCGAGATCCAAATGCTATGTTCCAAGCACAAGATATGTGGTGGAATAATATTCCCAACAGTCTGTCAAATATTTTGTCTTGTTCTGGCGAAAATGCACCCCCTCAAAATTGGTTGCCTATGCAATCCAATTATTACAATCCGTTCGAATGTATGGATTTCAGTATGATACCTCAAGATTTCCAAGCTAATGAAAACTTATGCAATGTAGATATGACGATAGCTGGTAAAACGAGAATGTTAGAGCATTATGGAAGAAATGGCTACTTTTTTCTCATGCCAAATTATATGTCGTATCTGAACAGCATTATGTGTCCCGATATGCCCTTTTATCCAGGTATCATGCCCTTTCATAATATACCAATGAAATTGGAGCCTGAAGACCTCAATCAATCTTGTGACAGTCATGAAATTTTTCCAGATTAAATAGAAATAATCTAAATATTTAAATATTATTTCTGTTGTTTTATTATGTCTATGGAACTGATATGAATGGAAATTTCGTTTCCATTTTGGGAGTGTGAGTGAAATATATAATTTCATTTGAAAGAAAAGAAAGATATGAACTTTTTAGAAGTGATTAGATAAAGTTAATTGAAAAATATTTCAATTTTAATGTATGTTTATTTTCATTATACTGTTTTTCATAAAGTGAGTTCATCCCACACTAATATATTAAGCATAGTTGTAGTGAAGGATTTACTTAGTAGATTTTTATAAAATTCCTTTGAAAATGTATATTTTTTTCATTAATAAAACAACTGAAATTAAAACATGATTTGATTATTTCTAAAAGTAAGATTCTCATTCTCTTTCTGAACACATAGTATAACAAATCCTCAGACGGATGGGAAGGAAGGGTAGGCATTTCTAAAACAATCACTTTATTGACAGCTCAGTTACAAATCTACAGAACAATCAAACTAGAAATCTATACTATCTATTTCCCCGCTCAATCCCCCCTTTGGCTCCCCTACGCCTGGCTCCCCGCTACGCTTGGCTTCCCTTCTCTTGAAAGCATACACTATATATACACACATAATAGTCTTAATTTGCATATCTCAGTTCTCTTCTTCGGAGGAAGTCCTCTGATACAAATAAGTGCTAATTCCCCAAGAGGACTATCAGTGACAAGGTCGCTGATAGATCCGTCCCAATAGTACAAATTATAAATGAGACTTTTTGAAGATCCTTATTTATATGAACATCCATAAATATGGAGTGACATATTCAACTCAAATAGAAGTACTAAGATATAAGAGAGAAAAGGTATTTCTTAAAATTATTTTTTTTTTGTATTGTATATTTCGATATTTTTTAAACTACAAAACGTACTAATAAGACGTTACTTTTTTTATTAGTTTTTTAACGAAAATGAATTAAAATTTATATCTTTTTCAATTGATCTAATAAATTACAAAATATTTTGTTCGTTTAGAGTTCTGATAAAATAAGATATAATTTAAAGATATCTATGTTCTAATGTTTTTTAATTATTGATATTTTTATTAAAAGAATTTTAAAAAGTTCAGATGGAATTCTGCTAAAACCAAAATTCCTTTCTAGATAAAAGATTTTTCAGTATTTTTAAAATTTAAATATTTTTAAAGTATTAAATGCATATTATGCTGGATAGTAAAGTTAATTTAAAACCTTAAATATTATTTATTGTAATATAATGTACTAAATACTGATTCTTATTGACAAGAAGTGAGTCTATTACATATGTCATTCATTTCATTTAACAGGAACTACATACTTTATCTTCCATTTTATTTCTTTAATAAATAAGATCCTTGAAATTATGTTATACACTTATTTCTTTGTTCCCAAATTCATTCTGAAAAAATATTATTTATTAAGAGATTTATAAAAATATTTTAAAGTAATTAAAAGAATGTTTTGTGTCAATACAAATAAACTTTAGTTTTGGACTGGGACAAACTTCCTTTCAAATGAGAAATAAAAAAGATCGAGATATCTCATATTAATAATTGAAAATTAAATGAAGGCACAGTAAAAACTGTTTTGTATTGTGTAAGTGTTAAATGAACCACACACACACACACACACAATCAAATATAAATTAGCACTCAGAACATTCTATAAATTTACTTTAGAATAATTAACGGGAGCAATTTTTACTGCGTCTGATTAATTGATTGATTAGTTTTATTAACGTCGAATTGGAAACAACACGAGGGCTATTTTTCGACAGATCTTGTAATTTTGAATCTAGCTTAAGATACCTGAGCTGGCACATCCATCTCCTAACTTCCACTCCACGCCGACTGCAGGACTTTGAGCCGCGACAGATTTAAAGTGCATCATGGTGGGTCTTTAGTGGCAGTAAAACTCGAACTCACGACTTGATTGAAATTTTCGACCGCAAATCCACTACCATGACCATTAAAGTACCATGGCCCCTTACAGTATCTGAGTAGATTTAAATTTTGCTAAAAAGTTTTTAAGAATTCACATTTCCAGCACCAGTAAATAAAACTCAGATTAGGAAGGAAAGAAACATGCGTTGCAACTTTTAATCATATACTAGAATTTTTATCTTGCATTTAATATAAATTGGCTATCTTATGCTTAATATTATTTCATAGATTTTTTTTTTTTTTTTGTCATACAGTATTCTGAAAAATACGTAAGTTTTATAGCTTAGTCTTGATAAAAATTTTACTGAATGTTTGTCGCGCTAACCTCTTTGTAGTTAAATATACTTCTGGTGGGAGAAGCATAAATGGCTACCATTATTTCCTTCGGTGACGCACGATGACTTAAATACAAATAAACCTGTCGAGAGAATATATTTACTACCATAACTATTTCAGAGTCTCACTGAAAGAAGAAACTGATAAGGAAAACAACTATTCTCCTAGGTAGGAGTTCAAAACAGTCATATTTTTCGTTGTAGAAAATGTTTTACATGGAAAATTTTTACGTATATTTATCTAATTTTTTTGGCAACTTTTATATAAAATTGAGCACTGTGTGATGATTTTTACACTTATATTCAAAATATTTAATTTCTTCGTACAACCTAGGTCATAAGTTAGAAATGTCTTCTTAAAAGTCAAGGTACTTCGTTCGATTATTAAGTTTTTGAAAGCAGAATATTTTTACTAGTAATTTTGGTAAATAAATATTTCTTTTATGTTAAATTTAGAAAACTGAGAATATATAAATGGAAAACAAAATAATGGAAACTCTTGTAATTTGAATAGTTGTATCTTAATATTTTAAATAAGATAAAATTGTTTTATACTATTCCTCTTATCAAATATTTCTAATTTCCGCTGACAATTAATTTGGAGGAAATCGTCCTCTCGTTTGTCTTTCAAGATATTCTCATAAAGATGAGATAAAAATCTAACATTATGAAGTTCAAAACCTTCTCTTCATCTTCATGATAATTACTAAAGTGCTTTATTGTATGGACGGCACCATTAACCGTCTGAAACAATGAACAATCTACAGATAAGATTACCTGACCCATTGGATGACGGGGATTCATTCAAACAGTTTTGAGGTATTCCTCCATTTTTCAGAATGGGACTATTGGTTCTAACTAGTTCACTTCCAGCGTATCACATTAGATACGCTCCGAGAATGTCTTCTACGGCCCAACGTATCAACAGAGATGCGCTTGATGAGAATGTTTTATTTGATTTTTTTTAATGTTACTATATGGCGTTACAGTACCGCGAAATCTATATAGATAGGTTATTTGGAATGTTCACTTTGGTGATATGGGCTTGGATTTCACTTCTGGCTGCCAGGAGGGGAAGGGGTGATTGTTAAAAGCACGTGTCTCGGCGCGGCTCTTTAAATGTAATGATTTGATTTAAAGGGTGCACTTGCTTTCGGCTTTCTTTTTTCTTTCTTGCTTGCTTCTTAAAAGTCTGAATGATAATTTATGGATGTTTATGGGGATTAGGGCTTTGGGTAGCAGATGCTCTCAGCTGTTCGTTTCATTCGGTCGGTTTTTATTTGTAGCAACAGTCATGACGAAAAGAAAGTATTTATCAGACACTGAGATTTGCGATTTAATGAATGAATCTGACAGTGATGTTAGCGAAAATAATCCAAATCTGTACATAGCCATTAAAGGGGAAGGGGAGGACGAAAAAGATGTGCCCTTTGCTCAAAATTTTGAGTAAAGCGTCAAAAGTTGACAAAATATGTGCGTAAGAAATGTGACGTTGGACTGCATTTCTTTTATAAAAATACCATACAGCAAAATAAGATTCGTTTTTTATATCTTAATGTTCCATGTAAAGGTACATCATTACTCCAATAAATTTATGTAAAAAATATAAGTATATTTTGTATTTTCTTAAAATATATGATTTTTTATGTAATAATTTTATGTAAAGAGCATGCAATTTTCGATTAAATCTGCTTTTCTTTCGTACATATTAAGTTTAATGCATTTTAAATAATAAAGAATACCATTAAATAGCATCATGAAACATCTGTCACCTTGTTTTAGAGGTAGAACAAAGCAGTCAAGTTCGAATGACTCATCGGGACGTCGGCAAACATAAGCATTTTTTTTTTGTGGTGGGAAACCTAGCGAAAGCCTATTCCTCAGATAAATTACATCTTTTCAGTCATCACGGCTCAAGGTTTGACGCTCTCTACAACACTGAATGTTTTCTTTGCATTGATGTTAGTAATAAGAGTTTTTCGCTTTGAAACACAACTATAGTAATCTAACCTATGAAATTTTCAAGCAACTGTTCTTCTTCAAATGAGATCCTTTCGACCAGGTACAGATCTGCTGTTATTTGCCCAACAGTGGTTGTGTGTTTTTGGCAAATATTTCATGCCATTGTTCGTTGGTACTTCTCTCTCTGATAATTTTCTTTTTTATCTCCTTTCTCAACGTTTTAAAGCCACATTTTGTTCCTTTTTGATACCTATTATAATTTTAGATTCAGTTTCTCTTGCCACCTTATTCTCCTATTTATGCCGGTTTAGGCAATGTAGCTCTTACTGGCCAAGCACCAATAATTACACCTTTCTGCGAATCGCAAAGATTTGGCATTGTAAAATAATATTACCTAATTCGTGTTTCATGTATAACTATAATTTAGAGTAGCCATTTGACTTTTTCTACACCATTTGTATACGAATATACAGTAAACATCGATGTGTACCAAATTAGTGCGTAAGATCTTGTTTTGCCATTCTTTATCGGTAGATATTTCCATTGCTTTGTCAATCATTTGTATTTATTACCATAATAAATATTATTTAACATGAATATATTACCACTTTTGGTTTATTTAAGAAACGAAAGCAAGTCGAATGATTAGTGCAGCTGTTTATAGGTCGGAGTTTAGTTTTTTGCAGCCGGGGCCTAATAGTTTTAATCTATGTTTACTTTCTCAGTTTCGGGAAAAGTATCCATTACGTAACACATCGATCAATAACTCCCGAGACTAACCCAGAGATGGCGCTCGTAGTAAACCAGTAACCAGGTCTTTCTAGAGTACTAACCTTTGCTTCAAACATGTCAAAATTTTAAGTCGATCGGACCAGGAAAAAGGTTTTTTGAAGTGAAGTGAAAAAGGTTTTTTCCAAGTGGGTGCCGCGATTGCTTTCGATGGAACAAAAACAGCAACGAGTCGATGATTCAGAAAGCTGTTTATCGCTAAGATTTGGAAAAGCGTTGGAACGATTGTATCACCCTAAAAGGTGATTAACAAAAGGTGTTATGTTGATGAATAAAAAAAAATTTTGCAAAAAAAATGTTGTTTTCAATATTAGACTCGGGAGTTATTGATCGATGTGTTAAATATTGTTAATTTAAATATTTTAAATATTATTAAAAATGTTTTCCTAAACTGTTTAAAAAAGGCTTCCATCAAGCGGAGTAATAGATTTGATAAGTGTAAAAGATTTTTTTTTTTTTTTTTTTTTTTTTGCTAGATGATAATTCAATGGCTCCGAGTCAAACAAAACATTGCGATTTAAACTTATTCAAAGTTTTCTGTGACAATTTTATAAGAATCCTAAACATTAGTTAAAACTATTTTATGCATTTTTATTGTTTACTTAAATGCGCGTTATCTAGATCTTTCAAATGTCACAAGAAGTTTTGCATGAAAATATAATTATCACTCAAACTAATATTTAATATTGTTTCAGCTCCTGAAGTTTATCACACTAAAGAGAAAAAAATAATAATTTGGAGTTTATGAAATTCAATAATAATAGTAAATTTCTTATTTGTGATGATAAAAAATTTATTGAAGTTTAAGTCAGTCTATAAAAATAATATTCTGTTGGTTGATAGGTTTATTGAAGATAAAATGACTGACATAGCAATGAGGAACGAGCTGTAAATCGTGAAGAAGAATTTGCTTGAAATAAATTTTGATGGCACATATCAAACCGAGTTGGGAAAAACCCCAGTATTAATACACTATCATTAATAATTTGAAAAGATCTTAATAAATTGAATAATGCTAATATGTTACGTTTATATACTTGTATATGTATATGTTTATTTTCACCATCTAATTAAGAGTATTTTATTAAATAATCATAATACACGTTTATGCTGAGCTAAAATGAATAATACCTTATGCCTATGATGGAGTTTAAAATTTTTAAAAATGAATATCACGAGTTTCACGGCACTTACACGTTTCATTCGATATATCCATTTTACAAGTGAAAAATATGTAATTTTAGATACATTCTTAAGATTTATATCATTCCCCTGCTATTTTAAAAATAAAATCGATTATATTCTAAGATATATTATTGTTTCAATGTACATTCTGCTTTATATATTTACAATATGATATCAGATCTGGGTAACTAATCGTTAAATATCTGTCAGATAAGTAAAACTTTTCCCCTGAATTTTTACAGTTTACATATATATGACTTTTTACGGGATGAGGGAATATGGCTAGCAGAGTTGTTATCAAATGCTTCTCGTTTTCTTCGACCAATTGTCTTAAGTTGAAAGGTAGAGAATTATGAAGTTTTTAGTTAGCAAGAAACAACTTCACAATTCTCGTTACATAATAATTTGATCTTATTAAAGTATCCTTTAATCAGTTATGTTTGGAATTATTTCGTAAGAAAATTATTAAGTTACATAAGAATTGCATATCGACATCTAAATAAAATTCTGTTTTACTCGCAATTCTCAAAAAAAGCAATAAGGTTTCAGTGGGTCACATAAAAAAGTTTGAGAAACACTACTATAGAGAAACCTCGATTTGCCTTTTTATTTTAAAGAAAAATCTCTGTTTTAATTCCAAAACGTCGCGATCAAAAAAAAAAAAAAAAAAAAAAAAAATCATTTCGCAATCTACACGAAGTTTTTTTTCCAACGCAAAATTTTGTTACATTCGTGAATAAATCTTGTGAGATATAAATCTTGGTATTCTGTTTGCGTATTTCTTTGTTTTATGACATCTTGTATTGTAAATTTCTTCTTTCTCCGTCGTATATCATTAATATCGTACTTTAACCTTTTATCAGCTTCTAAAAAGCTACTAAGTTTCGTTCAAATTTTAGATCAGCAAAATAAATAAATCACTCTCGGAGTTAATATTGTTTCAATATTTTGAATAAAAACATTTGAATCGTTCCTTGATCTTTTTATTGGAAATTAGAATGAACAAAATATTGAAAAGAGAGAGAGGTTTTTATTATTTTGTTTTAATAGTCCGACTTTTCTTAATATGTAGAAAAGTTCGCAGCTCTTGTTATATTATTTAGCTTGAGAAAAGTAGAAATTATTTAAATTCTCTTTCACAGTTTGGCAATACATTTCATTGATTTTTAAAACTTTAAATTGCTTTTTTTGAGTTTTTTATTTTTCATGGCGTTCATCAAAATAAAAAGTTAAAACCTTTTCTAAATTCCTTCTATTAGTTCAAAATCTCCCTATATATATTTATATATCTTGTTCAAATTTTCAATCGTTAATAAAATACTTTTTATCTATCCCCTCAAGTTCAAATATATTTTTTTAAACTTATAGTGGATGACACTTGATTTTGATACAGTTTTTTCATATATTAATTCATTAATTAAATTTAATTGGCGAAAATGCAGTTTAGCCCGACCACTTGTGGAGATTTCAAAAATTGCCAAACTTGGCGATTTTTTTTTTTTTTTGGCTGAAAGTTAATTTCGCGAACCGGAACAGGGTAGACACATTTGGCAAAATTCCGCCAAATAATTCCTATCGCCAAGGGTGATTGGATTAACCTGCATTCTAACCATTATTTTATAGGAAAAATAGAATAATAATTAGTAAAAAATAGAATAAAAATTAGAAAGTGAATAAGAAAATAGTAACAAACAAAAATAATAGTCCAACATCATATATAGAAAGGAAAATGGAAAGTAACAAGGAAACTCGCTTTCTATTTTGGCATTTAATATTGTGATTCTGTCATATGTATATACATATTTATATTAATTGTAATTATTTAATAAAAAGTAACTAAAATAACATTTTTCTTTGTTGACCTAAGGAGAATTGACTTAATTTCTTTTTTTCATATTAATGTTATAATAAACGTAACATTTTGAAATTTTTTTTGGTTGCTTTGTTTAACATCTTTGACAATTATATGTATGAAATAAGTATTTAAGTTGAGGGTTATTTTCAAGAAAGCTCACAAAATTTGATATAGTTGTTTTTTGCTGTTTTTCGTTGTGTCAAAAAATAAAAAAAAAAGTGTAAAACTGTTAACTACTAATACAAATAAACCCAGGCACAAATTTGTGAGAAGCACTTCTTAGAAATTGAGCAAAAATGTGCCTAAAAATATTAATATGTCTAAATGTAATAGGCATTTTAAAATATTGAAATATTTTGAAAAATATTTAAACTTGAAATACCTGTTTGAAAAAAAGTTTTTTCCCCTGGAATCCCTATTTTTATTCGCGAGTAAATAGAGAGAATAAAAACATTTTCTTATTAATATCTAATTAGAAAAAATTGCTGCAGAGTAATGTCCCTTTAAAATTATTTTGAGGACATTTTTGTGGCATTGTACAGGGTGTTTCATGGTAACTTCTTCAATTAAATGTAATTAATTCGAATATCTATATATAATTAAGGGATTACCATAAATAATTTTTACGATTGTATAAATGTTTAAATAATAGCTCCCTCTAGTCCTTAAAGTAATAAATCTGCAGCATTTTGTAATTTAATAATTTTTAGAATCAATATTTTGTCAATTTTACAGAAATTTTAGATATTTTCATACCGCAGCTTAAAAAATCCGATTGGTCATTTTTGGCAATGTTTCCCAACCTTTTATACCTGCGAACCGGCGAAAATAGGAAAAATATTTCGCGTCAGCCAAATTAAAAAACAATATTCTCTTTTTTTTTTTTTTTTTATTATTATTCATTCTTACCGATAAATTCTGGAATATGTCATGAAAGAATACCAAGCATATATATCGTGCAAAATAATTTTCCATTCTGTTTTAAAATATGATTTTACAGATAAAATCAGTTTTTTTTTTTTTTTTTTTAAAACTTTTTTTTAAATTACATATGTTCACACATATGTATGTAAAAATATGTCTGCCGATTCAAAATCTGTGCTCTCGAATTTTATCCTACTTCCTATTATCTGAAATTTTGCTTGCACGAATAATTTCGATGATTAAATTCAATACTATGATGTACTCAACCAGCGATAAACTTAGGAGGGAAGTACTATTCGTACCATTACTAAACGAAAGCTTGATAATTTCTTTTTACTTATATTAATTTAAATTAAAATTGTATGGGAATATGGGAAAAGATTTATTCTTGTAAAGGCAACTAAGGTGTTCAGTGTTTTATTATACCCTTTCTGAGGCTCTATCGAAAAATCTACTATCTTAAAAGGCCAGTTCATGTATATTCTAGTTGTACTTCTTGTATGAAACATGTCCAATAACTCTTTTAAGTTGTAATATACTAATTCCATGTGCACCGCATGAACAACAGGAATGGATGGTAAATTATTCCCGCTAAGCAACAAAACTATTTTAAAACTGAACTAGGTAGAGTCTATAAATATACATCATTCTTATGAATTATATGATATTCCTTCTGTTCTTGCATAAAGCCATAAATATTGAAATTCAACACAATCGTTTCGGCTTTCCTTTTTTTTTTTTTTTTTGAAGGGAAGCTAATTTCCTGAGATGAAATAGAATTAAAAATGTTCCAACATATTCTTCAACATTCGAAGCCTTGAAACGTAATATCTCTGTTTGATATTTGGAAAAATTCGAATCGCGATTAAGATCGTTCATTCCTTTCGGTATAAGGTTATGTGGAAAAAAGTCCGAGAATCATGTATACCATAATTATTTTCAAACATGCGTGACGTTGACGTTTTCAAATTGCATTCATCTTCTAAGTCGACAACAAAAAATGTGGATATTTTGGAAAAAGTTGTTCAGAATGAAATACAAACAGTATAATAGACGGTATACTTTGGATATTTAACATTTTTTTTTTTCTTCGTAAAACTTTAAGAAATCAGTGGCACTATAGAGAAATAACATTCACTAGTCAGGTTTGTGAGCTTTTAACTCATTGAAACAATAAAAGATATCACCTTTATATATTCGATGAAAAAGATTCGTTACAGATTTGCAAAAACAGGCGTGTGGAATCCTACTTTTACGCCGATCACCTATTACATTGCTGAAATACAAATGAAAAACTTTTTTCAATGCCGTAGTATTTTTGAATAATTTTTATCTATTTTCTAAAAATGTACCTTCTCCACAAATTTAACAAACGCTATCTGCTATGTCGTTATATTTTTCATACTTCTAATTTTTTATTATTTAGTTACTAGACACCTAAGGGGTTATTTTTTTAAATGGAATAATTTTGGTGTACAGGATCACTTTTCAATTTTTTTTATCGCTTGCTTTACTTTTAATATCCGAAAAGTTTACTATTGTCCATTTCTCGATATTTCCTCGCTTACTTTAATTCATATAGTTAATTTAGTAATTTAATAATAATCTTTTAAAAAAGCGCACCTTAGGTGGCTAAATCTGTTCTTTGCAAAACTTTGCATTGAGCTTTCGATTGGTTTTAAATTACATATTATTTTTATACATTGATTCATTTTGAAATTCGTATTAATATACATTCATATTACGCCACGACTTCCCCCTAATAGCAGATGTTATTACTATGTTTTCTTTGCCAGGGATCAGTTTGGCGATGGTTGGCGAGAGCGTTGGTCGGTAAGGTAGTACAATGTTGATGTTATGTGAAGGTGTGTGCACATCATACATAATAATGCAAATAAAATATCTTTATAACAAACTGGATTGCCTGATCTATATTCCAGGATGCCATGCTGCCTTATCGATATATTTATTTGCCACGTGCACAGCTTCTTAATGTGATTTAGAACTCTTTCAAAATGAACTTGTTAGCAAGCTTTCTTATGAAATTAAAGAAACAAATAACTGAACTTTTAATCATTCTTCATATAAAAATGAAAAAAAAAAAAAATGCAATAAACTGTGGAATACATCGAATGCTGCCAAAAGTCTTCTAAATTTTTCATGCAATAATGCAATACTTTTTGAGTGACTTAGTACGTTCTGCACAACAATTACTATACAAAGTATACAGAAAGATTTTTTTTTTTTTAATTTCAGTACAATTTGAGCATAAATTTACTAACGCATTTATTATGAATTTTTTATAGGCCACAATAATTATACTATATCTATTTTGTTATTAAACAATTAAGCAACTTTA
Source organism: Nephila pilipes (assembly GCA_019974015.1). Classification (NCBI taxonomy): domain Eukaryota; kingdom Metazoa; phylum Arthropoda; class Arachnida; order Araneae; family Nephilidae; genus Nephila; species Nephila pilipes. The sequence goes on from BMAW01106496.1 coordinate 566,108, forward strand.
ATGTTTCACTTTTGTATTTCCCAAACAACAGCCAATGAATTATTTCATGATCATATTCATGTTTTCAGAGGGTTACTTTTTTAAACATAATTATATATTTTCACTTCAATTGTAATTTCATTGTTGCCCGTGTTATATCTAAAAGTGCACTTAACCTGGAAATTACAAAAGAAAAAGTTTTCTTTTATCGCTTTACAATAGTCAAAAGATAAAATGAAACAATAAGCCTCCAGAAGTTTTCTCTACTGATGTCCGGGAATATAGGGTTATTCAAAATCAATCAATCGATTTCAAAATTTCATACTTTTCAAAAACAAACATACATAATACGCGAATCAAAGGGAAAATATAGAAGTTTGTTTTTTTACAAACGTTCGATATAACTTCCAACAGTTATACGTGCAATATCAATTCGATACGTATATTCCTGCCAAATACGTCGTAAAGAGACAGTAATAATTGATTGTACAGCCGTAGAAATCAGTTGTTTAAGTTCACATAAATTCGTGGGCATGCTGTCAAATAAATTTTATATTTTACACACACTCCAAAGGAAGAAATTGCATAGGGCCAAATCAGGTGAGTTAAGTGGCCATCAGTGTAACATCAATTCATCTGGTTCCCTGCGATCTGTGTTTAAACTGCAATTCGCAAATAGCATATCAAAGTAATAAATCAAAAGTTCCTACCTGTCGGACGGTGGTCATCATCTTTTGCATCATCAGGTCAGGATGCTGAGGATCAATTTATCAACACAGACTCAAATAAAGTCAATCGAATGACATCAATTTCTTTAATTTAACTTTAAGATGTCACAACACAACAAACATTAACTATAATTAAATATCCTAATTCGCGTATATTTCAAATTCACTTACATGGTTCTTTTTAAGCATCTCACTCATCTCTCTACTTCAGATCTGACAAAAATTCTTTTTTTTTCTTTCTTTTTCACATCTGTCGCCTAGCGCCCTCTATCGTTAGTTTCAACACACTGCTCCCCGAATGACCAAGGGGTTCATTCAAATTTTACAATTAATGACATATTATACAAAATAACGTTCTTACATCAATGAAATTACAATTTTACAAATATGAATACAAACAACATAAATGTCAAAATATACCTGCATACAATTTCCAAACGATAATATTTCTTAAATCTCAATACTTGAATACTATATATACAATTCTGAATACCAAAAATAAAAATCTAGATTACTATACATTTAAAGACTTAAAAATTTATTCATTTATTTAGAGATTGTATAACAGTTGAACAGGTTTTTTAAGGACGGGTGTATCTGTTTTTACTTCACACGATCTAATCTTACCATCTCTACTAGGAAATGTAGTAACGATTCTACCTAACTGTCAAAAATGTCTAGGAAGCGTATCGTCATGAATTAATACGATATCATTTTCTTTAAACTCCTTAATTTTACCTGAAGGCTAGTACAATGTAAGGATCGTAACAGGGAAAGGTATTCCTTTTTCCATTTTGTCCAAAACATATTAATTAATCTTTCGCGATAATTAAATCTTTTAATTAGCATTTTTTGGTTAGTAAATTTGGAATCAAAATTAAGCCTGGCTATTAACCCTGTGACCTAAGTGCATATTTGCTGGAGTTAGAGGCACAAGTTCATGAATTTCTGAGAAAACATAAGTTAGTGGAAGTGAGTTAAGTACACTTTCAATTTCAATGATTAGAGTCTCTAATTCTTCTCTAATCAAAGTAGTTTTTCTTAAAGTTTTTCGCAATGCAAATTTCACTGAACCTATCAATCGTTCATAAAACCTAACCGAACAAGCAGCTTTTTCAGCCGTATAACTCCACTGAATTTTGAGGTGAGCGTAAAAATCTTTAACTGTCGGATGGCTAATAAGAGCCCTTAAGTTTTTTAGTTCCAATTCAGATCGCTTACAAGTTCGAGCATTGTCCGTCAAAACTTTAGAACGAAAACCACGACGAGCAATAAATCTTCTTAACGCTAATAGAAATATTTCTGTGGTCAAACTGTCAGCGACTTTTAAGTGAGCAGCTCTCGTCACTACACAGGTAAATAACACAATGTAGTGCTTATTTTCACTATCTTTTGTATAAATCGGTCATCGAAGTCAATACCAACCACAGAAAAGGGAGGTGACTGTTCTAATCCAATAGCTAGTAAAGGAGAAGTAACCTATATACCTGGTGATGCACTGAATCGCTTACATACTATACATTTTCGCAGAATATTTCTTAGTTTGTCTTCCTCTAATTAGCCAATATTTTTCACGAATCTCCATCAAAGTCTGAAATTCCCCCGTGGAACACTATGCTGTGTGCATCTCATACTAACAAATTCACAAATTGATGTTTTGCACGGATAATAGTATCATGTTTAATCAAGTACATAAACTTTGATCTTTGAATTCTTCAACCAACGCAAATTATCCCGTCTTCATCAAGGAAGGAATTTAATTCTAATATCAAAGAAATATTTGAAATTGGTTTTCTTTGTTTGAAGCAAAACCGTTCTTCAGCGAAGACTTCTTTCTTTACAAATTTTATCCATAATTTTTCAGCACCATCTAATTCTTCAGCACTTAATTCATTGGATCTTTTAATCTTATTTTTTGCATTGTAGATGAATCGAAACACGAATAAACTAGCTAGAAACACGAATTAATTTTCGAAAGTTACTACACTTCTTCAAATCTATAGCTGACATCAAATTCGTTTAAATTTCGCAAGCAAAGGATTATATGTCATTTAATTTATTTAGCTTTTCACAATATACATCTGGAGAATTTTCACAAGATACTTCTGGAAAAGTATCATGCATGGGCCCTGTTGGCCACTCTTCTTTCGTGAATCGAAGCCAATCTGGACCTTTAAGCCAAACTGGGTCAGATATAAGCTTCTCTGCAAATGATCCTCTTGAAACATAATTTGTGAGATTATCTATACCTCTACAGTGGTACCAATTAGCAGGATCCGTTAAATCCTGGATTTCTGAAACTCTGTTTCTTATGAACGGTTTCCATTTAGAAGCTGTTCTTTTTACCCAATGAAGAGTGGTTAAGGAATCGCTCCAAAAATAAACTTCATTAACTGGTAACAACAATGTTGTTTTTACATGCCTGCAAATTTTCGCAGCTACTGCAGCTTCTAGCAATTCAAGTCGAGGTAGTGCTTAATCTCTTAAGATGTGCTATTCTTGATTTTGCTGTAATGAAACCAGTGTTAATAATACCATCGCTTCTCACGTAACGAAAATACGATACAGCTCCGAACGCTCTAGGGCTTGCATCGGAAAAAATATGAAGTTCGAGTTCTTTAGCCAACTCAAATGGAAGGGAAAAATGCTTTGTTTCAATCGTTAAGTTTTTCAATACAAAACCAACTGGATCAAATATCTTAGATACAGTTTGAAGTACACTACGCTTAGAATTCTTCAAATCCTCAACCATGTCAAAAAAGAGGTTGTACATCTAACTTAAAAGTGTCTTCTACAGTATTCCAGATTATTTCTAATACCTTTATAGGATGTTCATTTGACTCCCTCGCCACAGATATGTCTCTTTCGAGCCATAAACTCTTCAAATAATTTGAATTCGTTTTAAATTTTCTTAAATTTATGTTCGCATCTTTAAGTATTTCTACAGCGCTCTGAGAAAGATTTAAAACTTTATCGACTGTATTGGCACCGTAAAAGAGATTGTCTACATATAGAGCTGAATTAAGCATTTCAGAAGTTTCATGATACTCCTGATCCTGACTATATTTTCGAATGTGGAACTTAATAGTCGCTGCAAATATGACAGGGCTCGATGTCACCCCAAAAGGCATTCGAGTCATTCTCAAAATTTTGTACGATTTCGAATCATTTTCATTTTGAAACCAAAAATATCTTAAATAGTCTCTATCTTTTTCATCAATACCGATGGTCAAAAATACTCCCTGAGTATCACTACTAAAAGCATATTGATATTTGCGAAATTTTAAGAGAACATTTAAAATACTAGGGTTCATGGCTGATCCTGAAGACAGACATCATCTAGAGATTTGAATATTTTCCCTTCGATGACGCATCAAAGACTAATCTAAATTTCGTATCAGATTTAACTACAGCAGAATCAGGCATATAATATGAATTATTTCACAAATCGGAAGCACACTCCTCAGCAATATTCAAATTTAAATGTTCTTATAATCATCACAAACCCAATTGTTTCCTTTCATTTTATTTCTTAAATTATGAATTCTACATTTTACTATGGAAAAATTATTCCCCAAATTGCTGGGCACCCAATCCCAAAATAATTTTGTTTGATATTTTCCATCTTTAAATTTCAAACTACTTTCGAGTTAAGAAATAAATTCTTTATCAAATTTAGAACAATCATTATATGTATCATTTTTTCCCATTAAGTCTAATTTCCAAAAACGTGTTAAGTTTCCATTAAATGCAGCGCAAGGGCCGCGGTAGCCTAGTGGTCAAGGTCGTGGACTAGCGACCGGCGGTTTTCGTTCAGTCGCGGGTTCGATCCTTGGCCGCCAAAGACCTGCCGTGTAGTCGGGGCTGATGCACGTTTAATCTGTCGGGACCCAAAGTCCTCCCGTTGGTGTGGTGTGGATGTTAGGAGAGGGGGGTGCCAGCTCAGGTGTCGTCCTCGTCACTTGACTGTGGTTCAAAATTACGAGGTCCGTCGCCAATAGCCCTCGTGTTGCTTCTACTGCGACGTTAATAAAAAACTAAAAAAAAAAAAAACAAAAAAATGCAGCGCAACATTCGATTTTCATAGTGCAAACTTTGTGACTAAATTTGTCTGAATTGTGAAACGCGACCTTGCGCTATTTTTCCGAATAATGTATCAATTAAATATAAATATTTGTTTACTCGTTCTTTATCCCCTGAATGAATATCCCAGAAATATTGTGCTCCGATAAGTAAGTCTATCTCACTTCCACACGATTCATTTGTAATGGATACTTGAGAATAATTATTCTTGAGTGTCCTCATTAATTTATTTGTTGATGTTTTAAGGGGAGAATTGGAAATTATATCTGTGAGCAGTGCTTCAATAACGATTTTCTTTTCAAGGTCTGGGAATTGCAAATGGTGATCTGTACTACATCATATGTCTAGTTTATAGGTTTGCGAGAACCGAAAGTGTAAACTAATAAACATTCCTATCTAATGATGGGTAATTTTAATTCTTCAGCTATTTCCTTTTTTAGAAAAGATCTCTGAGATGCATTGTCAACAGTTATAGTTATTTCTTTCTTTCGTAAACTACTTAATATTACAGCTGTACATGTTTCAAATAAAACCTCGCTACTTTCGGTATGTTTTTTTACGACCTTTCAGATCAGATTCACTGCGTTTTTTCAGCCTAGCTGTCGCTTTTCTCTGACTTTATTGGGCGGGGGGGGGGACGGAACAGTAGGATTATCGCATATTAATTCACTGTGCTTACGCTTGCATCTTTTGCAGATTAATTTTGTTTTACAAAACTTGAATATATGTCCCTTTGTAAGACACGCAGAACAAATTCCATTTTTTTTTTCTTAAGGATAATTTTCGCTGTTCAATTGATAAGGGACAAGAAATGGAATCATGTTCATTTACAGGGTCTACACAAAATATACATTTTTTGACATCAACAACAAGTGCCGAAGTGGAAGGAAAATTGTATTGAAATTTCTCTTTCCCACTATTTTCTATTTTGTTTGTTTTAAACGTCCCGAAATTCTGATTCGATTTTTCGAAATATTTAAATTTTGTTGCTTTACGAATTTCCACGTCATTCGAGCTAAATTCTTTAATTAAATGCTCGTTCCTTTCACTGCACTGTATTTCTACTTTTAAAAGTTCTAATAATTTAGAAATTTCGTTTTTGGAATGAGTTCTGCGAGTGAATTCTAACGATAAATCCCTGGGAATTGATTTTAACAACACAGGATACAATAAGCAACTGTAATCGTTCGGGTTTATACCGTTTTTTATTAAACCTCTAATGTACGTTTCGCATTTTGACTGAAGTTTTACGCAACCCTATTATATCGTACGACTTTCGCACTGTTCTCAGATTCAGGAGTCTAGACATAACTATGCGCATCTATGATTATATCTTTTCGGCCAAATCTTTCTTTTAGTATGTTTAACGCTACCTCACAATTTTCCGATCTTAACGCCAAACTTCGTACAGTTATTTCTGCTTCATTAGTTAAATACGATTTTAAATAATTAAATTTTTCTACTTCGTTAAGATTCGAATTTTTATGTATAGCTTCTTCAAATTAAGAATAAAATTCGTTAAACTTTAATATATTTCCATCGTACTGAGGTATCTGTAAGCGAGGAAGTTTTACTGTAATAATTTTGTTCTCGACACTTTTTTCAACGATATTAATTTTCTCTGTGGGATAACATCTGGTTTCGTTTTCTCTCTTACGCAAGATTTTGTTCGCCCGTACTTTCTACGTAATATGTTATCTTTATATTCCTGTTGTTTTTCGATTTCCTTTTCAACTTCTTCGAGTTTTCATGATTTAAGAATCGCGCTATCGTAATTTGCTGAATTTGTTTCTTTATCTAACAGTTTCGTTAAGAGTTCGGATCAAGTGATTTTTCATCTTTAAGTAATTCATTTTCTATTAATTTAATAGTTTCGGTTGCCACCCGTCTGACAGGGGATCTAGCCTTTTTAGGAACTTCAATATTCATTTTAGTAAATCAAATGTGCAAAATCAGTTCGCTATTTATCTTAATACTGAATTTTCTGGGTTCGCAATAATTTGTTACTTTCACTACTTATCTATAGATCTGGTCCTGGGTATCGACACCAAAAATGTTTAAACTGCAATTCGCAAATAGCATATCAAAGTAATAAATCGGAAGTTCCAACCTGTCAGACGGTGGTCATCATCTTTTGCATCATCAGATCAGGATGCTGAGGATCAATTTATCAACACAGACTCAAATAAAGGCAATCGAATGACATCAATTTCTTTAATTTAACTTTAAGATGTCACAACGCAGCAAACATTAACTATAATTAAATATACTAATTCGAGTATATTTCAAATTAACTAACATGGTTCTGTTTAAACATCTCACTTATCTCTTCACTTCAGATCTGACAAAAATTCTTTTTTTTTTTTTTTTCTCTTTCTTTTTCACATCTGTCGCCTAGCACCCTCTATCGTTAGTTTCAACAAGCCATCCAACTGCGAAGTAGCTTCAAAAACAGCTTTCGAAAAATACCTCCACGAAAAACACACGAGGGCCATCTATTGTTCACATTATAAAATTTTGCATTTTTCAGTCGCATTCACGTGTTACCTGTCATTCTATTCCGTTTAAATTTGAAAATATTACATTTTGAAAACGGGTGATTTATTTTGAATAACTCTGTACTTAGGGCATGACAATTCATGTACAAATCACAGAAGGAAAATTTATACACTTTTAAAATCGAGCAGATAGTTAAATCTGTTCTTTTAACTATGGCTATTATAATTGACATCGTGGACACGTCAAAAAAGCAAAAGGTTTGCTTTTCATTATTTCAAAATTATTTGGAAAAAAAGGTCTATATATATTTACTCTCACAGTCTCTAACTTCACAGAGTAATTTTACTTGCTTTGAAAACATTAAATGACGTTACCAACACTTTTACCTCATAATAAATGATTATCAGCTGGAACAAATCCCTTAATGAGCATAATTTCGAAATCTTTTATTACTCTTCTTTCCATTTGCTTTCCTAATTGTAATTGAGTTTGTTGTTTTGCTTCTCGGAAACGTTTCCATAATTGAGTGTAATTGAAAATGAAGTTTCTCATATTGCAAATTAGAAGTTCCACAGTTTCGTAAAAGTCTCTCATTAGAGCTTGCTTTATCTTCTATCAATTAAGTTAAGACAATTATATTTCTCTTTGAATAGTCTTGTTAATTTTTGTTAAGTGACGACTTGGAAATTAGATAGAAAAGTCAAAATCTCAATTTATTAAAAAAAAAAAAAAAAAAAAGCAAGAAGTCTGTATATTTAGTGCAAATAATTCATAAGGAATTATTTAAGACTCGGTGATACTAGTAATTAAGAATTTTTCTGATAAATCGTCTTTTTTTAAAATAATCGTTTTCGATGCGCATCTGTTTTCTAAAAGCAATTCTTAATCACCTAGGTACGATTGACGACAATTATTATTTTTAACTAATGTATCATAGACGTTGTTAACCCTTTAAAGGTACCATGAGGGAAAAATCATCCCATGTAAATTGTTTTACAAATATTATTAAAAAATCGATTTACCCGTAACACTGATTATCCTATAATAAAGTGATCAATTTTGTTACAATGAAAATGACGACGAAAAACTTTAAGAAAAAAGTATAGTGTAAATAAATGAAACATTTTATTAAATCAAACAAAAATAAACTAATTATGCTTGCATCTTTTATAATTATTTAATTAAAAGAGTATTTTTCCATCGAATGAATATTTTTTGTTACTATATTCTTTCCTAACAATAAATTGGAAATTTCGGAGCAAGAAGTATCTTTCTTATTGAATTTTACGGTAAGTGCTACAGCTAGAGTATCAACATTCAATCTTGATTTCTCAACTTGTCCAAAAATCATTATCAACTGAAAAAAACTTTTTCAATTGCGACATTAGTTCCAGTGCATCACAAAGTAATTTCAACAAAAATAACTAAACTTTCATATGGAATATGTTTACTTTTGAAATGGTTAAATATTTCCACCCGTTCTTTTATCTGTTTCAACATATTGATTTTCCCATTCTTCTACTTTATCAGAATTTAAATATGCATTCAGTCTTCTAATATCTTCGAATAAACAACTGTCATCGATTTTAATATCATGCATTTCTTTCGATAAAAACTCAGCATAATTTTCAATATCAGCCCAATTTTATTGCTATGAAGTCAAAAAACATCATTGAAAACTGTTAATTCCTATGATATTTGTTTCAGACTATTCTTCTAAGTATTGAAAAGATTATGCACTCCATTGGTAAACTTTTCCATTATGCTCGGATTTAATTCCTCTAAGTTTGCAATTTCATTTTAATTATTAAAGGAATAAATTTTTTCTTCAAATCGTGATTCATATTGAAGGACAAAATAGTTCAAAATAAGACTAACTTCTGTAGCTGAAACATGTTCACTCTCAATCTTTTGATTCTTTTTGTGGAAAGTAGATGTCTGATTAAGTACAAAACACATTAATATCTCCGATAATTCATAATTGAAAACTATTCCCAGAATATTTGGACATTTGTCTAAATTACAAAATATGAATGGAGAGGCTCAAATAATTTTAAAAGACGCTGTATAGCAGGTGTTAGAGCGAGCCATCCGATTTTTGAATATCCTATAAAATTTTTGTACTCAACGTTTGCGTAACAGTTTGGCGTGGCATCTCTGAATACAGAGATCAACAGATTAGTTTGAAAATATCGAAAAGGAGGACAGGAAGGAAGACACTTTTCGAGGAAGGATAGAGCCTACAAAAGGAAGACGATCGGTCACCTTTTATGACGTCGATAGGGATACCGTTATCATAAAAAGTTCACTTTATTATGTACTTCGTTAGTGCACACAATAAAAAACTGATTTGGGGTGATATGTCACCCATATTATCGCAAGTGTAAGTTTTTTTCTAAAATGACTTCCTGAAAATTTATTTAGCTGTTAAGTACTGCTGCTCTAATTTTTTTTTTATGCTATGTCAATCATGAGCTGTACGTAAGGAAATAACTATTTTTACTCATTTTATTACTTGGAAGATAATTTTCTAATATAGCGTTCTCAATACAAGATGAAATAAGAAAAAAAAATATATGCTGGGAATGTGGATGATTTTAGCGATTGCGAGTACAATATAAGCTGTATCAAAGAAGACGGTGATATAAAGGTTTATTATGGAGACTTAATTGAGATAATGATATGTGAGAAAGTATTGAAAGCTTAAGTGAAGAAGAAATGCCTATCATCCGTAATATTATTTACAAAATACTGTAAAAAATAAATTTTATAATCTTGGAGAAATACGTAATTATTATAATACATCTAATCTCATATACATGTCTTTGTTAAATTTAAAATTTCTTTATGGAGGTGAAATTACACCCACATTAAAGTAACTCCTTTAAAGTGATTGTTAAATAACTTTTAACGCTTAATACACTCTTTAACTTCTGATAACGATTTCTATGATAAGGAAATGCACATTTATTAACTCATTTAAATTGTTATTTCTTACACTAATTTTTTAACGTATTGTTTTTTAACTAAAAAAAATAACATTAATAATATATTTTAACTCTATTTTAAATATTATTTTATAAATTTTTGAGACTTTTAAAACCTTTTACTAAGAATTAAAGTCAATTGTGACTCAGTTTTCATCTATCTTTAATCATATTGGCTTCAATCTATTCCAATACTAAAGAATATTAATAAAGTTTAATTTGAAATCATTAATATCAGAACATAAATTAATTCAAATACAACATATTATTTGCAGGACATCTTAAAATGTTTTGGGTTTACTTCTCCTAATTACTTGGGGCCTTCCACTATACTATTTTATAGGCCGTTGCAAAAGTTATGATCATTAAAACATTTTTATTGCGTAATAACTGGGATAGCTCCACCCTACCAGTTTTGTATAACTTGGATTACGTAGCGTCTATTTGTGATAATTTATTTCGAAATTCAGGATATATATCAATCGTTTGTTTCGAAAGTGGTACAAGTCTTTTTTTTCCCTTTCTTTTTGAAGAAAGGTAGAAAATGATAACAATTAAAGCAATCTGCTGTGAACTCTTAAATTTTTTTCGGTTCTAAGAATAAAATCCTTCAAAATGTTCATCATTTTGTCAGTATAAGTTTACGGAGTTAATGAAATTACAAATATAATTACTTTGAAAGTGGTGTAAGTCCATTCACCGCAAAGAAGTGATATTTAGTTCAAAAATCGTACTACATAATGTTTCTGCTTCAGCGATATGATGGATTTGTTACCTTATATTACTTCAATACATCATGACAGTTTTCGAAAACTTTCTCATAACGATAAAAATTAAAATTGAAGCATATTAATATAAAGTTTTAAGTAAAGCAATTTAAACGGCATTACCTGAAAAAAATATTGGAATAAACCTTTTTATTTTACTTTTTTTAAGTATTTAAAAATTCATAAAAAAATTCGTTTAATTCAATTGATATCCAATTTCTAATATTTCATAAATGAAATAAATTTTTGTTGACTTTGAAAGTGATGTAAGTCCATTGGGGGGGGGGCATCACAATTGTATATAAATTTATTTTAGACTTTAAATCTGTGTGATCACATTATAAACATAAATCAATTTAATACTAAAAAAAAAAAACATAAAATGAAGGCATTAACATATACATATGTTTTTCATACCATTCAAATACAAATTCTTAAATATCTCCATATAATATAAAATGGACTTACACCACTTAGAAAGAAAACGGCTCATACATTTCTTAGATACAATGCAACAGTTTTCATTACTATATATTGCTGGAGCTAAAAATTTGTATGCTATGTATAATTAACTCAGACTTTGTTGAGGGAGTTTTTCGCCTCTTTTCTGACGATTAACATCATGTTTTAAATAAACAAAGGACTAAAATCCTTTTGTAAATAATTATGAATTTATTCTGCCGTAAGCACTAGATAAAAATATATACATATACACAAGGTATACAATTATAAGCTCACAACATAGAAAATTTAGAAATTTAATGAAATAGTGAAACAATTTTGAAATTTGTTGTGTAATTTTACGGGTCTTAAGAATACAAGATTTAAGCTTGAAATGCAAATTGGGATTTTGACACACGGACTTCAGCGAAATGGTCAAGTGACGAGGACATCGTCGGTTAATGCGGCCATCAAAAAGCAGATTTGTTGACAAATTTGACGAAACATTTCATCAATTCATTGACAACAAATAATGCTGAATTCGAATCCCTAATAAGATATTTACACTGAAAAAAGTCATGCTAATTATTATCGTAGTTTCAATATATATTTCACAGAAAAACCTGCATAAGAAAGAAATGTAAAGTTATTGAAAATAATAGAATCACTAGTTTTATAAGAAACGTAGTTTCCTATTTTATTTATAAATAAACAAAGCGGTTGTAATATCATCTAAGTTTCACAAGATTTGCAAGGTATTTTTAGTACAATTGGAGTTTATTAGCCGCGGTATCCTAGTAGTCATGGTTCTCGAACTTACACTCGGTGTTGTTATCGTCAAGTCAATAATGATACCACTAAGGACCCGCAGAGTAGCGGGGCTGGTGCACGTTAAATCTGTCGAGGTTCCAAATCCTCCCGTTAGCTCAATGTGGAAAGTTGGAGAAATAGGTGCCAGTTCAGGTGTCGTCCTCGTTACTTGAACAAGGATGAAAATTACGAGGTCCGGGGCCAATAACTCTTGTGTTGCTTCTATCTGCAACGTTTATAATCAATCAATTAGTAATTATTTTCCCGCTAATTTGCTTCCACAATTTACTTCTTCATAAACTAATAAGTTCCTATGGTCTTATAAAATCAATGGCACAAGAGCCAGATTTGGCTATCCTGGACCAAACAAGACGCAACTGTGATTTAGACGCTTGATGAAAAAAAAAAAAAAAAAAAAAAGATAAACATTGATTGAAAAGAAGAAGGGTGAAAAATAGAGAAGAATCACTAAGGTACTACAGGAGTGCGACACCCGTGTTTACCAAATGACAGTAAACCCCTTAGGAAAGGAAAAGAAGCATTAGGATGCCTCGGGTGTGTGATGCCCGTACTTACCTGGAAAAGGTAAGTCCCTGAGAGCGTTAAAAATAAGCAGCCAGATACACTTGAATATAACTTTTCGAGATATTATTTAATAACAATGCAAGAAAATTTTCCTTTTAAAGTCTTTGGTATTATTTTCCATATCATATCATATTTGCATCTTATATATATGTATGAGTGTGTGAATTTATTGTCGAAAGCAGCTTAGAGTTTAGTATAAGTTTTTCTTTGTATTATTTTGCTTAAATGCGATATTGGTATATACTTTTCCTTTAATTGTATGGACTTTTTTAAATTCTTATTAACTGTATTCGTTGTTATAGATTTCGTTTTTCATTTTCTTTAATGTACAACACTTTCAGATTGTTTCCTACATATCACCATATGTTAGTTGAAGTGTTAATCGGGTTACTAAAATGTTTCAAATTTTGTATTTATTGATTTTACTGTTTAAAAAAAAAAGGACATTTTTCTTATTCTGTTAATGTATTATTTATGAGAATTAGATGCATACAACAATCGAAAATTGAGTTTTAAAATTATGATCTCACGTGACACACGTCGGAGAGAACGATATTAATTGGCATTTTTCTCAAAATGTGATCCTTATTTTTTGTACTCGGGTACACTTTTTTCGAAACATACTTTACCCATGAATCTAATATTCTCCATATTATGAAATGAGAATATTTAATACAGATTGAACACACTTGTTTTCGAATAAACTTACACTATTTATATATTGTACAATATCTGCGTAAATAGGAAGCGAAATTTAATCATACAATTAAATTTAATTTTTGGAAAAATAATTATGTTCATTTTATGGAATGTTATATTTAAAAGTACTCTGCCATTTTTTAAAATTGTAAATGCAGTAGATTTTATGCAAGACATATTTAAAGGTAAATACCTGACTTATAAATATGAATACAACTATTGACAAGAAATTGCTCATACATAGTTATGTATGATTATAAATCTGATTATCTGTGCATAAAAATACCCAGATGCAGAGATATCTGTACATTAAAATACGATTTCTATTCCTTTTGATGTCAAAAAGTAGGAATTATTTAATTCTGGGTCATTCATCCTTACCGAAGGCGTTTGAATACCTTAAAGTCGCATCCAGATTCTAAACTAAATGCAGTTGAAAAGGAGAGAATTCCGAATGAACTTTTTATTTTTTCGTGTGGTCCCGCAATTCTCACTCTCCTAGTCCTCCCTTTCTAAAAATGTTATCGCCCTCCTCATAGCGCATGCGCGCAATTTCGGAAAGAGGGGGGGGGGAAAGAAACTAGCGGGAGAGTATTTTCTAAAGCATGAGGACTTCCCGAGAACCTGATCTTCAGGAGAACACACACCGGCATTTTGGTTACATAACAGTAAAATGCTCGGAGCGTAGAGAAGTGATCAAGAAAAACATTTCTCTCAGCATAAGTGCCCTGTCTTTCGTTCCGGAAAGTCTTGAATGAAAAGTTAGGGGTTACAGAAAAAGGAATCAATTTTTTTTTTCGTGCCGGATATTCAGTGCTATTTCTTCAGGTTGCTCCCGTTCTTAAGCCGAAATTTAAACTTTGAGAAAATTTATTCCAGTTTCGGTACTATTTTGTTCAATTTCATTCTTTATTACTTCCGTGGAATTCAAAGATCTTCAGTTCTTTATTGACTTCTTATACAATCATATTTCTCGATTATTTGCACAGTTTTGTTCTCAAAATATTTTAAGCATCGAATATTTCACACGTAATTTTGTTCTATTTATTCTTTTCATCATCATCACATTGCCCTTTGTGCCAAAGACAAGTGAATTATAAACAGAGATTAGCGGAACTTTACACCGATGGTATTAATGTGTTAATTCTTCATCGAACTTTAAAAAAAATAATTCCACGATACGCTTCGAAGTTCCATCACAAAGATCTAATTGCATAATTAAACAGAAATTAGCACCATGAATCAGTCAACCATTGAAGAAACATTTCACCGAGACATCAGCTTGAGTGTTGTAGATTACATTGTGATCGGATCCATGTTTTCGATATCGTCCGCTATCGGCTTGTATTTCTATTTTTCTGGCGGGAAACAGAAGACGACCCAAGAATTCTTGCTTGCTGGCCAGAATATGTCAGTTTTTCCAGTTGCTCTATCCCTGATGGCCAGCGGGAAATCGGCCATCACCTATCTTGGAGTTCCGGCAGATATGTATGTGTACGGGACTCATTTCGCATTTGTCAATATAGGGACTGCAGTGGGCGCTCTTGTTGCTGGGTATCTTTTTGTCCCTGTATTCTTCAATACCAAGTCTTCCACTACTTACGAGGTAAGATTTTCATTTCTTTTCTTTTTTTTTTTTTTTTTAAAATTTCTGAGTGTATATTTAACATTGAAAATATTGATACTGAAATTTTAACAACGTGAAAACAAATGTTATTTAGAAGAGGACGAGAAATATTTAGTATAATATAATCGTACAACGTTTTTAATCAAAGTTTGTTTAAAAATTTCTGTTCCGAACAAATATTGATTTCATTTATAAAGTGCAGTACGGAATGATAAAAATTCACTTAATGCAGTACTTCTTTCTATAATAGGGACCTGCGGGCGTTTTTACAATGGCTAACAAATAAGAAAATTGTTTTATGCCTTGTACTTCAACGGGATAATGTTAGATTTTAATATAAAATAGTACATTTTTTGTACTTTTATTTCATCTATTTGTCATTTTATTTAGGTGTATTGTATTAAATATTATGCAATAACGTTTTCTGTTTAAATGCGATTTTATTAGTGATTTCATAGTAATCCGTCAGTGATCTGGTCTGATATTTGCCGGATTATCGAAAAAGTACTGTAATCCGACTACGATTGTCGTAAATTAAAAAAGGTAATTAAATCTGATGAAATATTTTTAATTGTGGTTATTAACATTAAAACTAGAATGTCTTGATAAAGTAAACACATTTAGCTTTTATTTTTGTTTGGCACATAATTTCATTTACAATTTTTTCACTCGGCGATTGCTTCTGCTGTTATTTGAGACAACGTTGTTTTGTATAAGGTAATTCAAAAACGCGGGTCTATTTAAATGCTTGTTCTTAATAATATATGAAAAGTCATAAATAACTTTAAAACAAACGTTTTAAACATTAAAAAATTAATATTTATTTTAATAGGAATCGTACAGTACTTACGTTGAATTGTTTCTGGATTAAGACATTCTATGAAGCAATCATTTAAAAAATTTTCTAAATTATAATATTTGTAGATACCTGTTTGTTTCACTTGCGTTTTCAACTAAAAGGAAACTTTCGTGCTTATTTTTAAAAATAGTTTTCACACTTAATGAATGGTCTGAAAAATATTTATGTGTCTATTTGTTTTTTTTTTATTCCCAAAGAAAACATTAGGTGTTGAGACCTAATGTCGTTATGTCACGCAACCAAGTGCTTATTGAGTTCTCGTTCTGTTAAATTGCTGTTATATAACGCAGATTATTATTTGGCCGAATAAAATGACATGGCTTCACAGTTTTGAGCAGATAAATGCAGTAACTTGTGATGGTGCTTATTAATTTACAATGAACTTAGCACTTGTTTATAGCATTCAGTTTGTTGAGTGACATAATTTAGAAGTACTGTAGAAAAAAATTATTTTGAAAAATTTATATTGGTTTTGGAAAGTGAATGCAATTTTTTGGGAAATTTTAAAACATTTTATTGATTTGAAAAATTGCATTTATTGAAACGTTTCGTTTTCGTGAGTGGTTTGAAAAATAAGTGTTTAACCCAATGGCCTAATATTTTCCCTCGTAGTCAACCCTATGTTTACTAATTAATTTTAAGAAAAGAAATTTGGGGAAAATCAGAAAATAGAATTGGAAGGAAACGCAATCTAAATTCCGCCTCAAAAATGTATTTCTTACGGTACGCCACCCCCCTTACTACTGCGTACTTGGAGGAAAAAAAAACCTAAGACAATTGCTCGTAACTCGCGATCTATTGAAATATTAATTGAATACAATATGCAATAGATTCATTTCTCATTTTTCCTATTGTTTGTAACATGTCGCCATCCATCGGAAAGGAGGGAATTCTAGGGAAAAGACATGAAGATGGTTCAAAAAGTACTTGTATTTGAAGACATAGACACCATTGAAGAAAACTATTGTTACCATTGGGTGCTGCCATCTGTGAAACAGCGCGGGAACAAATTTCATTTTGATTCATAAGTTCGAATTGGATAGTCATTCGATGCCATAACGTTTGATTGCTGCCGCATCGAGTTCTCACCGTCGATGATAAATGAATTCATCGTTATATACCGAAAATTGAACAACAATCAAAAGAATGGGATGCTTCTGGTGAATCTTCTGCAAAGAAGGCGAGGATGATCTCATCTGCCAGAAAAGTTATGACGAAGAATGTTTGACGTGCGAAAAACCATTATGATCACGAATATGAGTAACTGAAACTAGGCAGCTGTTAAGTGAGTCATGAGGCTTTCTGAAAACAAACCATTTTCGAATCTACGAAAACCATGTTTTGGATTTTCTAAGGACTTATTGAACGACCCTCGTACGACAGCTCAGTTCATCTCCCAACAGCAACGTAATAATAGACTTAAAATGTGCTGTCGGCTGTGTAAGCCAATAGGTTAAAAATAAGAAATTGGTAAATAGTTGTAAGTGATATAATATTTACCTTAATTTTATCTTAAGACTGAACCGAAATTATATTTCTTATGCAAGATTTTTGGATCATCTTTTTTTCTTATCAATAATTTTTTTCTTATGACATACTTTTCAAATCAAAAAAATTAGAAAGGTACTCACGAACAGATGCTACGAAACTTAACATCAACAAGAAAAAAAAAAGGTTATTTAAAATTTTGCAGATGTATACAAATGAAGATGACAATTTCCAATAGTTTGATTGATAAAATGATTTTCTCAATTGTCTATCCATTCATAACGGGGGGGGGGGGGG